>SJYT01014246.1:591033-674441 GCA_006410635.1 Cephalophus harveyi
ATTCCAAGGCCAAATTTGCCTGTTACTCCAGGTGTTTCTTGACTTCCTACTTTAGCATTCCAGTCCCCTATAATGAAAAGGACATCTTTTTTGGGTGTTAGTTCTAAAAGGTCTTGTAGGTCTTCATAAAACGCTTCAACTTCAGCTTCTTCAATGTTACTGGTTGGGGCATAGACTTGGATTACTGTGATATTGAATGGTTTGCCTTGGAGAGGAACAGAGAGTGGTGACCCTGAGGAGCCACTCCGAGCCCGAGGCCAGGGGCAGCAGCTGGGAGGAGCCACCCACGCCCGAGGCCAGGGCCGGCTGCCGGGACGAGCAACCGGAAGAGCGGTGGCTGCGCAGGCGCAGGAGGGCCTAGAGGAGCTATCCCACGTTGAAGGTCAGGAACGACGGCGGTAAGGAGATACCCCTCTTCTAAGGTAAGGAGCAGCGGCTGTGCTTTGCTGGGGCAGCCGTGAAGAGATACCCCACGCCCAAGGTAAGAGAAACCCAAGTAAGATGGTGGGTGCAAGAGGGCATCAGAGGACAGACACACTGAAACCATACTCACAGAAAACTAGTCAATCTAATCACACTAGGACCACAATCGTATCCGACTCTTGCGACCCCATGGACTGTAGACCACCAGGCTCCTCTGTCCAAGGGATTCTCCAGGCAAGAGTACTGGAGAGGGTTGCCATTTCCGGAATGGGTGAATTTAACTCAGATGACCATTATATCTACTACTGCGGGCAGGAATCCCTCAGAAGAAATGGAATAGCCATCATGGTGAACAAGAGAGTCCGAAATGCAGTACTTGGTTGCAATCTCAAAAATGACAGAATGATCTCTGTTCGTCTCCAAGTGGCACAGCCAAAGTAAAATGAGTAAATATTTATTAAAAATTCAGTCTTCCATCTTCTGTTGTTAATGTTCAATTGCTAAGTCGTGTCTAACTCTTTGTGACCCCATGGATTGTGACACGCCAGGCTTCTCTGTTTTCCAGTCTCCCAGAGTTTGCTCAAATTCATCTCCATTGAGTCAGTGATGTTATCTAACGATCTCATCCTCTGCTGATGCCTTCTGCTCCTGCCCTCGATTTTTCCCAGCATCAGGGTCTTTTCTGATGAGTCAGCTCTTCCCAACAGGTGGCCAAAGGACTGGAGCTTCAGCTCCATCATCAGTCCTTTCAGTGAATATTCAGGGTTGATAAAGCACTATTACAGATTAAAAAAAATGCTTTTCTACTTTAAAATTTTATTTATTTTTAGTTTTTATTTTTTAAACGTGCCATAACTCTGGGTTTTCCGTTGTTAACTTTTAGTTACTTATTCTTTTTTTTTTTTTGGCTGCCTTAGGTCTTTGAGGCTGCATGACAGCTTTTTCCAGTTTCAAAGAGTGGGGGCTTCTGTTGAGAGCACAGGCTCTAGGCATGGGGGCTTCAGTAGTCTCGGCTCCCTGGCTCTAGAGCTCGGGCTCAAGAATTGTGGCACTCGAGCTTACTTACTTATCCCTAGGTGGCATCATCCCAGACCAGGGATGGATCCCAGGTCCCCTGCACTGACATGTGGATTCTTCTCCCCTGGGCCACCAGGGTAGTCCTTTGCTGCCTTTTTAGACGGTCTCCCTAGGATGAAGGGCCTTTCCGCAGAGGCTGTTTCTGATCTTTGGTGTCAGATGTTAATGATACCCTTGGATCAGTCAGGTTTTCTAGGGTCTTGGCCTTTAGGGAACTGAGCTTTGTTATGGAGGAAGGGAGAGCAGGTTGCTTTGTCTTGACTTTAAGATATAATCTGGTTTCTGAGTGCTCAGCAGCCATAGGCACTCACTGCGCTGAAGTCCCCAGACCAGTTCTGGGGGTCAGAGGAGCTTGGCGAAACCCAAGCGCCTGCTGCTTGGGGAGCCAAGGGCATCACCATTATGCATGCCAGTGAGTCACCTGGCAAGGGCCTGCAGGGAGGGGCACTCTGGTGATTAGGTGGGGAAAGGACAGGAGGAGGGAGGGTCAGGTAGTGAGAAGGTGGGCCACCTGCTCTTCCATGAGGCTGCCGCAGCCCTCAGGGTGCTCAGTGTGGGTGTGTCCCCCTGGGCCAGTGCCCACCCTTGTCTCAACATTCACCTGTGCAACCCTTCTTCACGGAGCTGTAAGGAACTGACCCTCAGACCGTTTACCCAGCCTGGGGGTGAGTGATGCCCACAGACCCTTCCGGAGGCCTGGAATGAAATCATCTCTCTGTCTCAGGAGTGGAAGCAGGAGAGCCCTGCTCTGTGCAAGGATGGCTGGATGTGGTGGGTACAGGTCTGTCTCTGGCCTCACTTCTCCTTATCTGTTCATGAAAGCTTCAATACAAAAGGCCACCAGGTGGTGCCCCTGCCCCTCACAGAGCCCACCCAGCACACAGGTGGCCACCTCGCTCCCAGAGGAAGTAAGTGCAGCCCCAGAGACAGAAACCCTTGTCTCCCGAGGCGGCTCACCCTCATGCAAAGCTCACGTGGCCGGCGGGGATTCTCAGGCCTGGAGACCCAGAAGGAGGCGGGGAGGGCTGGGCTGAGTGGCCTTGGAAGAGGAGAACAGGGAACAGCCTTCTGCCTGGCTCTCACTGGCTGTCCCCCAGGCCCCTCCGTGTCTAAAGTCTCCGAAGACTGACTCACCCCTTCCATGACTGCTGTCAGATGGTCCCAAAGGTGGGATCGAGGACACGGCAGAGCGCATGCCCGGGGATGTAGGAGGCAGCAGTGGAGTGGGGAGGGGGGCGGAGGTGGGCAGGAAAGAGAAGGGACCCAGACGTCTGTCTCAAGTTTCCTCTTCTCATCAAACTCAAATACCCCGCCCCAGACCCTGAACTTGTCTCCCTTGTGAGGACGGGGGGACAGGCCCCAACCCCACATGACCCTCGGGCTCAAGAGTTTTCCTGGAAAAGGGGCTGGACCGCTGCCCAGGGTCTGATCCAGGCTCTGCCTGCTTGACCCAGCTGCTTTCAGTTTGTAAACGTTTCACTGGAGAGCGTTTCAAACCCACACGAAAGTGCTAGCGTAACAGCCTGAGTCCAGGAGGCCGGGGACGCTGCCTCACTCGTGGTCACCTCACCCCATGCTGTGCCCAGTGCTCTCCGTGTGCTTTCCCCAACCGTCACCTTGCCTCCCCCTCCAACTCCTCTGCCCGCTCTCTCTCCTCAAGAGCGAAAGGGATGTGCTAGGGTGCAGTGCCTCTGTCCCAGAGGTGATGACTGCTAACCACCGTGGTCCCAGGACCCCTTCTGCCCGCAGCAGCCCTACCTGGTCAGCGATGGCCTGGATCTCAGCTGTGGCAGCCTGAGGATCCGAGAACCCGCCGGCCTGTGGCCCCCACATCTCAGCAGTCGGCAGCCTGGGCGGACGAGCTGTAGGAGCTGCTGACGCTCCCAGGACGGGCGGGCTAATGGGAAACTGCCAGACTTGGAGGGATGGTCCTGTGATGCCTGGGTGGAGCCAGGAGAGGTGCCTAGGCTGAGGGACGGGGAACAGGGAGGGGAAGTCCTGGTCCCATTCAGGAACATGCTCTGACACGGCGGGGGCGGGACTTCGGTATCTTCCTCTGGGTGGCAGAGTCGCAAGGCAGGGGTGGGAGCTCCCTGCAGGATGGGCGTGGTAGTGGGGGTTGGCACCGACAGAGTCTCCAGAGAGAGGGGTCCACTCGGGGGGAGGATGATGGGGGTCACCAACCCTTCGGGTTCCATAGGAGTCTGGAGACACAGGAGGAGCAGGACCTGAGAGCTGCCGAGGGTGGAGAGAAGAGAAGCCCCCAGCAGCTCAGAACCTGGAGGAGCTGCAGGAGCGGGGCAGGGGCCGCCTGGGCCTCAGTGCCACCTGCCTGTGCCCGCCTGGAGCCCCTCGTCCCCCAGCCAGGCCCAGCGCCTCACCCGTCTGGCCTGTCTTGTGGGCTGCTGTGCAATCACGGACATGTGACCAGTGACATGGGAAGGGCTGACGTGGGGGGATAGAAGAGCCACGGAGGAGTTCAGGGGCAGGGAGGCGATGGCTCCAGGGCCTCAGATGGCATGGGGGTCAGACGGATGGTGTTACTAGGACTTGGTTGTGATGGGTGTGGGATAGGATTTAGAGTAGGTTCAACTATTACCCAGGCTAGGGCAGGGGCAATCTTCTAGGGTCCAAGCCTGGGCTCTTCTGTAACACTGGGAAACCAATTATCTGGGGAGACACATGTAGTGAGAAATAAGGCCGAGGCCTTGGTGAAGAAGGGGCACCTGGGAGGTGGGCAGCAGGGTCAGGGGAACACAGGAGAACCGCTCTGCCCTGTGGGCAGCCCAGTCTTGGGTTAGATATTGGAGGGGTTAGCTTTCCAGGTTGTCTTCGGTCAGTCATCTTTCTTGTGCCCAGGTGTGGTCTGAGGCCCTTCCTGGTGGCGCACACATCTCTCAGGCAAGTTGGTTTCCAGCGGGAGTGTTTCTGGGAAGCTGGCAGGACATAGTATAGGCTGGCCTCACCCACCTCCTTCTGGCCCCCCAGAAGTCTCCAGTTAGATTTTGGCAGTAGCTTCTCAGTAACACATACCTTACAGGGAAGTCCTATTTTGAGACAACTCAGGCAAGTGCTTATTATTGTGTTTTTACCGGCAGGGGAGGGGGAGGAGGTTTTAGGCAATGGTTCTGTAAAAATACTCTCCCCTCCTCCCACTCTGAGACACTTCAGACTTGAGATAATTCTTGCCTAATCGGAGTGGAAATCAGGTTGATTATATTCTTTGCAGCCAAAGATGGAGAAGCTCTATACAGTCAGCAAAAACAATTCTGGGAGGTGACTGTGACTCAGATTATGAAGTCCTTACTGCAAAATTCAGACTTAAATTGAACAAAGGAGGGATGAAAGTTTGTTGCTGAATCACGACGCCAGGATTCTTGGCTCCAGGAGGAGAAGAATTCAATCCGGGGCCAGAGATGAGGCTTGATCGCTCAGAGCTTTTGTGTAATAAAGTTTTATTCAAGTATAAAGGAGGTAGAGATTGTAAAGTAAAATAAAGTAAAAATTTTAAAAAATAAATAAATAAAAAATAAAGGAGGTAGAGAAAGCTTATGACGTAGGCATCAGAGGGGGGCAGAAAGGGTACCCCTCTGCTAGCCTTCAGCTGGATGTTATATACTCAATAGCAGTCTGTTAATGAAAGAAAGGAATGTCTCAAAGCTCAGAATGGCACTAGGCCCCTCACCCATAAGATGTATTTTGGGATAATCTTGGCACCAAATTGTTTATCTTGGGCCATAAAATGATTAACTTGAAACTTGAAGAAGGGCAGATCACCATACAAATAGTTTCATCTACATAGATTAGAGGAACAATATCTGAGTATAAAATACTGGTTTATCAAGTAGGTTCTGAGCCAAAAGGCAGAACCGACTTGAAGACAGAGTTTGGGGTAAATGCATAGTACATTAGCATAGCTTAAGATAAACATTTCCATAAGAAAAAGGCATTGGTTATCTCTAGGTTTGAGGATAGTTAACTTCAGGTGAAACCAGGTGTCAAGGCAACACAGAATTTTAAGAGAAACCTCCTTTTAAATTTGTATAGGGAAGGAAAAAATATCGCTAGTTTGTTTCCTCCTGCCGCTTAAGAGAGAGAAAAATGTCTGACACTTGCAGCCTATTTCCTCCGTTTGGAGACCCCTGGCCTTCCTGCCTGTCACCCTCTCAGGGACAACCACTAGACCATTCTGGTATGATCTAAATCAAATCCCTTATGATTATACAGTTCAGTTCAGTTCAGTCGCTCAGTCGTGTCCGACTCTTTGCGACCCCATGAATCGCAGCACGCCAGGCCCCCCTATTCATCACCATCTCTCGGAGTTCACTCAGACTCACGTCCATCGAGTCCGTGATGCCATCCAGCCATCTCATCCTCGGTCGTCCCCTTCTCCTGCCCCCAATCCTTCCCAGCATCAGAGTCTTTTCCAATGAGTCAACTCTTCGCATGAGGTGGCCAAAGTACTGGAGTTTCAGCTTTAGCATCATTCCTTCCAAAGAAATCCCAGGGTTGATCTCCTTCAGAATGGACTGGTTGGATCTCCTTGCAGTCCAAGGGACTCTCAAGAGTCGTCTCCAACACCACAGTTCAAAAGCATCAATTTTTCGGCGCTCAGCCTTCTTCACAGTCCAACTCCCACATCCATACATGACCACAGGAAAAACCATAGCCTTGACTAGATGGACCTTAGTCGGCAAAGTAATGTCTCTGCTTTTGAAAATACTATCTAGGTTGGTCATAACTTTTCTTCCAAGGAGTAAATGTCTTCTAATTTCATGGCTGCAGTCACCATCTGCAGTGATTTTGGAACCCCCAAAAATAAAGTCTGGCACTGTTTCCACTGTTTCCCCCATCTATTTCCCATGAAGTGATTCAGTAGAAAATTCTTTGAATTTCCCACTGAAAGAATTTTCTCTTGAATATTCTCGAAGTGACAAATAGATTCAAGGGATTAGATCTGATAGAGTTTGGATGAGATTTCTAACATTGGATAGGATGCTGTGGTCAAAACCATCCCCAAGGAAAAGAAATGCAAAAAGGCACAACTGTTGTGTAAGGAGGGCTTACAAATAGCTGATAAAAGAAGAGAAAGTGAAAGTGAAGTTGCTCAGTCATGTCCAACTCTTTGCGACCCCATGGACTGCAGCCCACCAGGCTCTTCCGTCCATGGGATTCTCCAGGCAAGAATACTGGAGTGGGTTGCCATTTCCTTCTCCAAGGGATCTTTCTGACCCAGGGATCGAACCCAGGTCTCCCACATTGCAGGCAGATGCTTTAACCTCTGAGCCACCAGGGAAGGAGAGAAGTGAACTACAAATTAGAAAAGAAAGATATATCCATCTGAACGCAGAGTTCCAAAGAATAGTAGGGACAGATAAGAAAGCGATCCTAAGGGATCAGTGCAAAGACATAAAGGAAAACAATAGAATGAGAAAGACTAGAGATCTCTTCAAGAAAATCAGAGATACCAAGGGAACATTTCATGCAAAGATGGGCCTAATAAAGGACAGAAGTGGTATGGACCATACAGAAGCAGAAGATATTAAGAAGAGGTGGCAAGAATACCACAGAAGAACTCTACAAAAAACATCTTAATGACCCAGATAACCACAATGGTGTGATCACACATCTTAGAGTGTGAAGTCAAGTGGGCCTCAGGAAGCATCACTACAAATAAAGCTAATGGAGGTGATGGAATTCCAGTTGACCTATTTCAAATCCTAAAAGATGAGGCTGTGAAAGTGCTGCACTCAATATGCCAGCAAATTTGGGAAACTCAGCAGTGGCCACAGGACTGGAAAAGGTCAGGTTTCATTCCAATCCCAAAGAAAGGCAGTGCCAAAGAATGATCAAACTACCGCACAATTGCACTCATCTCACATGCTAGCAAAGTAATGCTCAAAATTCTCCAAGCCAGGTTTCAACAGGACATGAACTGAGAACTTCCAGATGTTCATACTGGATTTAGAAAAGGCAGAGGAACCAGAAATCAAATTGCCAACATCCACTGGATCATAGAAAAAGCAAGAGAATTCCAGAAAAACATCTACTTCTGCTTCATTCACTACACTAAAGCCTTTGACTGTGTGGATCTGAACAAACTGTGGAAAATTCCTCAAGAGATGGGAATACCAGACCACCTTACCTGCTTCCTAAGTAATCTGTATGCAGGTCCAGAAGCAACAGTTCAAACCAGACATGGAACAATGGACTGGTTCCAAATTGGGAAAGGAGTACATCAAGGCTGTATATTGTCACCCTGCTTATTTAACTTCTATGCAGAGTACATCATGTGAAATGCTGGGCTGGATGAAGCACAAGCTGGAATCAAGATTGCTGGGAGAAATATCAATAACCTCAGATATGATAATGACAGCACCCTTATGGCAGAAAGTGAAGAGGAACTAAAGAGCCCCTTGATGAAAGTAAGAGGAGAGTGAAAAAGCTGCCTTAAAAGTCAGCTTTCAGAAAAAAGATCATGGCATCCGGTTCCATCACTTCATGGCAAATAGATGGGGAAACAATGGAAACAGTGACAGACTTTCTTTCCTTGGTCTCCAAAATCACTGTAGATGGTGACTGCAGCCATGAAATTAAAAGACACTTGCCTCTTGGAAGAAAAGCTATGACCAACCCAGACAGCATGTTAAAGAGTAGAGACATTACTTTGCCAACAAAGGTCTGTCTAATCAAAACTATGGTTTTTCTAGTAGTCATATACGGATGTGAGAGTTGGACCTTAAAGAAAGCTTACCAACAAAGAACTGATGCTTTTGAACTGTGGTGTTGGAGAAGACTCATTTTGTTCTCCAAGGCCAAAGTTACCTGTTTCCCCAGGTATCTCTTGACTTTCCAGTTTTGCATTCCAATCCCCAAAGATGAATAGAACATCTGTTTTACGTGTTAGTTCTAGGAGGTCTTCTAGGTCTTCATAGAACTGATCAAGGTGTCCAATCAGCTACTGGGGAAGAGCAGGGGAGAAGTATTAATAGCCCCAGAAAGAACGAAGTGGCTGGGCCAAAGCAGAAATGACTCTCAGTTGCAGATTGTCTGGTCATGAAAGTAAAATCCGATTCTGCATAGAACAGTATTGCATAGGAACCTGGAATGTTAGTACCACGAGTCAAGGTAAATTGGACATGTTCAAGCAAGAGATGGGAAGAATAAACATCAACATCATAGGAATCAGAGAGCTAAAATGGACTGCAATGGGTGAATTTAATTCAGATGCCCATTACATCTACTACTGTGGGCAAGAATCCCACAGAAGAAACAGAGTAGCCCTCACAGTCAACAAAAGAGTCTGAAACACAGGACTTGAGTGCAGCCGCAAAACTGACAGAATGATCTCATTTCCAAGGTAAACCATTCAACGTCACAGTAACCCAAGTCTATGCCCCTATCACCAATGCCGAAGAAGCTGAAGTTGATCGGTTCTATGAAGACCTAGAAGACCTCCCAAAACTAACACCTAAAACAGATGTTTTATTCATCTTTAGGGATTGGAATGCAAAAGTGGAAAGTCCAGAGATACCTGGAGTAACAGGAAGTTTGACCTTTGGGAAAAAAATGAGGCATGGCAAAGGCTAACTGAATTCTGCCAAGAGAATGTAATGATCATAGCAAATACCCTTTTCCAACAGCACAAGAGATGACTTTCCACATGGACATCACCAAGTGGTCAATACCAAAATCAAGTGGGTTACATTCTTTGTAGCCAAAGTTGAAGAACCTATACACAGTCAGCAAAAACAAGACCTGAAACTGTCTGTGGCTCAGACCAGCAGCTTCTCATAGCAAATTTCATGCTTATACTAAGGGGAATGAAAGGATGTTGCTGAACCGCAAAAGACACCACGATTCTTGGCCTCCGGAGGAGAAGAATTCATTCTGGGGTCAGAGATGAGGCTTGATCGCTCAAAGCTTTTGTGTAATTAAGCTTTATTCAAGTATAAAAGGGATAGAGAAAGCTTCTAACATAGACATCAGAAGCGGGCAGAAAGAGTGCCTACCTGCTAGTCTTTACCTGGATATTGTATAGTTACTAGCAGTCTGTTAATGAAAGAAAGAAATGTCTCAAAACTCAGAAAATGGCACCAGGCCCCTCACCCACAAGGTGCATTTTCAGATAATCTTGGCATCAAGTGAGTCATCCTGGGCATAAAACGACTGACTTGAATCTTGAAGAAAGGCAGATTACTATACAAATAGTTTCGTTTACATAGATTACGAGAACAATGTATGAGTATAACATACTGGTTTGTCAAGTCAGTTCTGAGCCAAAATCTGAGCACTCAGGCAGAACTGACTTGAAAACAGAGTCTAGGGTACACGTATAGTACATTAACATAGCTTAAGACAAACATTTCCATAAGAAAAATGTGTTGGTTAGCTCAAGATTTGAGAAAAGTTAAGTTCAGGTGGAACCAGGTGTCATTATGGCAACACAGTGTTTTAAGAGAAACCTCTTGTAAATTTGTATAGAGAAAGGGAAAAAATATAACGCTAGTTTGTTTCCTCCTGCCGCTTAAGAGAGAGGAGAAAAAAATGTCTGACACTTGCAGCCTATTTCCTCCATTTGGAGACCCCTGGCCTTCTTGCCTGTTACTCTCTCAGGAATAAGTGGGGAGTGGGGAATAAGGAGAAAGTGGGGAAAACCTCTAGTTATGACCTTTAGTCATACCTTTAGCCAAGTATGACTAAATCAAACTCCCTCTGAATAGGCAGTGGAGGTGACAAATAGATTCAAAGGATTAGATCAGGTAAAGATGTGACTGAAGAACTATGTACTGCTGTTGCTGCTGCTAAGTCGCTTCAGTCATGTCCAACTCTGTGTGACCCCATAGATGGCAGCCCATCAGGCTCCCCATCCCTGGGATTCTCCAGGCAAGAACACTGGAGTGGGTTGCCATTGCCTTCTCCAATGCAGGAAGGTGAAAAGTGAAAGTGAAGTCGCTCAGTCGTGTCCGACTCTTAGCAACCCCATGGTCTGCAGCCCACCAGGCTCCTCCATCCATGGGGTTTTCCAGGCAAGAGTACTGGAGTGGGATGCCATTGCCTTCTCCGGAAGTATGCACAGAGGTCCATGATATTTTACAGGAGGAAGCAAACAAAACCATCCCAGAGAAAAAGAAATGTGTTAGGTAGTTTGAATAGGAAACAGGAGTCCAAAATGGCAGTGGCCAAAAGACAAGGAAAAGCCCACAAAAATAGAACAAAGGAAGGCCCGAGGACCAGAGTGAGGACCTTAGGTAGAATAAACAGCATCCTGGGTAGCCCAGTTTACATAGGGCAGGCCCAAGGAAGGAGCAACAAACATATACAAAGGGGAGCCAAGAGGCCAGGGCTATCTCTTTTTCCCGCGGGCACACTCTCTGTCTCTATGTCTCTCTCTTTCTCTCTTCACGACTTTGGGTCGGTATGCCGTCACTCCTTGAGGATGTATTTTCTTGCTATTTTCTAAATAAAACTGAGCTGTAACACGGAGCTGTAACACTGATCTAAGAACTATAACAAGGTCTGTTTGAGACCCAAGAGCTATAACACGATCTGTCCAAGAGCTGTGACGTGCTGAGGGCTTTAATGTCCGTCGCTTCAAATTTTTGTTGAGATGAGATAGAACCAAGGAGACTACATTCGCCTGACATCTATGGTGCCGTGACTCAGATTTAACCTGGCTGAAACAACCTCGGCGCAGCCCCCACAAGGAGGAGGCCAAGCACAGCAGGAGCCCAACTCTGTGAAGCTCCCGCAGTAGAAGCAGAACACCAAGAAAACCCAGCGCAGGGGAGGTGACAAGAAGCCCAGTGTGCTAGAAACCGGGACAGTGAGAAACGAACGAACTCAGCAGAAAGCTCACGCGGCTCAGTCTCAGATTCCAGAAGACCTCCGGTTAAGATAGGAGGTCCTCGCTCCTATGACATATGCCTGACGAAATCTTAATTCCTTTACAATCTTTTGTTTCTTGTTTCCTTGGACCCCCGGGGAGCAGGCGGGTGGCAGTGGGCGCAACTGAGGGACTCTGGAGAGGTTACTCCTCAGCGTGTCCCAAAGGCTCCACTAACTGCTGAGAACCAGTAGCGGTTGCCCAAGCCAGTGGGGGTTCTTCTGTCCTTAATCTTCTTTGTGTTAAGGATCAAGACAATGAAAACTGTGAGCACAGGTCAGGTATTTAGCAGATTTTCATAGCAGGCTACGAAGGGGATTCCTTGGCATGTTTTTCCCACCACTTTTCCCTCCTGGCTTTCAACTGTCTCTCCCAGGCCTCGAGCCTGGCCAAAACCCTTGAAGCTCAGGCTCTGTCTCATTGCAAAAATTCAATGAGAGACAAAGTGATAGGTAAGAGGTGGATTATATCTACTACTGCGGGCAGGAATCCCTCAGAAGAAATGGAGTAGCCATCATGGTCAACAAAAGAGTCCGAAATGCAGTACTTGGATGCAATCTCAAAAACGACAGAATGATCTCTGTTCGTCTCCAAGGAAAACCATTCAATATCACAGTTATCCAAGTCTATGCCCCAACCAGTAATGCTGAAGAAGCTGAAGTATTCATGGGGTCGCAAAGAGTCGGACACGACTGAGCGACTGAACTGAACTGAAGAGGTGGATTTGTTAGGATTCAGAGAGAAACACTCTGCAGGGTATGGGCCATTGCAGAGGGCAAGGGCTCAGGCCATGGAATGAGGCTTGGCTAGGTTTTGCTAGTGGGGTGAATTCATATGCTAATGAGCGAGAGGATCATCCCAGCCTTTGGGGAACCACCCACTCCTCTGGCTTTTGACAGTGCCTTGGAGCTGTCCTGCCACCTCTGGGTGTGTCTTTTGGTTTACAGATTGGGGATTAAGGTTTACTTGAATTTGACTTGTCATCTTGGACCCAACTGACTTTATTTGGTTCACGGTATGCTGTGCTATGTCATTCTTTCAAAGGTTGTACCCTGCCCCCTTCCCTCCTGTTTCATGCTCCTTTCCTGAGCCCTGTCCAGGACCATATGTTTCCTCTACAATCTTCTGGAGGGACAATCAGAAAACAGCTGGTCTTGGGAGGCAAATACTGTATAATATCTGGTCCCTCTAGATATTCAGCCCTTCATCTTCCATGTTTCCTACAACATGTGCAACATCAGCATCTCCCAGTGAACCCACTAGGGTGGGCGACAGGCACACAGTGCCTGGTGGAAGTCCATCAGCTGGCATCCCTTCAATGACGATTGGGCTCCCAGGGATAAAGTTTGCCACTTGGAGTTAGCCCTGCAGGCCGTTTGGGCCCAAACCCTTACCACCCTTCTCCTAAAGTTACAAACATACCCCTGGATCAAATCTCCCCTCCACTTTTATGGAACATCTGGTCTGTTGCCTCTTGAGAACAACAAGAACTAATTTGTTCTTAAGTGAAGTGAAGTGAAGTTGCTCAGTCGTGTCCGACTCTTTGCAACCCCATGAACTGTAGCCTACCAGGCTCCTCTACAGTCAGGATCCTGCCCCCTTGTAGGCTCCACCCAGTCTATTATTAAAATACCTTAATGCCCCTGTCAGGGCCAGATAGACTCCTTTGTCACTACTTCTGTTATTACCTAAAGTGGGTCCCATCGAAGACACCCTAACCTGCTCTTAGGGAGGATAGGGGAAGAAATCAATGACTTAAATCCCTTAGAGCAGTAAGAGGATAAGGCTTATGACCGTTACACTGTTTCCTCTCAAGGCACAGGCTTGGATTGCTTTACATCAGGGTATCTATTCCCATCTGCCGTGAACAAACTGGAAATGAGTTAAGATTAAAACCTCTTAATCCTACCCAGCACTGGTCATCCTGGAGTCCTTGGGAACGCTCAACTCCAGCCCAAGGGTCCCAGGAGGTCAACCTGCCTTGAGCTGGCTAGGGATCTGGTCCTTGAAAACTTGTCATACTTCAATCTGTTTGGAGATCCACCAGTCCAGGAGTCCCAGGAAGTCGTCACGTCTCAACCTGCCCAGGGACCCAATTCTCGGGAGGCCGACCTGCCCTGACCTGCCCAGGGATTTGATCTTCAGGAGGCTGTCATGTCTCAGCCTGCCTGGGGATCTGGACCCTGACCTGGGGACGCCTGGCTCTCAGGTTGCAACAGTACTGGGTAGGATAAGTTTCAGAAAGACTCACCCCTAAGGAAGTCCACCCATGAAAACTGAAGGAGGCCTATTCGTTTTTTCTTTTTCTTTTCCTCCCTGTCATGACTGTCTTTCAGATGGGAAATAACCAATCCACTTCCCTGCAGACGCCCTTGAGATGCATCCTTGATAACTGGAACCTGTTCGATCCTCTAACTCTAAGGAGAAGTTGCTTAAAATGCTTTTGTGCCACTGCGTGGCCACAGTATCCACTGGGGGACCAAGAACACTGGCCTGAGGATGAGAGTTTAAATTACAATACCCTCCTGCAACTAGAATTATTCTGGAAAAGACAAGGGAAATAGACAGCGATCCCCTATGTCCAAATTTTCTTTTGACTAAGAGATATGAAGGAACTCTGTCTTAAGTATGGGATTGTTGTATGCCCTAAAAGTGAGCCTGCTAGGCAAATGGTGTTAGGCACAGGCAACCAAGAGAAGGAAATGCCCATGAGGGCTCACCTCCCATGCCCCCAAAGAGACTGGAGCCTCCCACAGCTCCTGAGTTGCCTGGTGCTCCTTCCTTGTATCCAAACGTGCCCCCATATCCAGGAGCACCCCCTCCACAAAAGCCAGCTCGAGTATGTCCCTTAGTTGAAACTGGAAGAGAATTCAGACCAGTCTGTGTCCATAAGCCCTTCTCCCTCTTAGAACTAAGACAGATCAAACAAGACCTGGAAAGGTATACAAATGGCCCAGGCAAATATATAGATACATTCCAACATATTACCTTGGCCTTTGACTTGACATGAAGGACATCATGGTCATATTTAGTCAAACTTTATCTGACCGTGAGCATACTAGGGTCTAAAAGGAAGCCTGAAGGTATGCAATGGGACGTCACATGTCAAGTGACAAATACCCAGCAGGGAAAACTGCAGTCCCCTCTTCCAATCCTAACTGGAATTATAATGACCCTGAACACATCAGGGAAAGGGATCATTTTCTAATCTGTGTGAAGGTAGGACTGAAAGCAGCCCAGCAAAAAATAATCAGTTATGCCCGGGTCTCAGCAATAACTCAGGAGCCCACTGAGAACTTCATTGCCTTTCTGAAAAGGCTAAAAGAGGCCCTCCAAAAGTTTACCAACCTGGACTTAGACTCTTACATGGGACAGGTGATTTTAAAGGACAAATTCCTGTCCCAATGTGCATCAAATATCAGAATTAAGTTACAACAGCTACAGCAGTAAGACCCTGCTTCCTCTTTAGATGAGATGGTCCAGACAGCCACCAATACCTTTTATAACAGAGAACAGGAGAAGGAGGCCAAGACCCAGGAGAGGGAGCGAAGGAGAGACCAGGCCTGTCCAGATGCTGGCCGCCCTCCAGGGAAGCCCTGTGGCAAACCCCAAGTCCCTGAAGGATAAGGCATGAGGGAAATGCCTGATCTGTAGACAGGGGGGACATTGGGCCAAAGAGTGTCCAAACAGTGACAAATCTCCTAAAATGCCTTGCTACAAATGCCATCAACTGGGACACTGGGCAGCACTTTGCCCTCGGGACCCAGGAGCCTCACGGTCAAGCGCCAAGCCTTCCCTCACGATGGTTCAAGAGAACTGAAGCGGCCCGCTCCAGCCAGCCCGCCTGTCACAGAAAACCATCATGGGGCTGGAGCCAAGGGTGCAACTGGATGTGGCAGATAGGTCTGAGAGTTTCTTGGTTGACACGGGGGCTACCTACTCTGTCCTGACCTCCTACTCCAGAGCCTTCTCCTCCCAAACCTGTACCATTTTGGGTGCTACAGGAAAAGCAACTACTAAAAGATTCACCCGAGCCCTTCTTTGTTGCTGGGATGGACAAATATTTTCCCACCAGTTTCTGGTGGTCCCTGAGTGTCCTACTCCCTTAATGGGAAGAGACATACTCATTAAACTGGGGACCACACTTGTGATGGGAAGCTTTGCAGCCCCTAGAGCCCTGCAGCTCCTGGTTACTACTGAAGAACCCATTACACTCTCTCCAATAGAGAGGGACCAAAAACTATGGGAAGACAAAATTAACTCCCAGGCGTGGGACCAGGGGATTCCTGGATGAGCCCACCAAGCTGAACTGGTCATCATCGTCCTCTGACAGTCCACTCGGTTTCCTAACCGGAAACAATATTCTCCCAAAAGAGAGGCTCAGGAGGGACTACAGCCTTTAGTAAATAAATTCCTTGCTTGTGGGCTATTGGTCCCCACCAATTCACCATGTAACACCCCAATCCTCTCAGTAAAGAAAAAGGATGGAACCTGGCAAATGGTTCAAGATCTCTGGATGATAAATGAAGCTGTTCAATTCAGTTCAGTTCAGTCGCTCAGTCATGTCGGACTCTTTGCGACCCCATGAACTGCAGCATGCCAGACCTCCCTGTCCGTCACCAACTCCCAGAGTTCACCCAAACCCATGTCCATTGAGTTGGTGATGCCATCCAACCGTCTCATCCTCTGTCGTCCCCTTCTCCTCCTGCCCTCAGTCTTTCCCAGTATCAGGGTCTTTTCCAATGAGTCAGCTCTTCGCATCAGGTGGCCAAAGGATTGGAGTTTCAGCTTCAACATCAGTCCTTCCAATGAACACCCAGGGTTGATCTCCTTCAGAATGGACTGGTTGGATCTCTTTGCAGTCCAAGGGACTTTCAAGAGTCTTCTCCAACACCACAGTTCAAAAGCATCACTTCTGCACTCATCTTTCCTTTGAGTCCAACTCTCACATCCATACACGACCACTGGAAAAACCATAGCCTTGACTAGATGGACCTTTGTTGGCAATGTCTCTGCTTTTTAATATGCTGTCTAGGTTGGTTATAACTTTCCTTCCAAGGAGTAAGCGTCTTTTAATTTCATGGCTGCAATCACCATCTGCAGTGATTTTGCAGCCGAGAAAAATAGTCAGCCACTGTTTCTACTGTTTCCCTATCTATTTGCCATGAAGTGATGGGACCAGATGCCATGATCTTAGTTTTCTGAGTGTTGAGCTTTAAGCCAACATTTTTAACTCTCCTCTTTTACTTTCAACAAGAGCTGTAGTCCCCCTCCATCCCACAGTACCTAATCCCTATGTAATCTGGGGAGAAATCCCACCCAGTGCCAAGTGGTTTACAGTCTTGGATCTCAAAGATGCATTTTTTTTTTTTTTTGCATACCACTGGCTAAAGAATCCCAATATCTTTTTGCCTTTGAGTGGGAGGCCCCAGGAGAAAAACACCAACCGATGACTTGGACAGTATTACCTCAGAGCTTCAGAGATAGCCCCCACCTGTTTGGACAGGCCCTTAGCCGGGATCTCCTAGATCTAGACCTGGGACCTAATGGGAAAATATTACAATATGTAGATGACCTACTAATCTGCTCTCCAGATGAGAAAAATGCCCAACAACATGCAATTCAGGTTCTAAACTTCTTGGCAGAAAGGGGATATAAAGTCTCCCGTGCTAAGGCGCAGATGGTCAAGACAAAGGTCACTTACCTGGGAGTTCAGATTGCACACAAGTCCAGAGGCTGTCCTCTGATTGGGTACAAGGAATCCTCCAGTTACCCTCCACCACGACTCGAAAACAATTGCGAGCTTTCCTGGGGCTAACTTGGTATTGTAGAATCTGGATACCCAACTATGGTCTAATTGCCCATCCCTTATATGAAAGCTTTAAGGGACAGGATGATTCAATCCCACTGATGTGGGGAACTCTTCAAAAGAAGGCAGAGGCTACACTAAAACAGGCCTGAACTCAGACACCTGCCTTGAGGTTGCCAGACCCAGAAGAAGCATTCCAACTGTATGTCCATGAAAGAGAAGGAATAGCCTTGGGAGTGTTAACTCAAAAGTTGGGATCTGAACCCCAGCTTGTAGCTTACTTATCCAAGAGGCTTGACCCAACAGCCCAAGACTGGCCTCCCTGCATTTGAAATCTTGCAGCTATCGCAATCCTGATAGAAAATGCTTTAAAACTCTCCTTTGTGGGCAAACTAACTATTTTTACCAGCCACCAAGTAAAACAACTCCTAAATGAGAGAGGCCATTTATGGATGTCTGATCAAAAAATCCTCAGATATCAAGTAATGCTGATGGAAAATCCATGCCTCAATAGATCCCCTTGTGAGGTTCTTAACCCAGCCACCCTCCTGCCCACCCCTGAGGGCTCTCTCCCGTTTCACTCTTGCCTAGAAACCTTGGACCACTGGACAAAACCCCAAGAGGGATTGTTAGAAGATCCTCTGACCAATCCTGAGGAAATCTGGTTCACTGATGGAAGCAGCTTTGGATGGAAAAAGAAGAGCCGGGTACGCAGTAGTCTCCAATTTTGAGACCACAGAGGCTAAGCCTCTGCCACCAGGTACTTCAGCCCAATTAGCTGAGCTCATAGCCCTGACTCGAGCTTTAGAACTGGGAAAAGGAAAAAGAATAACCGTTTACACTGACACCAAGTATGCCTTTCTGGTGCTACATGCACATGCTGCTATTTGGAAAGAAAGGGGCCACTTGACCACCCGAGGGTCCCTAATTAAATATGGTGATCAAATTCTTAGACTCTTGGAGGCAGTCCATCTGCCCACTGAGGTTTCAGTCTCCCACTGTAAAGGACACCAAAAAGGGAGCACAGAAGTGGCACGAGGGAACCAAGCAGCTGATCAGGCAGCTAGGAGAGCAGCATTACAGAACCATGACCTAATAGGGATTGCCACCTTAGTCCCACAAAGTAATTTGCCAGAAACTCCTTCATATACTGAAGGTGAGACTCTTAAAGCTAAGAGCGAGGGCTTTCAAGAAGATCATATGGGGTGGTTCCAAAAGGAGGGACTCCTTTTTCTGCTTGGAAACCTCCAATGGAAGTTGGTTAACTCCTTACATGCTACCACTCACTGAGGGGAAAAGGCCCTCCAAAGACTACTAGAAAGGTCCTTCAGAAGAATAGGCCTCCAAATGACTATAAGACAAGTGGTCTCCTCTTGTCCCACTTGCCGATTAAACAACCCCCAAAGAGTTTGAAGACCCCAGCTGGCCCAGCCTGTCCAACGATGTGGGACCTCCCCAGGAGAGGACTGGCAGATGGACTTCACCCAGATGCCAGTTTCTCAAGGGTATAAATACCTATTAGTCATGATAGATAGATTCACAGGATGGATTGAAGGCTTTCCCACCCGGACTGAGAAGGCTGAAGAGGTGGTAAAAAAACTGCTCCATGAAATCATTCCAAGATTTGATCTGCCCAGGTCATTACAAAGTGACAATCGGATATCATTTACTTCTAAGGTCACCCAAGGGGTCTCTAAAGCATTGGGCATTACTTATTATCTCCATTGTGCCTGGAGGCCTCAATCTTCAGGAAAAGTAGAAAGAGCCAATCAATTCTTAAAATCAGCAATAAAAAAGATAACCCAGGAGACCTCCCTGGGATGGAAGGAGGCTTTACCGATAGCTCTCCTCCGCACCCGCATTGCCCCTAAGGAACAGCTTGGTCTTAGTCCTTATGAGATGCTATACGGGAGACCTTTTGTTTATGTCAATGACCTCTTCCTAGATCCAGAGGTTCAGACCCTCCAGTCTTATACCATGGCCATTGGGCAATTCCAACAGGATATACGCTTGTGGGGTATAAACCAGGACCCAAAAGATTCTAAGGAGTCACCACTATATGCTCCAGGGACTCAAGTCCTAATTAAAGTCTGGAAAGATGGGTCCCCAAAAGCTCAACTCCAGCCCACATGGAAGGGCCCCTACCCTGTAATACTTTCTACCCCCACAGCAGTCAAGGTGCCAGGACATGACTCCTGGATTCACTACTCACGACTCAAGCCGTGGAAGAAAACAGAAGAGGACACTCAATACACCCGTGAGCCCCTGGAGATCTCAGATACCTATTCAGGACTGCAAATGAGCGCCATTCTAATGAACACTCTAATTCTAATGAAACAAATGAATCAATGAATCAAATGAATCAAACAAATAATTCTAATGAAACAAACACCATCATTCTAATGAAACAAAATCTAGTTTCTGGAGATAAGATTTCTCAGGACAGCTCTAAAGAGCCAACACAGCTTGGTAGGGACTGTACTCCAAAAGAGACAGGAGATAGATCTTCTGATCCCTGAACAAGGAGGGACTTGAGCCATCCTGGCGATGGGAATTTGGAATTGGCTAATGCCCCTACTAGCTCTTGTTATGCCATATTGATGCTGCTTAAGATTGTTCCATGTATTATCAATTGTCAACCTGGTTTGTCTCTGCCCAAGTCAAGAAGCTACAACATGGGGTGCCAGTTCAACAAAGATATATAAAACTACAGCCGACCACGGAAAGCATCACTCACCCTTAGATGGACACTACTATAAGGACTCTGAGGTTTCAGACCAGCAAGAGGGGGAGGCCCCATGCCTCTTGCCATCCCAGTTCAGCAGGAAGTAGCCAGAAAGACCTTGACGCCCCTATTCCCAGAGAATTGGGCCTCCTATCTCTTGAGGGGGGAATGTTAGGTAGTTAGAATAGGAAACAAAAATCCAGAATGGCAGTGGCTAAAAGACAAGGAAGGGAAAAGCCCGCAAAAATAGAGCAAAGGAAGGTCCATGGACCGGAGTGAGGACCTCAGGTAGAACAAACAGCACCCCTGGCTAGCCCAGTTTACACAGGGCAGGCCCAAGGAGGCAGGAACAGACATGTAAATAGAGGAGCCAAAGGGCCAGTCTCTCTCTTTTTCCTACGCACACACTCTCTCTCTTTCTCTCTCCCTTCTCTTTGCGTCTTTGGGTCAGCACGCCCTCACACCTTGAGGATGTATTTTCCTGCTGTTTTCTAAATAAAACCGAGCTGTAACACGGAGCTGTAACACTGATCTGTCTAAGAGCTGTAACACGGTCTGTCCATGAGCTGTGACGCGGCGGCGGCTTTAATGTCTATCGCTTCAAATTTTTGTTGAGATGAGACAGAACCGAGGAGACTACACTCGCCTGACAAAATGCAAGAAGGCAAAGTGGGAATCTGAAGAGGCTTTATAAATAGCTGAAGAAAGAAGAGAAGCAAAAATCAAGGGAGAAATGCAGAACTCTAAAGAATAGCAGGGAGAGACAAGAAGGTCTTTTTCAATGAAGAGTGTATGTAAGTAGAGCAAAACAACAGGAGGGGAAAGACTAGAAATCTCTTCAGGAAAATTGGAAATATCAAGGGAATATTTTGCCCAAAGATGGACATTATAAAGGACAGAAACGGTAGAGACTTAGACACTGAAGAGATCAAGAAGAGATGGAGCCCATCATGAGAAATGCTGAGCTGGGTGAGTTACAGGCTAAATCAAGATAGCCAGGAGAAGCATCAGCAACCTCAGAAATGTGGATGATACTACTTTAATGGCAGAGAGCAGAGAGGAACTAAAGAACCTCTTACCATCTGAGCATTAAGGAGGAGAGTGAAAGAGCCAGCTTCAAACAAAATATTAAGAAAACTAAGATCATGGCATCTGGCCCCATCACTTTATGGCAAATTAGAGGGTCAAAAGGTGGAAGTAGTGACAGATTTCCTCCTCTTGGGCTCCAAAATGTGGACAGTGATGGCAGCCATGAAACCAGAAGACGATAGTTTCCTGGCAGGAAAGCTATGACAAAGCTAGACGGTGTGCTGAAAAGCAGAGACATTACTCTGCCAACAGTGGTCCATACAGTCAAGGTTATGGCCCTCCCAGGGATCACACACGGTTTTGAGAACTGGACCGTAAAGAAGGCAGAGAGCCATAGAATTGATGCCTTCAAACTGTGGCGCTGTAGAAGACTCCCTTGGACAGTGAAGAGATCAAAACCAGGCAATCTTAAGGGAGATCAACCCGGAATACTCAGTGGAGGGACTGATGCTGAAACGGAAGTTCTAGTACTTTGGTCACATGCGGCAAACAGCCGACTCCCTGGAAAAGTCTCTGCTGCTGGGAAAGAATGAGGGCAGAAGGAGACGGGGGCATCAGAGGATGAGACGGTTGGATGGTTATCACCGATGTTACAGACATGAACTTGGGCAAACTTCAGGAGATGGTAAGGGGCAGGGAAGCCTGCCATACAGCAATCCACAGGATTGCAAAGAGTCGGACAGGACTGAGCAACTGAACAACAACGTGGCATCTGTGATACACCTCAGGAATGGAACCAGGCACCGAGTCTGTGACTCCATCTGATCGTTAACTGCTTGCTTTCCTACTTGAATGGCAGGTGTGGGGGTTTGCTCCAAGGTTCTGCTCCATCCTGACTCCCGTTTTCTCTGATACTCCTCAGTCCTGAGGAGGAACAGGTGCAGAACACCAAAAGCAATAAAGTTTCAGATAGAGAGATTAATCACCAACTTAAGACAGGAACCCACAGAAGAGGAAGAAGCCCCTTAGGGCTGCTGAGAGAGGATGAGTCGGGCGAGGGGAAGATGCCACCCACCCAGCACACCAGCTCTACTGCTGATGGGTCTCCTGGGGCAGTTGGCACACAACTCCACACACTGGGGGTGTAAGGCAACAGAAATATCCTTACTCCCGGTTCTGGAGGCCAGAGACCCAAGTCAAGGTGTCAGCAGGGCCACGCTCCCTCCCAGGATCAGCAGGAAGCCCCTCCCATCTCTCCCTGCCCTGTGAGGGTCCTCGGCTCATAGAAACAGCTCTGCATCCCCCCTCTGTCTTCCCCTGGCCTACTTCCCTAGGCTTGGGTTTCTCCAGATCTCTCAGCAAATGCCTCCCAAACCAGAGTCAAGTTTATGACCACAAAAGCCAGAGAGCAGGGGTGTCCACTGGGTCAGCGCCCATGGCTGACGGGGACACTGGGTCTGGGGGCAATGACAGAGCTCCCCCGGGCAGTCCCCCAACCCTCTGCAACCCTGCCCCAACTGCCTCTGGTGTCCTGTCTGCATCTGAGACAATTTTTAACTGAGGTTAAATTCTTACAACATACACCTTACTGTTTCATTTATTCTTTTTATTCTATTTATTAAGTAGATTCCCTCTTTTTTAAAAGAAAAATTAGATTAGTTTTGACAGCCCTGTGTGACATGCGGGAACTTAGTTCCCTGACCAGGGATCAAACCTAAGGCCTCCACAGTAGAAGTGTGGGGTCTGCCCTGTGGACTGGCAGGAAGTCTGCTTACCATCTGACAGTGTGCACGTCACTGGTGTTTAGTGTATTCACAGTGGTGTGCAACTACCTCTTCTAGTGTCAAAACCTTGTCACCCCCAGCACACACCTGGGGGCCCCTCTGTCTGAACCTGGTGATCAGAACTGCTTCTGTCCCTGTGCTCCATGTTCCCTGCCATGAGATGGTCCCTGCTATGAGATGCAGGCTGTCGGCCCTGTCCAGGCACCTACATAGCATCCCCTATCCCCCACCTTTCACTGGAAATTTCCAGGTGGAAATACAGCTGATTTCAAGTCAATGTAAATGTGCTCACTGGCTTCTGTTTTCCCAGACCAAGAGCCCAAGATGCAAGTTTTCTGTCCTAGAGCCCAGGAGAGAGCAGGATATACACAGCTCCTGACTCAGTCTCCTGCACTCACAGGTCTGTTTGCTCCTCAAGGAGTGTTTACCTGCTCTGCACTCGGCCCTCATGACCTGGACCCCACAGCCTCCAGTGACAGGCCTGACACAAAACACCACCTGCCCCAGAGACAAAGTGGAGACAGGAAGGGGACAGAGTCCGACCCTCAGGAACAGGCTGTCTACCTGGACCCTGAGCCACATAGAACTGTCCCCAGCGTTTAGTCTTACAACGCAGGGTGCATTTTCTATTCTACTGCACATGAACACACACGGCAAACACACCACTGGACTGACTTCACTAACGGTAGTAACCGGCTGCTGAAACCAGGAAGTCTTGAGAAAGACCCAGCGCATACCCCGGGCAGTCAGTGGGGAGTTGGGGCCAGACTCGCAGGACATGGCACTCAGCGGGCCCTACGGGTCACTGCCTCCCTGCACACGTCTGTGCATCTCTACCCGAGCAGAAATGCATGAATGTATTTGAGTCCATCTAGAACTAATGCTCTAGGGCCAGATTTTCTCAACCCCTCTTACTGTGCTGGGTGGGGTGGGGGGTTCTGAGACCTGGAGGCATGACAGAGAGTCACCGTGACGGCGTGGGGAGCTGTGGTTAGAGCACCCGTTCCCTGAAGCCTGGGTGTTCCCACTGCCCACTGTCACCCGGGCCACCCTCTCCCCTCCTCGGCTCCTCAGGGAAGGGGGCTCAGGCGGCAGGAGGCCCAGCGGGGCTTCCACCCAGGACACCTCTCACCTGCTGACACTTCTCTACTGTGATTACAGCTTCAGATGAAGAAAAACCCCAAGAGACAATTTGTGAAAACAGAAAACACATGTTTATTTAAAGATAGCACAAGCCCCCCTCGAAAGAAATTTAGTTAAAATCATGGATTGGGAGAAAAAAATGAACACAGTGAAAGCAGGGAACAGAGACCCCACTCCACCCCGAGCGGCACCGCGTCTGGTCCCAGACAGGTCTGCAGAGGAGAGACCCATGTGGGCAACGGACTCTGCAAAATCGGGCCTAGAAGTAGGTCAGCTCGTCGTGCCTGCCTTTGTTGGTCTGGTAGCTGGTCAAGGCCACGGGCTTGTTCTCGTGAGGGAGGCTTTCAAACACCCGGATGTGCACGAAGTCGTCCTCGTCCACTTGAACCTGAAAGGAGAGCCCAGTGAGGGGCAGGTGAGGCCTCTGACCCCAAGTCTCCCTGATCCGCTGAACTTGAGTGGATGGTCAGGAAGGCCCTGGATGCCCGGAGGCTGCGTCCCTTTGTGTCCCCAGAAATTAGGCTGAGGACATTCCCACGTTCCTCAAGTACAGGGGGTGCCCAGCCAGCACCCCTCACCCATACTCACTCCAGCAGAGCCCTGCGGCCCCCAAGAGGCTTGGTCCTCTCCTCCAAGGCAGCCGCAGCACACACGTGCAAACACACACACACATGCTTGCACACGCATGCTCATTTTAGACAGCCACCAACTCCCTGAAGCTGAGGGCTGCCACAGGACCCTGCTGAGCACTCCTGCCCTGGGCCCCTGTGAGCTCCCACTTCAGACTCGACCTTCCTTTGAGGGGTCACCCCACCTTGATGAAGTAGTTCTTCCCAGCAACCAACTGGCTTTTGAACTCCAGAGCCTTGAACACTGGGAACTTCTTGTTCTCCTTCTCCTCCAGCTGGGACTTCACCTGGGGAAGGGGGAAGGGAGAGACAGGTGAGCTCACCTGTATTAGACGTCCGTCACCCCTGAACTCTCACACCTGGGCACCGCACACTTTCTACACCTCATCTGCCCTTCACAGCTGAGCAGACATTAAAATGCTTGCCCTGATTTCAAGTACAGAAAACAGTTCTTTAATTCTGCTGAGGTTTCAATGCTATCATTTGCCTGTATCATTAGCCCTTTCTTTTCCAGCCATGGAAAGTTTATATTCTCATGGTTACAACAGTGAATATAAGTTCATACCTTACCATTTTCACTCAAACCATCATTTGAAAGAGTATATATTTTTAATTACTCTTTGAAAACTAAAACATTAAAAAATGTTAAAATTTAATATTAAATTTAATCTTCCATCTTATTGATGTGCCTTAATTCTCTTACGTAATCCCAATTTCTTCCGTGGCAGAATATGCAGCAGATAAAGCACTTTTGTAGGAAAAAAATGCTTTGCTGCATCTTTAGATGGTCTCTCTAGGTTGCAGGGCCTTTGGGCAGAGACTGTTTCTGACCTTTGGTGTCAGATGTTAATCTTACTCTCAGATCAGTCGTGTTTTACAGGGTCTTGGCCTTTGGGGAACTGAGAATTTTTAAGGAGGAAGGGGAGAGCAGGTTGTTTTGTCTTGACTTGAAAACCTAAGCCAGTTTCCGAGTGCTCAGGCTGCTGTCTGGACCACTGGCAGCCACAGGAGCTTGCCGACTGCGCTGGAATCCTCAGACCAGTTGTGGGGGTTGGAGGAGTTCAGTTAAGACCAGGAGTGTGCTGCTTGGAGAGCCAAGGGGATCACCATCATACATGCCAGTGAGTCACTTGACAAAGGCCTTCAGGGAGGGGCGCTCCCAGTGAATGAAGTGGAGGGAAGGATCAGAGGGAGGGTCAGGTAGAGAGAATCTGGCTGCCTGCTCCCTCTGAGTTTGCCAGGGCCCTCAGGTGATCAGCTGGGTGTGTCCCCCTGGGCCAGTGCCCACCTTTGACTGAACACTCACCTGTGTAGCCTCTGTTCCTGGTAGGTGGGCAGGGAATTGACCCTCAGACAGTTTACCTGACCAGGGAGGGGCGAGTGACACCCGCAGACCCTCCTGGGGGTCTCGGATGGAATCACCTGTTTCAGGAGTGGAGGCAGGAGAACCCCACCCTGTGCAAGGACTGGGGAGAAGCCCAGGTGGAGGTGGTGGAGCAGCGGAGGTGGAGGCCTGCAGGACGGCAGGTCACTGACTCAGCTCCGACCAGGAGAAAGATGGGCTGGACTGGAGCCAAGGAAAGCTCAGAAGGCCCCGGGTCACTAGGAAGCTGTCAGTTCCCAGACCAGAGTGACCAGGTGGGCAGAGGGCCAGGGAGGGCCCTAGGATAGGACTGGATGCGGTGGGTACACTGTCTCTGGCCTCCCTTTTCCTCACCTGTTCATGAAAGCTTCAGCACAGAAGGTCCTCGGATGGTGCCCCTGCCCCTCACAGAGCCCACCCAGCACACGGGCGGCCTCCTTGTTTGCAGGGGCAGTGAGGATGGTCCACTCTCAAGGGACGGACCCCAAATGCAGGCCAAAGTGACAGAAACTCTCGTCTCCCGAGGGGACTCACACTCATTCAAAGCTCAGGTGACCAGCAGGGATTCTTCAGCCTGGAGACCCAGGAAGAGGCCGGGAGGGCTGGGCGCTCTGAGTGGCCACAGGGGAAATGCTAGGACTCTCCTCCTATCTGACTCTCCTGGAAGTCCCAGCAAATGCCTACTTTTCACAGGTCTCAGGAGACTGACTCAGCCCCTTCCTTTACCGCAGTCAGATGGTCCCAACAGGGGGAGAGTGGACAGGGCTGAGCTCATGGCCGAGGTTCAGGAGGCAGCAGCCAGGGAGGAAGGTTAAGGGACAGAAGCTTGTCTTCAGTCTCTTCTTATCAGAACTCAAGCCTCCTGGGCCCTACTTGTGACGGCAGGCAGGACAGGCCCAGCTCATCCCACCCCGGTGGGAGCGTTTTTCTGGAAACAGGTCTGGACAGCTGACCAGGGTCTGAACTGGGCTCGGCCTCCCCGACCCAGCTACTTCCTGTTTCTAAACTTTTTATTGGAGACCACTTCAAACTCACAAAAAGGGCTACACTCAGTCCAGCCCGAGTCTCGGACGCCTGGGACCCGGACCCCAGACTCACGCATGGGGACCTCACGCCGCCTGCCGTATCCTTTGCTCTTTAAGTGCTATTCCCTGTCACCTCGCGCCCCCTAACCCAGTGGACACCTCCGCACCAGAGAGCTTCGCAGGCAGGGAGGTGCATCCGCCTGCGTCCAGCCCGACTCAGGGCGGGACGCGCTCGGGCGCAGCGCCTCCGTCCCAGCGGGGATGCCTGCGGACGCCCCCGGCCCCCAGTACCCCGCCCGCCCCACACAGCCCGAACCTTGTCGGCGATGGCCTGGGTCTCGGCCGTGGCCGGCTGCGTGGCGGAAGGCGCTCCGCACATCATCTCGGCGGCAGGCGGGGCGGGCGCGTGTGGACACCGTGCAGCGGTCACGCGGGAGCAGCGGGCGCTCGCCGGAGCAGCGGACACTCGTGGGAGTGGTCGAGCGGAGTCGAGCGCCCAGACCTGGCGCGCCGGTCATGTGCCGTGCGGGCGAAACCACAGCGCGCGGCGGGGGGGAACCGGGGCCGGAAATGGGGTGCGGGGCGTCCGGGAAGGGAATGGCGCGCGGCCGTCCTGGTCAGTGCGGACCGAGGGGGACAGGAGCACAGCCGCAGCCCGGGACCCCCGACGGGCGCCGTCTCGGGACCAAGGGTCGTGTGCTGTAGGGCTGTCCCCCCTCCCGGGGTTTGGTGTCGTCCTCCCGGCGGCTGAGTCAGAGGGTGTGGGCGGGGGCGCCGTCTGCAGGGTCTGGGGAGAGGGGTGGTCCCGCGCCGCGGGGGTGGGCGCCGAGCCGTGGCTCTCGTCTAGGTTTCCGCGTCCCGAGCTGGCCAGGACGCGGGGTGCAGGTGGTCCAGCCTGCCTCCTTCCGGCCTTCCGGGCCACTCGGGGCCCCCAGACCCTCTCCCCTGTGTTGGCTTCCAGGTGCCCACACTTTGACCCGGCGATGACAGAATGACAGTGATGGGTCTTGAAATGAGAGGCGTTTGGGTTCGCAGAGGAGCGGGGAGCTGGCCCAGGGCCAAGGGGAATAGAGGGCCCTGCCCGGCGCCCCTCATCCCTAGGCCTGGCTCAGCCTGTGCTGGTCTGCTGTGCACACCGTGGGCGCGTGACCCGAGGACATGGTGCAGGGCTGACGTGGACGGACAGAAGAGCACAAAGGAGTCCAGTGGCCTCAGGCCTGGGTGGGGGTCACGGGGAGGGCGTTAGTAAAGGGTTTGGTTCTGGCCGTTCCGCTTAAGATTTAGAGTACGTGTAATATCCAGGAAAGAAAGGGTGCCTGTCTTTTGGGGGCAGGGTGGGGCTGTGCTGGGAGCTGTCTGGACAGGACTGGCCTATCAGAAAGGTCCAGCTGCCCCTCAGTGGGCGCTGGGCCTCTGCCACCCCTGGGGGCTGGTTCTGCAGGTGCAGGCCAGCGTGCCTCCTGGGGGCCCAGCGCGGAGCCTCAGTGGGCGTGGCCAGTGAACAGGTGTGTGGGGAGAGGAGCCTTTCTGGGACCTGCCAGGGCAGAGCCTGGTCTGTAAACTCAGGGAAGCATGGGAGGTCAGGTGAGGTTGAGCCCTGGGGAGGTAGGAAGGAGAAACTGACACCCAGCAAAGGCCCAAGCTCTGAGAACCGCACTTTGACAGCAGGGGCTGCAGCAAAGCAAGGGAGGGGGAGACAGCCTCAGGTCCACCCTCCTTGGTCTGAGTGAGCGGTTTTTTGTTGTTGTTTTTTTTAAGTCTTTATTGAGTTTGTTACAATATCGCTTCTATTTTATGAATTGTATTTTAGGTTGCAAGGCATGTGGGATTTTTGTTTCCCAATCAGGGACTGAACATGCAGCCTTTCATTGGAGGGCAAAGTCTTAGCCACTGGACTGCCAGGGAAGTCTCTGAGTTGGCAGTTTTTATTTATTTTTTAACTGATCATTTGCATTTAATGAAAAGAACTATTTACTGAAGGACAGTTTTTCGAGAATGAAAAGATGAACCATCCACTGGGATAAATATTCTCGTTACACATATCTGATAAGAATATATAAAGAACTGCTGGTGCTGCTGCTAAGTTGCTTCAGTCATGTCCAACTCTGTGCGGCCCCATAGACGGCAGCCCACCAGCCTCCCCTGTCTCTGGGATTCTCCAGACAAGAACACTGGAGTGGGTTGCCATTGCCTTCTCCGATAAAGAATTACCAGTGAATAAATAAAAGATCATTAAAAACAGGTGGTATCCTTGAATTGGAACTTTTTTTTGTTGTTGTTGCATCGCCTGGCACTTAGGATCTTAATTTCCCCATCAGAAATTGAACCCACGCCCTCTGCAGAGTGTGGAGTCTTAGCCTCAGGACCACCAGGGAAGACCCTGGGGTTATCGTTTTAATCATTTATGGCCTGGATGTCTTTGATCTGGGGGTCTGTGACCCCCGGGCTGTCTCAGCGTACTCTGTAGAAGGTTATATTACCTGGAAGATGACTCAGACCAGCACACAAACAGTGATGCTGATTGGGACGCTGGCGCCAGGCCCCTTCACTACTCTTTGTTGATTAGACAGAATGTGATGGAACAGGTCTGGCTAGGACAAGCAGGCAAGATAAGAGAGACACCTGGGCATGACTCTGAAGTCACAGGACTCCATTTCAAGACTCCTGTAATTCTTAATAAATGAATGAGAGACAGTTTCGACCCCATAAAAATGGAAAACTCTGTGTTGAAAACAAAATATCGGAAAATAATGAGCAAGAAGGGCAAGGAAAGCCGTTCGGTGGCTTTTGTCATTCTACAGCTGGGGGGTGAGGGTTGTTGCGGGGAGTGGCCCACCTTGAGATGCCTCCCTGTGCGTGACCTCTTTCCCTGCTGGACTGGTCTGCAGGTGCTCACCTTTTACAAATAGGAGGGGACTGCCCTGGTGGTTCAGTGTAAGAATCTGCCTGCCAATGCAGGGGACACAAGTTCAATCCCTGGTCTGGGAAGATCTCACATGCTGTGGAGCAACTAAGCTGGTGGGCCAGGCCACAACTACTAAGCCTGCACTCTCTACAACCCGTGCTTGGCCACAAGAGAAGCCACCACAGTGAGAAGCCCACGCTCCACAACCAGAGAGTAACCCCCACTCGCCGCAACCAGAGAAAGCCCATGCAGCAGTGGACTTTTTTATTTTTAAAATAAAAACAAGTAGGAGGGTAACACCTGTGGATGACTGTTTTTTAGATTTGGCTGTAGTAGGGGTCTTCCACCTTGACTTGGGTTTTGGCAGAGCCTCACAGGCAGGCAGCAAAGGACACAGCTTGTACTAGAAAGGAGGAAAGCTTAGGTGTGCCCCAGGCCTGGAGAAGCTGTGGGCAGGCTCACTATAAGCTGAGGATCCTGTGTGATTGATTTTGGGGGCATTCTTGACCTTCTCTGGTTGTCTGTCCTAGGTTAGAAAGGGGAGGAGCAAAAATTAGGGAAGATGGCAGTCATGGCTAAGTTGTGACGTTCCTGGCTGGTGGCTGTAGAGACTGTGGTCTGGCTTCTGGGTGGTTGTTGCAGTTTGTGGGTTAGAGTTCTCTAGTTACATGTACGGCGTCTGGCCATTGTCTGTATGTATAGTGTGTCCAGGCTTCCCAGGTGGCTTGGTGGTAAAGAATCCACCTGCCGATGCAGGAGATGCAGGTTCAATCCTTGGGTTAGGAAGATCCCCTGGAGAAGGGAATGGCAACCCTCTCCAGTATTCTTGCCTGGGAAATCCCATGGACAGAGGAGCCTGGTGGGCTATAGTCCAGGGGGTCACAAAAGAGTTGGATACGATTAACAGACTGCTAGTGACTATACAACATCCAGCTAAAAACTAGCAGGGGGGTATTCTTTTTGCCCCCTTCTGATGCCTATGTCAGAAGCTTTCTCTATCTCCTTTATATTTTAATAAAATTTTATTACATACACACACACACACACACACACACACACACAGAAAGAATTGGATACGACTGAGCGACGATACAACAACAACAGCATAGTCAGTCTCTCCCGCTGCTTTATGGAGTCAGTGTTTATTGCTGCAGGCTTGGGTCCAGACATGTTTTCAAGCTGCCATGGAAGGCTATAAGGTCAAACGGTTTAATGCCGATCCAGCCCTTCCGTGTACCTGCTGTGTGGCGTGGGAGTAACTGCTGAGCCTCTCTGTGTCCAATTTAAGCACCAAGTGGGTTAATGGACATAAAATGCCTGGGTCAGTGTCTGAGCCCTAGGGTGAATAGATAATGTTATCACTGTCGTTGTGTATAATATCAAACATAAATCTCACCCATAATGAGCATTATTTTTTCTGCCAAAGGCCCTGAAAAATGCTGACATCTCTCTCTCATTCCTTGAGGCCACAGCTTCTCATCTTACTGGAGCCCAGGGAAGAGAGTGAGTTTCCTCTCTCTTTATGTAGATCCCGGGGACCATTCACTTCAATTCGAAATCTGTATTCAGAAGGATCAAAATTTTAGGGGACTTCCTAGGAAGTCCAGTGGTTAAGACTTCCTGCTTCCACTGCACAGGGCATGGGTTCAGTCCCTGGTTGGGGACCTGAGATTCCACGTGCCTGCTGTGCAGTGAAGCCAAAAACTTGTTTTAAATTCAAGCACCTTTGAAGATTCCCTTGTGATCTTCAATTTTCCCAGAGTCAGTAGAAGCCAGGGCGGCTCTTTCCTCGGTGCCTCATGGCCCCTTCTTCCGCAGCAAGACAGCTGTGGAGCTGCAGACACTGTCCTTTCTTCCCTGCTGGGTTCTTTGGCTGGACTGATAATTAAATTGATACCAGACATTAACAGGAGGAATATAAATTTAATTTCTGACATACACGAGCCCCAAAGATCTGAGACCAAGGGTGATGAGTCTGGCAATTGAGGCTTCTATGGCACCGTGAGCTGAGGAATAGGTTGGGGGCCTGGGGCTCCCCGAGGGAGGAGGGCTCTTCACAGGGAGATACAGACAGCGAGGCTGGTGGTCAGTGCTTGCCTTGCTGTGCAGGTAAGTCAGATAAAAAAGTTATCTCTAATAATAGCTCGTCTTCTGGTTGTTACGTTGTTAAGTTGCTTCAGTCACGTCCAACTCTTTTGAACCCCAAGGACTGTAGCCCGCCAGGCTTCTCTGTCTATAGACGTCTCCAGGCAAGAATATTGGTTAACTTCGCCAGGGGATCTTCACAACCCAGGGATCAAACCCAGGTTTCCTGCATTGCAGGCAGATTCTTTACCATTTGAGTGACCAGGAAAGTTAAGGAAGAGGTAATGTTTTCTGGATCCACTGGGTTGTGATTGCTTTCAGTTCAAAATAGTTCAAAGGGGCGACTTCTGGTCCCCTCCCACCCCAGCTTATGTTCATCCCTGTCGACATGCTGAGGAGGGCAACTCACCCACCTGTGCCCCGTCCTGTTCAGCTGCTTCTGTCCCAGCAGGCAAAAGCTCCAGCCCCAGAGTCTGTTGCTAATTAAATTCTAGCCCAGGAAATCCTCTGATGGGGCGGGAGTGGGGAGGAGGAGGATGGGAGAAAAAAAATTAAAAAGATGACACATCAAAGCAACTAAGCATTTATTAAATTTCCCTGTTTATCTTCAGCAGCACGGGGAGTATCAGCAGATATAAACTTGAAAATTGGTACCCCACGTGGGCCCATCTCTGCTCCGCCTCCTGCGTCAGGACCCATCACAGGCCTGGCAGCCTATGTGAGCTGGAGGCAAAGCAGAGAGAAGCTGTGCCTCTGAGCCAGGCCCCTTGAAGCAGCCGACTCAAGCAGAGGCAGCCCTGAGCCCCCTCTGAAAGGTGGAGGGAGGTGTGGAATCGGGGAGGAAGCAGATGTACATGGTGAAGGGCTGTTGCTATAAACTAATGTAGGCAAAAGCTTTTCTAAGCTTAGAAGAATCAGAAGGGAAAGACTGGGACCCACATGGGGCAGGTGACACCCTGGGTACACCTGTTGACCTGTCCTGGGCCAACCCAGCTGTTCTGTGTGTGTCTCTTAATGACAGACAGATGCTTGTCCAGGTCCCCAGCGGACAGGCAGCTCTGGGACTGTTCCTGTCTCCATACCTGTCACGAAGGAGGCATTGAATAAACATTTGACTCTTTATGTTACAGAACTCATGTTCAGCTGCTTGTCACTCAGGAATCCAATGCTAGGAGTCAAGTGTTGGGTAAAAGGAAGGATGGCTGTCATGAGGAAGCCGGCAATCCGGGGGAGAAGGTAGGCCTATGTCCCAAAGAATCAACTCCCCCTTGCTGATCAGGGGGCAAGAGCTTTCAAAGGGCAGTTCCAGGGGTGCGAGGCCGGGGCGGAGGGAGCCGTGTGTGGGACAGCAGTCGGCGCCGACAGGCATCTTGGAGTCAGACGCGCTCCATTTGACAGTCATCTTGAAGTCGGTCATGTGCTAGTGTGATCAGCGTCCTCGTGATCATTTTGTGGACGGTTAACCTTCAGTTCCAGAGTTGGTTTGTTCCCATTTCCTTGAGGCCAGTTCTCAGAATTGTGCAAGATGGAGCAGCTCACGTCATGGCTATAGCCTGGTCATCATGAAGATAGCTTCTTCCCCCGGGTGGGGGTTTCAGTATCTCTAAAATAGCTCAAAGGATATGGCTCAGAATGTTAATCACAGATTTTTAAAGAGGAAAATAAAGGTCCTTGTCTTTTTTTTTTTTTGGGCCACACCACATGGCTGGCAGGCTCTTAGTTCACAGCCCAGGGATAGAACCCAGACCCCCAGCAGTGAAAGTGCCAAGTCCTAATCTTTGGACTGTCAGGGTATTCCCCAAAGATCCTTGTCTTTAATGGCTAAACTTACTGTTTTGTCTTGTTTGACTGCTTTCCTTTGCTTCTGCATGTTCTCACTCCTCTAATTAAATTTATTCTTTGGCTAAAGTTTTTTCTACAGACAAGAGGTGGGCGGAGGATGGTAAGGGAACAGTCTGGGCTTCCCAGGTGGCTCACTGGTAAAGAATCCACCTGCTAATGTAGGAGACCAGGTTTGATCCCTGGGTTGGGAAGATTCTCTTGAAGGAGGAAATGGCAACCCAATCCAGTTTTCTTGCCTGGGAAATCCCATGGACAGAGGAACCTGGCAGGCTACAGTCCATGTGATCACAAAGAGTCAGACATGACTGGGCACACGTATACATATTGTCCCGAGAAGGCCCCATAGGGACCTGCTCAGTTACAGTTACACACTTCTGTAAATCAAAAATAAAACTTCACAACGAAAGCAGGCTATGCTAGGGATTTTTTTAAAGGAAAATTAATGGAGGGACATAAGATTTACCTATTAGTATAAAAATGTCCATCCCAGAATTTAGAAGCCCCCTCACTGCCCAGACTCTGTCCACAGCCGGGAGCCCTGTTTAGTTGGGGAAAAGTGTCTATAGAACTGTGTCTTCCAGGGCCCTGCTGTTGGCAGCGCTGGGTGCTTGTTGTAACCCTGAGTTCCCAGCCCTTTAGATCCCAAGTCCCTGGGGCTTGGTGGGGCCCAGGCATCTGTGGGACTGACGGACACTCACCGATGCTAACAGTAGCCATCACTAGAGGTGGGGAATGGGTATTTAACAACACTCTGTGAATTTCTGTGTTTTTCCAAAGTTTTATTTAAAGGGCTCTTTTTTAAAATTAAATGTTTATTTATTTATTTGGCTGTCCCAGGTCTTAGATGTGGCATGTGAACTCTTAGTTATGGCATATGGGATCTAGTTTTCTGACCAGGAATCGAACCCGTCCCTCTTTCATTGGGAGCTCAGAGTCTTAGCCACTGGACCACCAGGGAAGCCCCAGGACTCTTTGTTTTTAGAAAAAGAAAAGTTTTCTTTTGGAATAGTGCTCATTCTTGAGGAGTAAATGACATCATAGGAGAATGCTAGATGTGTTATTGAGAAGCAGTTTAAAAACAGTCAATATAATGTGGTTAATACAATTGATAGATTCTATTTAATTGACATATAATTAATAAAAATCCTGTGCACAGAAAATAGAGAACAGATCTGTCATAAATTTTTCCTTTAGACCATGAGACCATGGGCTTCTCAGATGGTGCTAATGGTAACGAACCTGCCTTCTCCAATGCAGGAGACATAAGAGACATGGGTTTGATCCCTGGGCTGGAAAGATCCCCTGGAGGAGAGCAGAGCAACCCACTCCAGTATCCTTGCTTGGAAAATCCCATGGACAGAAGAGCCAGGCAGGCTGCAGTCCATGAGGTCGCAAAGAGTTGGACCCAACTGAAGTGACTTAGCCCGCACACATGAGAACATGGTTGGTTCCCTCCCCTAACTTTTTCTATTTCCTTAATCTTCTATAGTAACAACGGAGGGATGAATATGGGGGGAGAAGCAGTCAGTATGGAGTGAGTGGGTGTGAGTCTTGGAGCAGCAGGGGGCAGGGGGATGGGGTGATGATGCTGCGAAAGTGCTGCCCTCAATATGCCAGCAAAGATGTGTATAAGAGACAGGGTGTGAGTCCTGGAGCAGCAGGGGGCAGGGGGATGGGGTGGGGGCTCTGGGAGGGGCGGGGCCGTGACCACAGCCGGATCTGCCGGGCTGTCTAACGCATGTGCAAAATGAGTCTTCAGGCCCTTATTCTAAGAGTACCAAGAATCTCAGGAAGGCAGCACCTGAGCCACAGCGGGCACAGCCCTTGTGCCCAGGCCCATGCTGCTAACTGGGCACACTGCCACCCGTGAAGTGGTCCCGGCCCGCACGTGGGGCGCCCACAGCTGCGGTGGGCACACGGGCTGGCCTGGGTGTTACCTTCACCTGTTTCTTACTGACTCTGGGCAAGAGCATCCCCTGTAAGCCCGCTTGCTCACCTACTAAAGTGCGAAAGTCAGGACTTCTCTGGCAGTCCCATGGCTAAGACCACGCTCCCAGTGCAGGGGGCCAGGATTCAAATGCCACAGCTAAAGATCCCGCATACCACAACGAACAGTCAGTGCAGCCAAATAAGTCAATGAATATTTATTTTAAAAGTGCAAGACCCCTCCCTTCCTTGCAGGATTCTTTTAACGTTTACAGAGGCTTTATATGCTTTATGAGTAAGTCCTCGCACATGGCAGGCACTCGCTAGGTGGCGGTGGCTGTCAGTTATTGTGTCTTCTTTGCCCCTTCTGTAATGAGTTCAATAGTGTCCCCTCAGAGTCACATCCACCCGGAACCTGAGAATGGAACCTTAATTTGGAAATGAGCTCTTTGAAGATGTAATGAGGTAAGGTGAGGTTAATAGTGGCTGAGGGTGGGCCCCAAATCCAGCGGCTGGTGTCCTTATAAGAAAATGAGAGGACGCAGAGAGACAGAAGCACGGCACATGAGGACAGAGCCACAGGGGAGGGGGCCGTGAGAGCATGGAGGCAGAGCCTGGGGTGACTCGGCCACACTCCAAGAGCACCAGGAGCCCCCGCATCAGGAAGAGGCAGGGAGGACCCTCCGCTAGGGCCTTCGGAGGAAGCGTGGCCCTGCGGATGTTTTGATCTCAGGCTTCTGACCTCCAGAACTGAGAGATGATACATTTCTATTGTTCTAAGCCACTCCATTTTGGGCGCTTTGTTATAGCCTCTCCAGGGAATGGAGTCCCTCCCTGGTTCAACACGCACGCTTCCTAGCACAGATATGAAATTGTGCTTCAGAGGTATCACACATACCCTTCCAGTCTGCACCAAGCTGGTCTGGAGTTCAAAGACCATGACTTAGGAAGACACACAGGATCTACAAACAGGGTTTTTTTTCCATATCCCAGAAAACGAACACAAGCAGGGCAACCTCAGGATGGGAAGTGGCTCCCCACGATGCTGCAGGAGATGAGAGATGCCAGCTTTTGTTATTTGTTGAATACGTGAGCACACTTCTGTTGTTAATTTGTGCCTAGTGAGCTATTCACATCTGTTCTACACACTGTCACCTCGTAGGCACCGTCCTGGGTACAGACAAGCAGGACAGAGAAAAACCCTGCCCTTGGGGTAGGATGGGGTGGGGGGTGTATAATGCTTGTAGAAATGGGAAAATACCTCGTTTCTCCAAGTCTTCTCAGATTTTCTGTTCTTGCTTTTCTAATTTTTAAATATTCATTTTTATTTATCTATTTAGCTGCCCCGTGTCTTAGTTGTGGCATGCAGTCTCTCCGATCTTGGGCTGCAGCACGTGGGATCTAGTTCTCTGACCAGGGACCAAACGTGGGCCCCCTGCACTGGGAGAGGGGAGTCTTCCCCTGGACCACCAGGAAGTCCTGTGCTTATCTTTCTTTTTAAACTTTAATTTTTTTTTTTAGCTTTTTATATTGAAATAATTTTAGGCTGCAAAACTACTACAGGGTTTTTGTGAATTCTTCATCCAGTTTGCCTAAATGTTAAACTCTTGAAGTGTTGGCTGCTCAGCCATATCAGACTCTTTGCGACCCCATGGACTATGGCCCGGCAGGCTCCTCTGTCCATGGAATTCTCCAGGCAAGAATACTGGAATGGGTTGCCATTCCCTTCACCAGGGGATTTGCCCCAAGGATCAAACCTGTATTGCAGGCAGATTCTTTACCATCTGAGCCACCAGGGACACCCTTAAACTCTCACACAAGCCTAAACGTAGTAGTTACCAAAGCAGGAAGTGAGCCTTGAGATGCCCTGGGAGGAGCCCGTGCCCAGAACCCAGGCCCGTCTCACTGCCCTCCCACCAGAGCCCTCCTGGCCTGGGCTCCTTCCACCTGGCCCTCCCTGGTCAAGTCCTCTGAGCAGACGTCAACCCGGGACAGGTTCCCGGCCCCCGCCTTTTATACCTGGACACTTTTAAAGAGGGTGGATTGCCTGTGTTGAGGAAAGGTCCTAGTTTGGGCTCGTCTGATGTTTCTCCTGATGAGGTGGAGGCTGTGTGGTTGGGGCAGGGACACCACCAAGTGATGCTGTCTTTTGGTGCATCACGTTGAGGGCATGTGGCGTCCACACGTCTCGCTGGTGATGCGGATCTCCGTCTTGAGTGAAGGTGTGTCTACGGGATTTCTCCATTGTAGCATTACTAATTTTCCCATTAACCAATAAATCCTTTGAGGCTGTAAGAATATCATGTTTGTCATCACCCTTTTGCCACTGATTAATATCCATGGGTGGTTCTTGCCTGCGATGCACAGCAGATTTTGGAAAGTCTCCTAAAGAAGGATAATTTGGCATGTAGAATTGTCGAGGAAAATTCAACTGACAAGAGGAAAAAAGAGAATTTTATTTGAGCCAAATTGAGGACTATAAGCCAGGAAAAAGTCTTATAGAAAATTCTGAAGACTCTTCTGGCTGTTAGAAGTCAAAGGCACAGTCATATACATTTTCGAGACAAAGAACCATCCATCAAAATGACACACTGACATTTTAGATACAGTTCACCAAGGATACATAGTCCAGTCACCACGACCCCCTACGAAGTTGGGAAAGAATGCTATTCTTCTAAGAAGTCACATTGCCTGCGTCAGAAAACACAAAACAAAACAAAAATGATCTTTATGGTTGAACAGGCATTCCCACCTTTGAGAAGGTCTGCTTAATGTATAATTTGGATGCACTTGGCCATCAAAGGCAGAAGGAGGCCTGAATGGACAGAATTTTATTCTTCATTTTCTCATCCTGCCTTAAAATATAAATTTTATTTCATCTGAACAAAGACATGTATTTTTTAGCTCCACTGAATATGCAAGAAATCCTTCATTAGCTGTCCGCATCTAATAGCAGTATATACGGTCAAGTATGTTGAGTTGTACAAAAAGTTCATTTAGCTTTTTCCATAACATCTTAGGGGAAAACCCAAGTGAGCTCTTTGGCCAACCCAATATTTTTAAAGTATATGTTGCTCCATTTCATTGTATTATTTTGGTGAAATTCTGTGTTGGAACGTCTATTCTGTGTCACTGAATGTCTATTAAAATCGCCCTTTCCTTTGGGTTTTGTTGTCCCTTTTCCTGCTTTGGCTTTTCCAAGAGCACTGTCCTCCCTGGAGTGCAAGGATCTGTTACTTTACTGCCTGATCTCTGCTGAGTCCTGGCTGGCGAGGCAGGGATCTTGTCCTGTTCAACAGTGCCACTGCTGGTGAAGAACTTAAATAGCTTTTTCAAACAAAAAAAGTTGGATGAATAGGGCAGTGAACCTTGTATTCCTCCCCTGGAGTCAATCCTTGTTAACATTTTGCCATATTTGCTTGTGTACTCCATGTATGTCATCATTTATCCATTTATTGACATCACGACATTTAACTCTCATAGAACATATCACTGTTATTTCCTAAAAGTTGAGGCATTCTTCTCCACCATGTGCTGGCAAACTATAATCACTGGGCCTAATCCTGGCCCATCACTTGTTTTTGTAAATAAATTTTTATTAGAGCAGAGTCGCATCCTTTCATTTACATGTTGCCTGTAGCTGCTTTATGCACCAAAAGAGCAGTTGTTTGGGCCCACAGAGATGGAAATATTTACTGCCTTGCCTATGCAGAAAAGCACTAATATAAGGCCTGACTGCTGTCCTTAGGGAGTCCAGCAAATGAGTTTGACCCTTAGCTGGGAACCTGGATTTGGGGATTTTCCTCATCTCCCTTAAAACTCAACATTCAAAAACTTAAGGTCATGGCCTCGAGGCCCATCATGTCATCGCAAATAGATGGGGAAAAAGTGGAAGTAAAGGCAGATTTTATTTTCTTAGGCTCTAAAATCACTGAAGATGGTCACTATGCTACCGAATAGTGTGTGGGTCAGGCTGCTCACTGCTCAAAAGGCAATACACAGGCCAGGTTGGTGGAAAGGAGAGTTTGCTATATTTCAGATGTTGACAACTGTCTGGGGGGTAGGGTGGCAGACATCTGTCCAAAGGCCGGCTCCTACCCCCTGAAAAGCAGGGACTGAGAGCTTTTATAGACAGAGTTGGGGTGGAGAGCAGAAAGAGCACAGTCATCTTCAAATTGGTCATCAGTGGTCTGACCAGCGTCATCTTGGTTGTTTTAGGTACAGTTAGTCTTCAGTTCCAGGGTCCATTTGTTCCCATTTCTTTGCAGCCAGTTCACGGATGTGTGGCAGCTCATGTCCTGGGGACAGCCTGGTCATCATGTGGTTAACTTCTCCACCTGGTGTTTTGGTATCTGTAAGACAGCTCACAGGACATGAATCAGAATGTTATCTATAGCCCTTGAGAAAGAACTAAAGGTCCTTGACTATGCTTAATGACTACACTATTATCACTTAGTCTCCTTAGACTGTTTCTCTTTGTTTTCACGTGTTCTCATTTCTCTGATTAAACTTATTCTTTGACTAAAGTTTTCCACATACAAAAGGCAGGCAGAAGACATGGAGGGCAGGCAGGGGGCAAGGACCATAGGGTCCTGCTCTGTTTCAACTGCAACCAGGAAAGTAAAACACGCTTGCTCCTTGGAAGTAAAACTATGACAAACATACACAGTGTATTAAAAAGCAGAGACATCATTTTGCTGACATATGTCTGTATAGTCAGAATTATGGTTTTTCCAGTAGTCATGGATGCATGTGAGAGTTGGGCCATAAAGAAGGCTGAGCACTGAAGAACTGATGCTTTTGAATTGTGGTGCTGGAGAAGACTCTTGTCTTGGACTCCCTTGGACTTCAAGGAGATCAAATCAGTCAATCCTAAAGGAAATCAATCCTGAATATTCCTTGGAAGGACTGATGCTGAAACTGAAGCTCCAGTCCTTTGGCCACCTGATGCAAACAGCCAACTCACTGGAAAAGACCCTGATGCTGGGAAAGACTGAGGGTAGGAGGAGAAGGGGGAGACAGAGGATAATATGGTTGGATGGCATCTGACTCAATAGACATGAGTCTGAGCTAACTCTGGGAGATAGTGAAGGACAGGGAAGCCTGGCATGCTGCAGTCCATGAAGTCGCATCAGACTCCACTTAGTGAGTGAACAACAACAACAACCCCATCACCCTCACTGTGATAAGAGTGACTCATGGGCCTAAGGCATTTGGACCAACAATACAGCAGGTGCTGAGCATCCGCCGTCTCTGTGGGAGTCTGGAATTCCGGTGTGTCTGGTAGAGGCTGCTGTGACCAGCTCCTAATAACAACTCTGGGCTTTTTGTTTTGTTTTAACTTCTTAGCGGTGTTTCGAGTCATTCGGGAGACCAGGGATCTCCGAAGTGGAAGTGGAGAGTGTCGGCTACTGGACCACCAGGGAAGTCCCCTAAATGCTCCAGATTCTAATCTCTAACAAGCTCCTTCTTGCCGGGGGCCAGCGTGAGGAATCCCGCCCGTGACAAGGTCATGCGGAAGGAAGCCTGACAAACGCAAGGACGTGATCAGGTTTCAGGGGTTCCCCCTGGAATTTCCTGAGCATCCACCCCCCCAAAAATAAGAATCTGCCGGCCTCTGTACTCTGCTTTTCCACTCTTCTGATATTCTCTGGGAAAAAGTCAAATCAGGGCTTTAGTCTTCTGCATTTGAAAGGGATGTTTCAGTTAAATCCCCTCTGATAGCTCTCTAGCTTGCCTAACAGGTTCCCCAGACCTCTTACAGCTTGTGAATTGCTTACAGCCCCAACCGCGAGAGCCGCAAAGCTTAGAAGCATCTTAAAGAGACAGAGCCTTTTCTAAAGAGTTACAAATCATATTGGTGACAGGTTTTCACTGTTGACTCAATGATTGCTGCCAGGCCTCCGTATTCCTTATCTTTTAGGCACCTGGGAGGATGTTAATCAATGTAAATGGGATATGGGAAAAGACATATAGTAGTTTTGATGTTAGCAACACTAGATTTTCTTTTGTTATAAATCACTGTACTCCTTTTACTTGTTATAAATTGCTGTATCTTTGCTATGTATGAATGTAAGTTTATTTAGTGCTTTCTGAGTGTGGCACCAGACTTTGGGAAGATCAACACAAATAAATCTTCTGGCTGACAAACCCTTATTAGAAAAAAGGCTGTAAAATGTTAATTGGCCCTTTTTGGCTGGAAGAAGATGTAAATTATCTAAGACTTGTGTATACAATTAGGTATGCAGAGAGAAAAGCCTGTTTTTGATGAGTCTGGGCTGTTAACACTGCGTAACTGCCAGGAGCCAGTGTGAGGAATCCCGCCCATGACAAGGTCATGTGGAAGGAAGCCTGGCAAACGCAAGGCGTGTTCAGGTTTCAGGGGTTCCCCCTGGAATTTCCCGAGCATCCACCCCCCAAAGAATAAGAATCTGCCGGCCTTTGTACTCTGCTTTTCCACTCTTCTGATATTCTCTGGAAAAGTCAATTCAAGGCTTTAGTCTTCTGCATTTGAAAGGGATGTTTCAGGTAAATGCCCTCTGATAACTCTCTAGCTTGCTTGCCTAACAGGTTCCCTAGACCTCTTACAGCTTGTGAATTCTTACAGCCCCCAACCGTGAGAAGCACAAAGCTTAAAAGCATCTTAAAGAAACAGAGCCTTTTCTAAGGAGTTAAAAATTACATTGGTGAAGGTTTTCACTGTTGACTCAATGACTGCTGCCAGACCTCCATATTCTTTATCTTTTAGGCACCTGGGAGGATGTTAATCAATGTAAACGGGATATGGAAAAGGATAGATAGTAGTTTTGATGTTAGCAACACTAGACTTTTGAGTTAATTACTTTTCTTTGTTGTATATCACTGCACTCCCCTTGTGTCCTTGCTATGTAAGAATGTAACTTTATTTAGTGCTTTCTGAGAGTGGCGCCAGACTTTGGGAAGATCAACACAAATAAGTCTTCTGGTTGACAAACCCTTATCAGGAAAAAGGCTATAAAATGTTAATTGGCCCTTTTTAGCTAGAAGATGATGTAAATCACCTAAGACTTGTGTATACAATTAGGTATGCAGAGAGAAAAGCCTGGTTTTGATAAGAGTCTGGGCTGCTGACGCTACATAATTTTGTATTACCCATTGATCTCTATGTACACAAAAAAGTATAAAAGGAGATCCTAGACAATAGGGGCTGGGATAAGTCGCTGGACTGGTTTCCCCCATGTCTCCTCTTTAATTTCAGGCTGAATTCCCGTCTGGAGCGAGGCAGCTCATCATGTCTACTTACTTGCCCTGGCTTCTAAGATCTGTAAGAGAGAGAGCCCAAGGCGGGGCACTCTCCGATGTTCAAACAGACGCCGGTGGCCCAACGTAGATGGTTCAAGTTCCTTGTCTGGAGTTTTACTGGCCTTCCCCGTAAACCAAGTTATTCAGCCTCTTTTCTCCACTTAATTTTCCTACTACACTATTTCTTCCTAATCTAATCTAATCTAATATTAATAAATAAATAAATCTTTCCTTGCTAACGCCGTCCACCCTTCAAATCACCCTGGATCCACCAGGGCTGGACCCCGGCACCTTCTGACATTCAATGTGTTGTCATAGCTGTTTGCTGGGAAGTTAGGGGAACATGTGCTCTTTAAACCTTTTCCCTGTGCTTTGAATCCTTTTGCCGTAATAAACCACAGCTAAGAGTCTTCCTAGTGAATCAGTGAATCTGGGGATCCTGGGTCCCCCTAATACATGACTCATTACTGAAGAAGGCTACTGAGGAGCGCTGTCCCGGAACAGGTTCGAGACTGCCTCCCCCTCTCTGTGTGCCACCTTCCGCCTTTCTGTGTTCCAGGCCGGTTGCGGACTTACAGGGTGGACGAGGTCAGTGCAGCATGCCCCACGGGTGACGGTGCTGTAGCATGGGGGCCCTCCAGGGTGGCAGGCCACTGCGGGCATGGGCGATACTCCCGCAAACCCCGCCGTGATTACCCTTCCCTGGCATCGTGGCGTTTTCTGATGACCTTGGCCTGAACCAACATTCGCTGGAGTTATTGGGGACTTTCTACAATTCCACCATTCCTCCGTCTGCGCTTGCTGGCACTCTTTGCTAAAGAAGAGCCTCCCTTCAGCAGCAAAGGGTGAACTACAGCACCTCTCCGCCTCCCAAAAAGCAGGCAGATGCTGGCCTCCTTTTACTTGTTGGTAAAGCCTGAAAGATGATGCTGTCAAAGTGCTGCCCTCAATATGCCAGCAAATTTGGAAAACTCAGCAGTGGCCACAGGACTGGAAAAGGTAAGTTTTCATTCCAATCCCAAAGAAAGGCAATGCCAAAGAATGCTCAAACTATTGAACAATTGCACTCATCTCACATGCTAATAAAGTAATGCTTAAAATTCTCTAAGCCAGGCTTCAGCAATATATGAACTGTGAACTTCCAGATGTTCAAGCTGGTTTTAGAAAAGGCAGAAGAACCAGAGATCAAATTGCCAACATCCACTGGATCATGGAAAAAGCAAGAGAGTTCCAGAAAAACATCTATTTCTGCTTTATTGACTATGCCAAAGCCTTCAACTGTGTGGATCACAATAAACTGTGGAAAATTCTAAAAGAGATGGGAATACCAGACCATCTGACCTGACTCTTGAGAAATCTGTATGCAGGTCAGGAAGCAACAGTTAGAACTGGACATGGAACAACAGACTGGTTCCAAATAGGAAAAGGAGTACATCAAGGCTGTATGTTGTCACTTTGCTTATTTAATTTATATGCAGAGTACAACATGAGAAACGCTGGGCTGGAGGAAGCACACGCTGTAATCAAGATTGCCGGGAGAAATATCAATAACCTCAGATATGCAGATGACACCACCCTTATGGCAGAAAGTGAAGAAGAACTAAAGAGCCTCTTGATGAAAGTCAAAGAGGAGAGTGAAAAAGTTGGCTTAAAGCTCAACCTTCAGAAAACAAAGATCATGGCATCTGGTCTCATCACTTCATGGCAAGTAGATGGGGAAAGAGTGGAAACAGTGGCTGACTTTATTTTTCTGGGCTCTAAAATCACTGCAGATGGTGATTGCAGCCATGAAATTAAAAGACGCTTACTCCTTGGAAGGAAAGTTATAACCAACCTAGATAGTATATTGAAAAGCAGAGACATTACTTTGCCAACAAAGGTCCATCTAGTCAAGGCTATGGTATTTCTCCAGCCAGTCCATCCTAAAGGAGATCAGTCCTGGGTGTTCATTGGACAGACTGATGCTAAAGCTGAAATTCCAATCTTTTGGCCACCTGATGCGAAGAACTGACTCATTGGAAAGACCCTGATGGTGGGAAAGATTGAGGGCAGGAGGAGAAGGGGACGACAGAGGATGAGATGACTGGATGGCATCACTGACTCGATGGACGTGAGTCTGAGTGAACTCCGAGAGTTGGTGATGGACAGGGAGGCCTGGCGTGCTGCAGTCCATGGGGTCGCTGAGGGTTGGACACGACTGAGCGACTTCATTTTCACTTTTCACTTTCATGCATTGGAGAAGGAAATGGCAACCCACTCCAGCCTTCTTGCCTGGAGAATCCCAGGGACGCGGGAGCCTGGTGGGCTGCCGTCTATGGGGTCATACAGAGTCGTACACGACTGAAGCGACTTAGCAGCAGCAACAGCAGAATGAATGGAGCCAGAGCCCCACGCACTTGTCATTACGGGACCTTGCCACTAGGAGGCGGAGGCGTGGGACCCGGGAGAGGCTGGCGCGAGCACGTGACGTCACTCAGAGTGCTGGAGAGGCTGGCGCGGGAGCGTGACGTCACAGAATCCCATCGAGGCTGGCGCGGGCATGTGACGTCACACAACGCGCCCAAGCTTAAAGCTCAACATTCAGAAAACTAACATCATGGCATCTGGTCTCATCACTTCATGGCAAGTAGATGGGGAAACAGTGGAAACAGTGGCTGACTTTATTTTTTGGGGGGCTCCAAAATCACTGCAGATGGTGATTGCAGCCATGAAATTAAAAGACGCTTATTCCTTGGAAGGAAAGTTATAACCAACCTAGATAGCATATTAAAAAGCAGAGACATTACTTTGCCAACAAAGGTCCATCTAGTCAAGGCTATGGTTTTTCTCCAACTAGTCCATCCTAAAGGAGATCAGTCCTGGGTGTTCATTGGAAAGACTGATGCTAAAGCTGAAACTCCAATCCTTTGGCCACCTGAAGCGAAGAGCTGACTCATTGGAAAAGACCCTGATGGTGGGAAAGATTGGGGGCAGGAGGAGAAGGGGACGACAGAGGATGAGATGGCTGGATGGCATCACTGACTCGATGGACGTGAGTCTGAGTGAACTCCGAGAGTTGGTGATGGACAGGGAGGCCTGGCATGCTCCAGTCCATGGGGTCACTGAGGGTTGGACACGACTGAGAGACTTCACTTTCACTTTTCACTTTCATGCATTGGAGAAGGAAATGGCAACCCACTCCAGTGTTCTTGCCTGGAGAATCCCAGTGACGGGAGAGCCTGGTAGGCTGCCGTCTATGGGGTCATACAGAGTCGTACACGACTGAAGCGACTTAGCAGCAGCAGCAGCAGCAGAATGAATGGAGCCAGAGCCCCACGCACTTGTCATTACGGGACCTTGCCACTAGGAGGCGGAGGCGTGGGACCCGGGAGAGGCTGGCGCGGGCACGTGACGTCACTCAGAGTGCTGGAGAGGCCGGCGCGGGAGCGTGACGTCACAGAATACCATCGAGGCTGGCGCGGGCATGTGACGTCACACAACGCGCCCAGGCATAGCGGCGAGGTAGCTTGTTTCGTGGGGTCTCGGCGCGGTCGCCATGGGTCCGCGAGTACAACTCCCGCCCGAAATCCAGCTGGCGCAGCGGCTGGCGGGGAACGAGCAGGTGACCCGGGACCGGGCGGTGAGGAAGCTCCGGAAATACATCGTCGCCAGAACTCAGCCGGCCGAAGGTTGGCGCGGGATTGGCGGGATGTGGGCCGGGGGGTCTCGCGAACCGGGCCGGGCTAGGGGCGCGGGGGCCCGGGTTGGGGGCCGGCGGCCCGAGTTAGCTGACTTTCCTACCGCGTGGAGCCTCCACGTGGTCCTGCCGGCTGGGCGGAGGCTGGGCGGGCCGTGGCGATGCTCCCACCCACCCCACCGCTCGCGCTCCCGCCTGAATTCTTGGCCCTTATCCACGCTGACTGATTTGAAGGTGCGCGACGTCACCTCGTTCTCGGCCGCTGTATGTCCCTCTGCGGAGGGCCACCCAGCCACGCCCCTAATCTATTTCCAGTTCAGACTTGCCTACTCTGGGAGCAGGATCCTGTCAACCCTTATATCCCGCTACCCCTGCTATCCACTGTTTGGGCACCATGTTTTTTTCTGTCAGAGCGGCGTTTGTCACTGTTGGTAGTTTTTTCTTGTGTAGTTGTTGGATTGTCCTCTGAGGTTCATGCAGCATACAGCTGTCAGATATCACGCTCCTTAGTGGTTCTCAGAACGTGGCCCCATCAGTAACTTCAGTATCACCTGGACATTTGTTAGAAATGTAAATTTGTGAGTCCCATCCCAGCCCTGCTGAATCAGGAGCTCTGGCAGATGGGCTGTATATGTGCTTAGTCTTGTAAGCCATCTTCTACTCTTTGTGACCCTCTGGGCCATAGCCCACCAGGCTCCTCTGTCCGTGGGATTCTCCAGACAAGAATACTGGAGTGGGTTGCCATTTCCTCTTCCAGGGGATCTTACCAACAGGGATGGAGCCCACGTCTCTTATGTCTCCTGCATTGGCGGGCAAGTTCTTTATCACTCATGCCACCTGGGAAGCCCATGAATCTTTAAAGAAACCCTCCAGGTGATGCCATCCTATTAATAAAGTCTGAGAACCACTGCTCTGGAACAGGGTGCCAGAACGTAGTTAAGACCTCAGTCTGTACTTGTTGGGTGATTTTATATATCTGTCTTCATCAGTCAGTTTATATATTTGTCAGTCACTTCAGTTGCTCAGTCGTGTCTAACTGTAACCCCACGGCCAGCTCTCAGAGCTTGCTCAAACTCATGTCCATCGAGTCAGTGATGCATCCAATCATCTCATCCTCTGTTTTCCCCTTCTCCTGCCTTCAATCTTTCAAACATCAGGGTCTTTTGCAATGAGTCAATTCTTCTAATCAGGTGGTCAAAGTAATGGAGCTTCAGCTTCAGCATGAGTCCTTCCAATAAATATTCAGGACTGATTTCCTTTAGGATTGACTCATTTGATCTTCTTGCAGTCCGAGGGACTCTCAAGAGTCTTCTCCAACACCACAGTTCAAAAGCATCAATTCTTTGGTGCTCAGCCTTCTTCATGATCCAACTCTCACATCCATACACGACTACTGGAAAAACCATAGCTTTGACTAGATGAATGTTTATCGTTAAAGTAATGTCTCTGATTTTTAATATGCTGTCTAGTTTTGTCATAATGAGCCTGAATGAGGTAATGCGTGATTTTAAAATTTGAAAAGTGTGTAAAGCCCAGGTGTAACACTGGGTGAACTGTGGCCAAGATTCACTCGCGTAGCCACCATCCAGCCCAGGAAATGGTGACACAATTCAATTTTGAATCTGAAAAATGGAGCACAGTCTCTGATAATTGGAGATTCTCGGTAAACATTTATTGAATAAATCAAACAGCAGTCACCTGCAGGAGACCCTGCAGCCATTGGCCCAGCAGGTTCTGGGTTGGGAGGATCAGTTGAGAGTGAGGGCCAGGCACCTGTACAGTAAGAGGACTTTGGTCTGATTCAGGCAGTCACAGTTCTCTGGCTGTTCTGGTGCTAAGAGATGGGGTTCCTTTAGTCTGAATGGTGCTGTTTCTGGCGCAGGTGGTTTCACTCATGATGAGCTGCTGAAGGTGTGGAAAGGGCTGTTCTATTGCATGTGGATGCAGGACAAGCCACTGCTGCAGGTGAGTGCCCAGGAGGCTACAGTAGGCACTGGGGCCGCAGTGTGAGTGGGAGGGTGGACGAGCATGTCGTCAGCCCTCGTTTTACTGCAGCAGACATGCTGAGCGCAGTTTTATAGCTTTGATGCTATTTTTTCTTAAGGCCTGGAGGGCCACGGCCTTGGATTAGGGAGGGTCTCACACTTGATGAGTTGGGCACCATAGCAATGCTGGTGAATGCCAGGGTACATCGTGGCTGAAAACTGGGTTTTCTGGCTTTTTTTGGCCCGGGGTGGGAGTGGTGGTGGGCTCTTAGTACCCTGACCAGGACCAGGGATTGAACCTGTCGCCCTGCAGTGGAAGCTTAGAGTCCTAACCACTGGACCACTGGAGAAGTCCCTGGGTTGTCTGTTTTGTGTTTGTCAGAGATGATGAGCTGAGTGCTGAAATGCTGGAAAGCAGGGGACAGCATCCAAGTCTTCTGAGAGTAGTATTTTTTCCTTTTTTCTATTTGTTTGGCTGCACCGGGTCTTAGTTGCAGCATGTGGGATCTAGTTCCCTGACCTGGATCAAACCTGGGCCCCCTGCATTGGGAGCATGGAATGGTCTTAGCCCCTGGACCACCAGGGAAGTCCCTAGCCTTTTTTTTCTTAATTGTCTTTTATAAAAATAGGCTTTATGTTTTAGAGCAGTTTTAGGTTCACAGCAACATGAGAGGAGAAGGTATTGCGATTTCTCACATGCTACCTACCCCTGTACTCCACACCCCCACGGGAGTGGGCCCTTTCTCACAATCCATGGACCCACCCAGCACATCAGCAGCACCCAGGGTCCATGAGGGTTGCGCTGTTGTGCTCTGTGGGCTGAGTACGTGTATCGTGGCGCGTGTCCATCATTGTGTACCGTACAGAGTGGTGTCACAGCTCTCAAGTACTCGCCTTTCTTGGGGTGTGTCTCAGTGGGAATTGTTCGCGCTTCAGAACACTCTGCGTAGTGAGGGTACTTAATGAAGTTCAGGTGCTACATGGGGGCCCAGTGCGCTCGGTGGTGCTTGTACACCGAGGCAGGCAGGCAGCTGGTAACCTCGGGGGTCTCCTCGGCCCCCTTCTCAGGTGGCTGTGTGCTCCCCGCTTTGACTGTCAGGCTCCGATACTGAGTGTGGGGCATTGGTCAGGAGGGCAGTCCCTACCCTTGCTTGTTGTGAGGCTAGGTGGGCATGGCCTTCAGGGGAGGCCTCTTCTAGTGGTGTGAGACTTCCAAACCCCAAGCTTGCTGGGCTGCAGGGCCCTGTGGAGCCAGATCCCACGATGAGGGAGGACAGTTAAGTTTCTTCCTGCCGCTGCTTGTTGCATAGGATCCCATTTGTTCAGGGACTGAGGGCGTTTGTCCTGTTTCCTGTGCAGGAGGAACTTGGCCGGACCATTTCCCAGCTTGTCCATGCTTTCCAGACCACAGAGGCACGTAAGTATCCTTGCCACGGTGAGCCCCAGCAGTGAGGCTGGATCCGCAGAGACCCAGCCCCTGAACATGAGGCCTGCGTTCTGAGAGTGGGAGCAAGGGCCCCATCCCAGCCATCGTTTGCCGGTGTGGGAGAGGCTACTCTGCTTTCCAGCATCCATTCCTCACTCACCCAGGACAGAGGTCTGGAGCTGTCCGAGATCTGGAGGGCTAATACCTTCCATTTAGAATCTCGGTGGAGCTGTGGAGGGTCCGCAGCTGACGGCATGAGCTCTGCAGTGCGTCTTCCTGAGTCTTCTTTGGACCAGCCTCAGGGATCCTCAGCCCTGTTGCCTGCCCTTTGGCATCACTTGTGTCTTTAGAAATCCTGATGTGTATGTAGACCCTGGTCCTGTTGAGCCGAGCTATGGGGATGGGCCTGTGTGCCAGCATCTGTGACCTTCCTACCCTGCTCCAAGGGCAGCCACGGCCGGGCGGTCTCCCTGACCTGGACCTTGGGACCACCGGGACCATTGCTGGTGGTGCCCTGGCTGTGCGGGTAGATGTAGTTCAGTTATGGTTAAGTAGCCAAAGTCATCAGAAGCAGGGGTTGTGCAGTTACAGACACTACTTTCTTCTCTTGGGATACTCTCTCTACTGCATCTGAGGAAATCCATTCTCTGTAAGTTTCACCTTTTAAGAACGTGCAGAAGCATTTCCGTGCTCAGCATGAGGGCAGGTGCAGAGCGTCCAGTTGGTGGCACTTGAGTGAGGTAGTGGACGCAGTCCTGTTCCTCTATGGGCTCTCTGACCGGCCCTCTCTGGGGATGCTCTGCCGCAGGCGATGGTGTGGCCTCCGTGTCCTGAGGGCAGGGCGTCAGCAGGCCAGGATCTCTTCAGGCCTCTTCTCTGGGAGTGTGGATGGCCTTCTCTCCTGTGTCCTCACGTGGCCATCTGAATGTGCATATCTGTGTCTTGAATCACCAGTGGCCTTTTCTCTTCATCGCCTGTATAAAGACCTGTCTCCCAAGTATAGTTATATATCGAGGGTTGAGGATTAGGACTTTGGGGGACCTGGTTGAACCCACAGCCCCCTGGTCCTGACATATGTGTTATTGGCAGGGTTTTGTGTTTGATCAGGTCGGTGAATCCAGTGGGGTAAGTGGTGGGGTGGGGGTAGGTGCTGGGGCGGGGGCAGTGGCCGTGTGGGGAAGGGCGGCCTGGGCAGCACCTCTCCTGCCAGGCCTCACCCTTCTCTTTACGCTTGATGTTCAGAGGATGCGGCTGTGGTTCAGGCTTGTGGCTGGGCTGTACTTTTCTTTCTGGGGTTCCTGAAAGTCCCATTTTTAAGCCAGATCCGCAGCACTGCTCTTAGCGCACTCAGGCCAAGGGCCCCCAAGGCCATTGCCATGGGGCCTCCTGACCAGGTTTCTTCATGGTCTCCGCTCTCCCCTGCCCTCCAGAGGCGGCCGCCGCTCCCCCCCATCTCATCTGGTCTCGTCCTTCCCCCAGAGCACCTGTTCCTTCAGACCTTCTGGCAGACCATGAACCGTGAGTGGCCGGGCATCGACAGGCTGCGCCTGGACAAGTTTTACATGGTGAGGTTGCGGCCCGCTCCCTGCAAGGGGCCCCACAATGCTGGGCTGGGGAACAGCGCTCCCAGAGCCGAGCTCGGCGTCCAGGCACCTGGTCTTGGCGCCCCTGCCTGACAGTGGCGAGGGCAAGGCCCCTGAGGGGTGAGCACCGCGTGGCGCAGCCCTGTGTGTCTGGAGGCTTCTCCCGCAGAGGCGCTTCTCCTCGTCGTTTTCACTCTGGGAACATCCATCACAGCCATCAGTCCTGGTGCTGCGGTCGCGCCCCAGACTCCATCCTGCTGCTCCCGGGAGGCTGGGATCCAGGCCCAGCCCCCGGCCGCTCTGGAGGGCCCGCGGTGCACGGTGGGCACACAGATGGCGGGCAGTGGGGAGGTCTGGGCTGGTCTGCTCACGGGGTCTCCTCCTGTGCCACAGCTCATGCGGATGGTCCTGCGCGAGGCCCTGACGGCCCTGCAGACGCAGGGATGGGACGAGAGGTGGGTGCCCCGGGTGCGCGTGCTGCTCACACCCGTTGCTGGGTGGTCTGTATCCCTCCAGACTGAGGGTCTGTGTTTCCTGGCTCACCTCAGGCCTTCCTGACAACTGGCAGCTGGGTAGGGTCCTCCAGTGGGGCTGGGCAGGGCTCTGCTGGTCTTAGCTACCCCTCCCCGCTAGTCCCTCCTGGAGACAGGTGGGCAGGGCTCCCTGGGCAGATGGGCGGGGCTACTGCTGCCTGGACCTGTCTGTCACCCGCCGCCCTGCATCCAAGTTCCACCAGCCAGCAGGTTTCCAAACCTCCAGGGGGCGGTCTGACATCACAACATAAAGTGAGTTTCTCCAAATTCACGTTTTAAAGTTTTTAAAATTAAAATTTTTTTAAAACTTTTTTTTTTAATGATTGGAGGTATGTGTGCTCAGTAAAAAGAACCCAGAAAAACTTTTTAAAAACATTGAAAAGCAATTTTAATTCCAGCAGACAAGGACTTAAAAAAAAATTTTTTTTTTTGACTGTGCTGCATGGCTTGTGGGGCCTCAGTTCCCCAACCAGGATTTGAACCCCAGTTTGAACCCCGGCCATGGCAGTGAAAGCCCAGAATCCACTAGGCCACCAGGGGACTCTCTGACAATTACTTTTAAAATATGGTGGTGTTCTGTGCTTGGTACAAAGGGCCATGGAATTGGGTGTGGAGTTTATAGAGAGTGCTTTTTTATTTTACTGAAAGTGTGTCCAGACACCCCACCTGTGAGTGTCCTGCCCCCACCAAATTTGGGGAGGGCAGGTACTAGGGGAAAGAGCTTAGAAACATCAGATTTTGAATTGTTTTGTGTTTAAAAAGTGATGGTAAAGCAATTTATTTTTAAGCATAAGGATAATAAATCTAGGACCCAGATGTCAAAACAGCTGCCAGACTGGAAAGGGCAGCTTACAGCCCGCATCTCTGTAGGACTTTTCCATCTTCTGGATCACAGAATTCAAGTCTCACCCTTGGCCTAACGTCCAGCCAATAAAAAAATCCGCAGGAGGTGGACTGTAGTTACGGAGCTGCTTTTCTACGTTGAGAATGGCTGTGGGTGACTTGACTCCACCTTTAGGGCCAGGCTGCCTCTGGTTTTTAGTGATTTTCATCCTTAAAAGTCCTGAGAAGCCCTGAGGCTGGCGGTGTCCCTCATATCAGGATTTAGGGCTCTGCTGTCTTGGTCGAGGGGAGCAGGAGGTGGTGCAGGGTTTGCCGCGGGCTCCGTGGAAGCGATGGCATTGCTTGTGTTAACTTGGGGGTGTCGTTAGGAAGCTAGTTCCGTCCTCGCTGTTGCTGGTGATTCAGCTTCAGATCCTTGATGAGGAAGCTGGCAGCCTCCTGATGCCCCGTGTAAACAGCTAGTTCATCTGCTTTTCTGGCCCTTTTCCACTCTCACGCGTGTAATAGACTGAGGGTGACTTTCGGTAAGTCTGTGTGTGTCATGGCCTGGAGGAGAGGTCTCCGGCCCCGGCCTGGGGCGCTTCTGATCCAGGGACAGCACCCTGGTGTTGCTGCCTGACTTGCTACTTCTTCCCCAGACAAACCGAGCAGCTGCTGGAGCTGCTAATGACAGAGATCCTGCACCCAGACAGTGAAGCCCCCAACGGGGTGAAGAGCCACTTCATCGAGATCTTCCTGGAGGAGCTGACCAAAGTGGGCGCCCACGAGGTAGGTGCTCGGCAGCCAGGCAGGGCGAGCGGGGCAGTAGCCAGGCTGCTCGGCGCCTGTGGCCTGGGAGCTGACCGGGCCAACCCTCTCCCTGCAGCTGACCGCGGAGCAGAACCTCAGGCTCATTGGCCCCTTCTGCGTGATCGCTGCCCAGACTCAGGAGTGAGTGCTGTCTCCCACCTGCCTCCTCTGTTCCCTTGAGTCCCTGAGGAGCTGCCCTTGGAAGACCCTGTGTGCCCACCGTTTAGTCCAGCGAGGTCCAGAGGCCAGCATGGGGAGGGGCGGGCGCAAGCGTGGTCCAGCCTGAATGCGGCTCTGTGTTTCCCCTCAGCTCCCTGGTTTTGCACAACATCGCTCAAGGCATCTTTGAAACAATCGTGGAGCAGGCCCCACTGGCCATTGAAGAGCTCATGAATGAACTGGAGGAGGAGGAGCTGTCCGAGGAGGAGGAGCTGTCGGAGGAGGAGGCGTCAGAGGAGGAGGAGGCGCAGGAGCCGGAAGTGCTGTCCAGAGAGCGCCCTAAAGGTGAGGACCGCACGCCACAGGGTGACAGCCTGTCCCGGTCCCGCCTGCGGTGGACCCCCTGCTTCCTCTACTGTCCCACCCCCTCGCTTCTGCTCTCGCCCCTGAAGTCTGTTCTCAGTGCGACAGCCGGGCTGACCTTGGAAGCAAACACACGTGCCGGTCGCTCTCCCGGCGCCCACTCCATGGCCCCCGCCTCCTCACAACTCCCCAGGCTCTCTTCCTGTCACTGGGTATCCGCCCCGCCCCTGTGGGTCTCTGCCCTCCGTCACTCCTGCCCTGCCCTGCCCACCATTTAGAGTGCAGCCTCCCAGTCCCTACCCAGCTTGCTCAATGGGCATTTCCATGGTGGATCACTTTTTGGAGTAAATCACTTAAAGTTACATAAGTCACTTAGTTACATAAGTCACTTGCTCATCTTTCTGGCCTGTCTCCCAGCACCGGGTGCCCGGCCCCACCCACCGGGATGGAAGCTGTGTGTCCCGGGTGTTGGGAGCGGGGCCCGCTGGGTCGACCTGGACGAGGGAGAGGGTATGAATGAAGAGGAGCAGGCAGCTCGAGTGAACGTCCCCTTGGAGGCGGGGCCCGTGGGCCTGCGTTGACGGTGTCCGGTCTAGCCTGTCCACCTTGTGCTAGGTGGGTCCTCGGGGGGCGCCAGCTAGGCTCACGGCCATGTCCTCGGGGGGACTGTGTGGTGGGTCCTCGTGCCTTTAGGGGTGCGTGTCCTCCACCAGCTGCAGACTTTTCTACCCCGGCCTTTTGTTGCGGAAGACACGTGACGTGAGGTCTCCCAACTTAACCGTGTGTAAGCGCACAGCTCAGTGGCACTGAGTGTGTCCACGTTGGACAGCTGTCATCACTGTCCGTCTCTGGAACTTCTCATCTTCCCAGCCGAAGCTGTCCGCCTGCCTCCCTCTGCCCCGCTCAGCTCCTGCACCCGCCCTGCCGTCAGTCCTCTGAGCCTGCCTGTCGGCGTCTGTGTTGGCAGCAGTGGGCTCACACGGTGTCTGTCCTTGTGTCCGGCTTAGTTCCCTGAGCCACGCCGCGGCGTGTGTGGCAGTGCTTGAGGCTGAGCGATGCAGCATTGAGTGTGTAGGTCGTGTTTTCTTCTTCGTGGGGAGATGGAGTTTGGGGTCGCTTCCGTGTTTCTCTGTTGTGGTTAATGCTGTTATGAACACAGGTGTACGCATATGTGTTTGAGACCCTGCTTTCAGTTCTTTTTGGTCTGTGTCCAGAAGTGGGATTGCTGGGTCCTCGGGTAATCGTGTTCAACTTTCTCAGACCCGCCACCCTGTCCCGGCAGCGCGGGAGGCTGCGGCTCCTCCGTGTCCTCCCAGCTTCCTGCCTTCTTTGATAGCGGCCGCCTCCTGAGTGCGCGGGCCGTCGCTGTGGTCGTGGTTTGCGTTTCCCTGGTGGCTGTTGGTGTCAGGCACCTTCTCATGTGCTTCTTGGCTCTTCACGTATTTGTGGAGGAATGTTCATTCAAGCCCGTGGCCCATGTTTTGAGTCATTGTTTCTTCGTTGTGTTTTAGGAGGTCTTCATATGTTCTGGCATCTTCCCTAGTAACTCAGTGGGTAAAAGAATTTGCCTGCAACACAGGAGACCCTGGAGAAGGAAATGGCACCCCACTCCAGTACTCTTGCCTGGGGAATCCATGCACACACGCCCTGGCAGGCTACAGTCCGTGGGATCGCGAACAGTCGGACACTTGCTCTTTCGCATGTTCTGGTTGTAACTCCTCCCCAGGTTATGGTGTGCAGGAGTCTTCTGCTGTATGGGTGGTCTTCTTAACTCATTCACAGTCTCTTGATGTACAGATTTGAAAGTTCTCTTCAAGTCTGGTTGTCTTAATTTTCCATGTTACCTGTGCCTTTAGTCCAAGACACCGTGGCCAGATCCAGTCTCCTGAGGCTTTTGCCCTGTGTTTTCATCTGAGTCTCACTGTTTTGGTTCTTCCTTTAGGTCTTTGGTCCGTGTGGAGTTGATTTGGTCCAGCTTCTCTCTCTGTGTGTTGATGTCGGGTGTACTGGCACATTTGTTGAAGGGACCGTCCTTTTGCCCCTGGACGGTCCTGTGTCCTGGGGGGAGGTCATTGGATGGTCAGGAGCAAGAGTTGATTGCTGCAGCCTCTGAGTCCGGTGCCCTTGCTGATGTCCCTGGCTTTCTTGTTGGTCAGCCATCCCCCTCAACACTCCCCAGCCGTCCCGGACGTCCTTCCTGGCCCTCCTTCCCCTCCTCCTGGTCCTCAGTAGCCTGAGTGACCAGCGCAGATGGACCCAGGGGCCCATGGTGGCCGAGGGCCTGCCCACAGCCCTGCTGCTGTCATTCTCAGCCACACGTGCTCGCCCCTCAGGCCAGCTGTGATCAGAGCTGTCCTCTGTAGGGGGAGACGGCAGGGCCCCAAGTGTCTGGTGTCTGCTCCCTCACCCGAAACGGCTCTCCCTGCTCGCCTCTTAGTCCAGGCCGCCCCGTGGCCGGACAGCCCCCTTCCTCCTCCTCCTGGGGCCCCTGGCCCGCCATTCCTGCCTGAGGTGCCCCCTCCTGGTTTCACTGGAAGTGGTCAGGCCCCCCCACTCTGGGACGGCTCTTTGGTTCCCGGTCTGTAGGGGCACCGCTGCCCTGAGACAAGGCCCTCAGCGCCCTGCCATCCCGCTGTGGGCTCCTGAGCGCGGCTGTGGCCCTGGCAGGCAGGGCGCCTGGGCCCCAGGTTGGGCCTATAAGTCCCACGGTACGAGGCGTGTCTAAGTCCGTGGGGCCCTTCTGTTCTAGGTTCGGTCTGCAGGGCTCAGCGCCCCCTGGACGAGCAGGCGGAAGATGACGATGAGGGCAGCACCAGCCCTGTCCTCCAGGTGTGTGGCTGGGCCTGTGGGCTGAGCTCTCGGCTCCGGCCGTCAAACAGGGAGGCATCTGTCCGGCCGGGACTGGGTGGGAGGCCGGGACCCTGGAGGCTTGTCTGTAGAACACAGACTGGTTGAAAGGGGAGTTGGGGACCGGGCCCTGGGAGGCTGAGCCCAGGTTTCCCTGCTCGGCAGTCACCCTGCCTCTGCTCCCAGCCTCTTTGGGTGCTGGGGCCACTGGGGTGGCGTGTGCTGAACGGGGGCCTTTCAGGTCCCCATCGGAGCCTGAACTCAACAGACAAGATCAGGGACTTCAGGTGGATTGGACCCGTAGGGGCCCTCCTAGGCAGTGTCAGATGTTGATTACTTGATGAGTTAATAAGATTTTAGATGTCTTGGGCTAAATTCAACAGATTAATTTTACTTGTTCCATCCTGCTCGTTTTGACGTGGCTCCCGGAGGACTTAGAGTTGTGCAGAGGCTCGCCATGCGGCCCCTCGTGTTCGCTGGGGCTGGCGTCTGCTGGGTGGAGGAGGGTGTGGGGCACAGCCGGGGGCATCGGGCAGCTGAGCGTTGGTCCTCCTGCTTGCTCCCTATTGGGCCTCCTCCTGGGAGCCCCTGGGGGCTGACAGCCTCTGCGGCATCTCTCCATTGAACAGTTCGACTACAAGGCTGTTGCTGACAGACTGTTTGAGATGGCCAGTCGCCAGGACACCCCTCCGCAGAACCGGAAGCGCCTCTACAAAGTGATCCGGAAGTGAGTGCCCCTGCCTTCTGCTCCGCCCATCTTTAGATGGGTTGCCCATCTTCAGAGATCGGGTTGGGAGGGCCTTCCCTAGGGGGGGCAACCCCTCCTCGTCAGGTACATGATGAGTGACTCTCTCGTCCTTCCAGGTTGCAGGCCCTCGCGGAAGGTGAGCACTGGGCACCAGGCGCGACAGCATCTCGTCCTCCCGGGAGTGGATCGGGCCACGTGTGCTCGGACCCCAGCACCGGTGGCTGTGGGGAGGCCAATGGTGTTTCTTTCGGGAGGCTGCTGTGGGGCTGTGCAGCTCTCGCCCTGGTGAAGCCCAGGGGTTCTCGGGGCTGAGTGTGCTGGGTGGGAGGTGGCTGGCCCGAGAACCTGAATTTCTAGCAAGTTCCCTGGGCCAGCCACGCTGCTGGCCTGTGGTGCAGCATATGGCTCCACTTCTCGGCGTGTGGCTGGTGGAGCCGGTATGGCTTGTTCTGAAGGACAGTTTCCTAGAAAGCGTAAGATTGAAGGTATAAGTGTTTTCCCCCCAACATTTCATTATGAAAAATTTTAAATATGTGCAAAGTCTCAGGGATTCTACGGTGAGTACCTAGATTCTACTATCAGCATTTTATCATCTGTGATTTATCATATATCTACCCCCACCCCTCAGTCAGAGCATACTTTCTAAATGCCTCGTGCTGGGATAGTACAGTTAATATACAACAGAGCATGTGAACATTGGGTTCGTCTGGTGGATTTTGACTGAAATATGCTTGTGTGACCCAAACCCATCAGTATTTTGAAGGGTCTGCTGCCTCTCCCCAGCTAAGTGTGTGTGAGGCAGAGTGTGACGCATCCAGCGCTCCACGTGGGCTCTTCCAGACCGTGTCTGGCAATGCCCCATGAGCTGCCCTTGGCCATGTGGGAATCAGACCAGGGCTCCTTGCCCAAAAGCTCATGGCTGTGGTGCTTGTGGGGTGCTGGAGGCGGTGGACACGTGGACCGTAAGCACCCTGGCCTGCAGCCTCCTGACCACCTGCCTTGGTCCGCAGGCCTCTTCCCTGAAGCTGACATCCCAGAAGAAGCGTACCGGAATCCGCGGGGCGGGAGGCGGGTGAGAATGAAGAAGCGCTTGTCCGGATCCCAGCTGCAGGACAAGACAGGTGGGCCTGGCAGTGTTGGCTTTTCCCCACCCCTCCCCTCCTCGTGTCACCTGTGACTGCGGCCTGTCTCCCTCTAGACCTGACTCCCTGCCTCCCTCCCCAGCCTGCTGCAAGCCTCCCCTCCCCACCCAACACTGCCCACGTGTCCTGGAGATGTGGCACCCTGGCCCAGATGCCCTCGCAGTCCTCCCTGTTCTCCTTCCCTGCGGCTTGGTCTGGCGCCTCTTCCTGACCCTTTTCCATCTTTGGTTTGACCTGCTGCACGTGGACCTCCCCTTCCTCCTCTGCAGTAAGCCACTCACAGCTGTCATGTTGACTCAGCTCCAGCCCCACCTTCTAAGCAGCCCCCGCCCCCGTGCACCGAGCCTGGGCCCCCGTCCATCTTGTCTTTGCCCACGTCCCTCTGGTCCTGCCCTCACTCTGGTCATCCTGAAGGGCCACCTCCCGGTCAGTCTCACAGGCTGTGTGCCCACCTGGTGGCTGTGGACCTTGCAGCCTCACTAATGCAGCCCTGGGTGGCTGACTTGGGTCCATTCCCAGGGCCGTCGTGCTGAACACTGTGTCCCTGCTGCCCGGGCCCAGCACCCCAGGTGATCTCAGGACCGACCGACCTTGATGTTTCGTTAACTCAGCCTTGTGTTTCAGGGAGACATGCAAAGGAGGCCTTACATTCAGACTCGAGCCCAGGATCCACGAGGAGGAGGCGGCAGCAGAGAGCAAGTGGTGACCCCTCTGTGCCCCGGGAGCGACCCGGGGGCCGTGGCGGGAGAGGGGCCCCCAGGAGGCAGCGGCGGCCTCGGGCGGGGGCCAGAGCAAAGATGGCCGGTTGCCAGGAGCCAAAGGCGAAAAGGAAGCGAACCCCAGAGGGCCAGAAGTGACATCCCTCAGGCCCCCTGGGAGAATGAGGGGACAAGACAATCGGGCCGGTCCCCGAGAGGCGGCAGCAGAGAGCAAGTGGTGACCCCTCTGTGCCCCGGGAGCGACCCGGGGGCCGTGGCGGGAGAGGGGCCCCCAGGAGGCAGCGGCGGCCTCGGGCGGGGGCCAGAGCAAAGATGGCCGGTTGCCAGGAGCCAAAGGCGAAAAGGAAGCGAACCCCAGAGGGCCAGAAGTGACATCCCTCAGGCCCCCTGGGAGAATGAGGGGACAAGACAATCGGGCCGGTCCCCGAGACTCCGGAAACTGACTGCTCCCCAACTTACTGTGTTGAGAGGTGGCCAAGGCCAGGACTCACGGGGTCGGGCCCTCACTTGGTGCCCACGTCCCTCGGTCAGGCCGGCAAACCCTGGGACTGAAGGCCCCCACAGACACCCTCCCTGGGCAGGAGACTGGCCACTCGACGGGTGTCGATAAATAAATGTGCCACGTGGCGCCTACACGTCGGTCCTGCCCTGGTGTGGTTTCACGGGATGTCCAGTCACGTGGCCTGGCAGGTGCCCGGCGGTTTTGGTGTTGTGCCCCCAGAGCCTCTTTGCACCTTCCTCAGACCCTGGAGATGATGCCAAGTGTTAACGGTGTCCTCTGCACGTGTACTTTATCAGCTCGGGTGAGAGCTGACAGTGCGCTGGCACTTTGCGCCAACCCTGTCATGTGGGCGGGAGGGTCGGCTCCCCACCCACCCCTTCTCTGCGACCTGGAGGCAGAGCTGGGCCTGAGGTCCCGTGGGCATCTGTCCGCCAGGCCCCTGCTCCTTTCCCCTGGGGTTCAGCTCCTGGCCCGAGCCCTGACTAGACAGGAAAGAGAAATGGCATGCAGTGCAGGTGGGCGCAGGGGAGCTTCCAGGTGGTGCTGCGCCCGCAGCAGAGGGTTGCTTGGGTTTCGGGTGTGTGTCGTCTCCAGCCAGGCTGGCTCTGCCGGGCCGAGGTGTGAGGCTGAACCCAGCAAGAGGCCCGGCCTCGGGAGGGCCCATAGAGGCTGGAGCTGAACCTCAGTTTACAGAGCCCAGCTGTGTGCAGGCTCGTGCCCCCAGGAGGAGGTCCCCAGTGGGCCCTCTTCCAGTCCAGGTGGGGGCTGGAGGGGGAGATTGGAGGGGAAGGGAGTGTTAAGTCCCCGAGTTTACGGTGCTTCTCTCCCTGTTGACAGAAGTAGTCAACAGTCTGTGATAGGAATAGAAGAGCGTTTTATCCGAGCCAGACTGAGGACTGGAACCCAGAGGACAGCCTCTCAGAGAGCCAAGGCGCTGCTCCAGAGAAGCGAGGTTTTCAGCACAATTTGGTTTTGTTTTTGGCTGCCCTTGGCCTGCAGGGTCTTCCCCGACCAGGAACTGAACCTGTGCCCTGTGTGTTGGGAGCGCAGAGTCCTAACCACCGGGCCACCAGGGAAGTCCGCACAGGTTTACGTCTTGTCAGAACAAAAAGTACTGGCGAGTCAGGGACACTTTCCTTCACGGTTTCAGAACCAGGCCCACAGGTGCACAGTGAGTCAGCACGGCCTTGGCACCTAGGCAGGAGTCTTAGGGAAGGACCTGCGTCCCAGGAAAAGAGGCGCTTAATCTCTCATATTTACTTCTCGCGACTGTGCCTTTCTCTGCGGTCATTAAAGCACAGTCACGGTGTATGTTGGGTAGGCCGCTATCAGACTGCTGCAGTTAGCGTAAATGCAGGTCAGCTCCTGTGCAAGCCAGAATGCCCTCCCCTCACCTCGGTGGGCGAACATTCCTGCCATCTCCACAGAGCAGCTTCAGGAGACACGCCGCCGGCCAAGGGGCTGGCCTGGCTGGTGCCCTCGGGCGTCACTTCCTCCTCAGCAGGGCCCCTGGGAGGGAGGGAGGTCCTGCTGCTCTTGGCACTGAGCGTGTGTGTGCGCGTGTAGAGAGGGGCGGATCTTGAGAAAGTGGCCTTCCCCCTGGGGCTAACAGTGTTGTAGAGGGGCTCTGAACTTAAAGTAGTATTTCTCATCAAACTGCTACTTACTCACTGATCTCCTGTGTTAGGCGCTCATGGTTTCCTGTCTAATCCAGTGGATTATATGTACTCCATTGATGTCAGGAATGTTAATCCTCAGCTCAGTCTCCAGTGGGAAACTTGAGGCCGGCTCCTGAGACCCTTTCCCAGGCGCTCGCTCCCTAACCCTCGGTTTGGCAGGAAGCCCCAGCCCTGGGAGGAGCTGCTGTGGATGAGGGTCTACACTGGCCCCTCTTTTTTATTGAGATTTACTTTGTAACCATTCAGTCCACCCAGTTAAAGGATGCAGTCCAGCAGTTCTTAGTATATTCATCATCACCTCGGCCCCTCAGGACATCTTCATTGACCCCCAAAGGAGCCCTGTGCTCAGGGTTTCCTTACCCTTGGGGAGGCTTTGGGGCCAGTGATTGTTACTGATCACCAGGCTAGGAAGTTCACTTTCAGTTTTCTGGAGCAGCCGGGGACTAGAGCAAACAGCCCTGTGTCTGAGTGACCTGAGAGTGTCAGGGGCAAGTGTGTTTTACAGCTTTGTGGTTATAACAGCTGCATTATGGTTCTCTTCCCGGGAGACCGGACAGGCTCTGGAGCATGTTCGCTAGTGGTGTCTCCGGGACCCTCTTTGTGTGTCAGTGCATGGAGGCCCACCTGGAACTTTGTCCTGCGAGGCGAGGGTGGCAGCCGTGTGGGCTCTCAGCTCCCGCCCTGGTTCACCCGGATTGAAGTCTATTCTGGCCTGCTAAGGAGGGCCCAAAACAACAGCCCAGAGTTCTTAAAGTGCTTACATCAGCCCATGGCTTGCTCATCAAACTCTCCCAAAACTCCCTCTGTTGTAGCTGGAGCCAAGCAAAGTAATACTGTAACAGGAGCAGCAAGCAGTGGGGAGCTCTGGCCTGGGCAGAGTCTAAAGGCTGTGGGGGGAAGGGGAGGGGATGAGGAGGGGTCTGCATGTCTCAGGGGAGGGACCAGCCAGAGCAGTTTGGGACACACACACACCCCCGGCCCACCCCCACGCCCGCTGCAGTGGGATGGAGCGGGCTTGGGGACAGACCCGCCAGCAGCCAAGCCTGGGTCCTGGTCTGCCCTGGGGTGTCCCCGTCTGCCCTGGGCCTGTGTCCTCTGTGCCGGGGTGGGGCTGCTGATCTCAGGTGACTTCACAGAGCTTCCCTGATCCGTGGACTGTGGCCGGTCCTGGGGGGAGGTGATGGAAACCAGCTTTGCCTCTGTCCTCCTCCTCCGGGAGGCGGTCGCCCTAGTCAGTGTGGCGCAGCTGCTCCAGCGCCGGGTCACCGAGCCGCACCGAGGATGGGAGGTGGGCGGTCCGCACAGTGGTTCTCAAGGGTGAAGTGGCCACCCCGCCCCCGGGGCCTTGGCTGTGCGGCGCCCGTGTGCCACCTGGTGGCCTAGATCGCCCTTTCCCCTCCTCCACCTCACTTGCTGGGGTCTAAGCTATGTGATTTCCAGTTTTGACGTTCGGAGTTTTGGGGGACTGTGCTCCCCAGCTGGACCCCAGGCCTTGAGGTGCCCTGGCAGCCCGGCTCCCCACCCCTCTCCACAGCCTCCCCTCCTGCCCATTTCCTGCCCTGTCCCCTTGCCCTTTTCCTGCCTAAATGTTTACTCAGCCCTGCACAAGACAGCCGCGCTCCCTCCTGAATTACTGCGAGTGTGGCGTGAAAACAGCAGCCTCGTAGGTCAGGAGTCTCCACGCTGCCAAGCCCTGTCCAGCTCGCTTCTTGCTGGCAGAATTCAGTCCTTTGCACCCAAGATCGAGGTTGAGGTTCCTTCCCATTTCCTTGCTGGCTGTCAGCTGGACTGGCTCTGAGCTCCTCCACTGCCCACAGCTCCTGGCCAAACACCCACAGCTCCCGACCATGGGCCCACGGTTCCCGGCCATGTACTGGCGGCCGGCAGGAGAAAGCCTCACATTCTGAATCCCTCTGACTTCGTCCCGAGCCCCAGCTCATCTGATGAGGTCAGGCCCACTGTGCTGGGGGAGGGTATCTGCAGGTGTGGACACCCCGGGGCAGTGGGGAGGAGGTCGTGACCAGGGTAATGTCCTGGGTCACCTGCGATCCAATGCCATAGGCCCATGTCCTCTTTCTCTCCTGAGTCTTACCCTCAGAGCCTGACCCAGGAGCAGAAGATTCCTGCCCCTGGAGAACTGCTTGCCCTGGGAGCTTTGCCAGAGAGTGAAAGGATTAGAGAACACCGCAGTGCCGGGGAGGCGCCCTACATGCTTCCCGGCACTTGAGCAGCCTGGGCCTTGCCTTGGGGCGAGTCCCTCCAGGGAGGAGGTCGGGGACTGGCCGGCTGGTGCCCACCTTGACAGCCCTCCCACTGTGAGGACAGAACGCCCTGCTCTTGCTCTCTCCTAAGTGCTCCGTGAGCCCCGGTCCATGCACAGCCCCCCAGAGCAGGCTCCTCACCCTCCAGGCCTGGTCCGTCTTCTGGAACCCCGTCCCCTAAAGCCAAGTTCCCATACTGAGTTTATGATTCACCTCTCATCCAAAACTTTACCCCCTTCCTGTCCCCTCTGACCGCAATCCTGCACTAACTACCCTAGTCAGCCAGTCAGGTGACTGAGAGTACTCTTGACGATAACATCATGCAGTTACTTAAATTGCTACTGTAATATGGTCTTTAATGTACACATCCAGGCAGTTTCTCCAGGGCAGGATGAGCTCACAGACCCCTGAGCCATGGACCACCTGAAACCTCCTGCCTCCCAAAACCACGTCTCAGAAATGCCTCAAGACGGTGATTCACCCCAGCTGCTCTGCTCTTCCCCTAAACACATCCCCCAGCCCAGAGACCTGGTGGAGGTGGATCCCGGCTTGTCTCCCCTCACTGGCTTGGCGCCTGCAGTAAACCCTAACTCTGCTGCAGCCGTCGGCGTGCGGCTCTCTGTGCCCAGGGCACTCAACTTGGCTGCACTTCTCTCAGCAACACGGTTTCTAAGGAAACGAGCCTCGCAGGTCAGCCCGACCGGCTCTCACTTTCTCACAGCTCCTTCGACTTGGCGCCAAGCAGATTCGCCGGGACCCCAGTCCATGTCTGGGCCTCTGCCTCCAGCCCCTTTCCCCAAGGAGAGTGGCCTCAACTGCTCTCAGGCCAAGGGGTTTGTGCTCTGGGCTTTTGGCATCGCAGTCTGTGTCTTTCTTTTATTTTTTGGTGGAGGGTTGGTGGCATGCCATGTGGCATGCAGGATCTTAGTTCCCCAACCAGGGAGTGAACCCACGCCGGGGTTCACTGCGATGAAGGTGTGGAGTCCTAACCACTGGGCCACCAGGGAAGTGCCCCTGTGCTTTTAATAACTAAGTAAATTCTGCCTTGACTTTTGGATTCAGAATGTGTTAACTCCAGAACCTAGACACACACGGGCTTACACAGGGGAGGGGTGCTCAGGCTTGCCCCTGAGGATTCTGGGAATTGTCTGGCCTTAGGTGAGGTCACCAACGGTCAAGTCCTTTGTCCTCAGACCTGTGTGGTTGGTGTCCCTCATACCAGGGTTCCTGTCCACATGCACAGCCCCCCAGAGCAGGCTCCTCACCCTCCAGGCCTGGTCCGTCTTCTGGAACCCCGTCCCCTAAAGCCAAGTTCCCATACTGAGTTTATGATTCACCTCTCATCCAAAACTTTACCCCCTTCCTGTCCCCTCTGACCGCAATCCTGCACTAACTACCCTAGTCAGCCAGTCAGGTGACTGAGAGTACTCTTGACGATAACATCATGCAGTTACTTAAATTGCTACTGTAATATGGTCTTTAATGTACACATCCAGGCAGTTTCTCCAGGGCAGGATGAGCTCACAGACCCCTGAGCCATGGACCACCTGAAACCTCCTGCCTCCCAAAACCACGTCTCAGAAATGCCTCAAGACGGTGATTCACCCCAGCTGCTCTGCTCTTCCCCTAAACACATCCCCCAGCCCAGAGACCTGGTGGAGGTGGATCCCGGCTTGTCTCCCCTCACTGGCTTGGCGCCTGCAGTAAACCCTAACTCTGCTGCAGCCGTCGGCGTGCGGCTCTCTGTGCCCAGGGCACTCAACTTGGCTGCACTTCTCTCAGCAACACGGTTTCTAAGGAAACGAGCCTCGCAGGTCAGCCCGACCGGCTCTCACTTTCTCAGCTCCTTCGACTTGGCGCCAAGCAGATTCGCCGGGACCCCAGTCCATGTCTGGGCCTCTGCCTCCAGCCCCTTTCCCCAAGGAGAGTGGCCTCAACTGCTCTCAGGCCAAGGGGTTTGTGCTCTGGGCTTTTGGCATCGCAGTCTGTGTCTTTCTTTTATTTTTTGGTGGAGGGTTGGTGGCATGCCATGTGGCATGCAGGATCTTAGTTCCCCAACCAGGGAGTGAACCCACGCCGGGGTTCACTGCGATGAAGGTGTGGAGTCCTAACCACTGGGCCACCAGGGAAGTGCCCCTGTGCTTTTAATAACTAAGTAAATTCTGCCTTGACTTTTGGATTCAGAATGTGTTAACTCCAGAACCTAGACACACACGGGCTTACACAGGGGAGGGGTGCTCAGGCTTGCCCCTGAGGATTCTGGGAATTGTCTGGCCTTAGGTGAGGTCACCAACGGTCAAGTCCTTTGTCCTCAGACCTGTGTGGTTGGTGTCCCTCATACCAGGGTTCCTGTCCCCTTGACGGCCCCCACTGGGGAAGGCCTCGAGCTCGCAGCCCAGGCCCCGAATCTCACGCTGCCCTGACCCTCCGCTGGCCAGAGGCAGGGCCTCACCCTGACGCCCTCGGGCCGCAGAGCCTCTGGGGCCACAGCGGTGATGGAGGCATTGAGCAGGCGGAGGGAAGAACACCCGCCGGCTCCCCTCTAAGGGCCAGGACTCGCGACAAAGCAAAGAAACGTGGTGCAGTCAGGGCCGTCAGCTCTGCAGCCGAGCACCGTTGAGGACACCTCAGGCCTGACTGCCCCTCTCTCTCCCGAAGCCCCCGGTCCAGGACTCAGGTGGGTTTTCTGACTCACCCACCTCACCGTGTGGGCAGCGTGGTGACTGTGATCAGTCGGGGGCCTGCTCCTGCTCAGCCAGGCTCCTGCCTGTTTGACATGAGCGTTTTCCTCTCCTGGCTGGAAGCAGCTGAGAGGCCTGGTGAGATTTTAGTATTTTGTTGTTATTTTTCCTTTTCAAAGAATTCCTTTTCAGAAAGTCNGGTGACTGTGATCAGTCGGGGGCCTGCTCCTGCTCAGCCAGGCTCCTGCCTGTTTGACATGAGCGTTTTCCTCTCCTGGCTGGAAGCAGCTGAGAGGCCTGGTGAGATTTTAGTATTTTGTTGTTATTTTTCCTTTTCAAAGAATTCCTTTTCAGAAAGTCCTGGTGACATTCATGCATTTCTCTCTAGATGAGAGCAAAGTTCCTGCCTGCCTCCCTCCGAGTAATGACCCTGTGGAGTCTGAGCACGTTCCAGAAGGTTCCAGGAAGGAGGCAGTGAGCTGACTCTGGAGAAAAGGCTCTTGGCCAGAAGCCAGCTTCAGGCCAGATGGGTCCTTGAGGCAGTGAGGCGGCTGCACCCAGGTCTCTGGGAGCTGTGAAAGTGCCCGTTTCTGCGTGAACTTGGGGCACACGCAGCCCAGGGGAATGGACCCCGTTTGCCTGTAGGGGGTCTGGGGGACACTGATGGTTGGGGGTGGTTTCTCATCTGCGTGACTGATGGATGGGAGAAGGCAGGGAGGCGGGCTGGGCTGGGAAGGAGCGGCTGCTCCTTGGTTTGGCTGGGGACCTGCTCCCGCCCGGCTCCATGGGAGCCCTGGAGCAGGGCATCTACGGAGTTGGACTGTCCTGAGGCCAGGCCGGCTGGTTGGGGGAGGCCCCCAAATCCGACAGTGACCGTGGAGTTGGGGTATAACCTTGATGAGAACATTCAAGGTTCTGGGAATCTGTGCCCACGAGTCTAGAGAGTGGTGGGGTCCCCAAGGCCCACAGTTTGCAGGATCCTGTCTAAAGAATGAATCTGTAGGGCAGATTATGAATGATTACAGCCCCTCTTTATAATCATTCAGAATTTCAAACAGGACATGAACCCAGTGGCCCAAGTGACCACCCAGGCTTCAGCAGTGGAGCCAGCCCCCCTGCCCCCAGGGATCCTGGTATCCCTGCTGTGGGCTCCCCAGATGGGGCTCCTCTTGCAGCCAGACTCTGTCCTCATGGAACCACACTCTAGAGGCAGAGGGAAGAGAAGGATCAGGTGTGGAGGGCGAAGGGTGGTCTTCTGAGGTNAGCCCCTCTTTATAATTATTCAGAATTTCAAACAGGACATGAACCCAGTGGCCCAAGTGACCACCCAGGCTTCAGCAGTGGAGCCAGCCCCCCTGCCCCCAGGGATCCTGGTATCCCTGCTGTGGGCTCCCCAGATGGGGCTCCTCTTGCAGCCAGACTCTGTCCTCATGGAACCACACTCTAGAGGCAGAGGGAAGAGAAGGATCAGGTGTGGAGGGCGAAGGGTGGTCTTCTGAGGTCGCCTTTGGGCAAAGCCAGGAGTCGAGTGGATATTAGGAGCAGAGACCCTGAGTGGGGAGTGTGCCTGCTGGTGGAACAGCAAGGAGGCTAGAGGGCGGGAGGGTGAGGTGGGTGGTAACAGGTGGGCAGTCACAGGGCCACCTTAACGAGTACCACAGACAGGGGCTCAGATGACAGGAATTTATCTTCTCACATCCTGGAGGCTGGACATCCAAGACCATGGTGTGTCCAGGACCAGGGCTGGTTCCTCGTGAGGCCATCCCTCTGTACCTGTCCACGTCCTGACCTCCTCCTCATAAGGACACACTCCTCTGCAGTCAACACCCACCCTGGTGCTGTCATCTGACCTCAGTCACCTCTTTCCACAGAGTCACACTCTGAAATGCTGGGAGTCAGGACGTCAACACATGAATTGGGGGGGACCCACTCAGCTGGTGGCAGCTGATGGTGTCTAAGGAGTGTGCCCAGAGGTGTGCAGTAACCAAGCCTTAATAAGAGAGAGAGGGTCTCTCCCGCCTGGGCAGGAATTTTGAAAATAATTAATAATCTTAAAGTATTTCTCAACATCCTTCTGAGGATTGTTTTTTCCTTCATGATAGGGACTAGCTGGACACTTGTGGATTCTAACAGAAAACAGAAGCCAGTTTATTTTGTGAAACTCACGTGTCCCCAGACCACAAGGCATCTTGTGAAATGCATGCCCTGTTTTAATCTCTGCCAAGCTCAGATTTTATTTCCAAACACCAGCCAGTGTTTGCATGAGGTAGAAGGAGGGGAGAGTCTCCTTGCTTTTCAAAAGCCCCCAACAGCTGTGTCCCAGCACAGGCAGCAGGAGATGAAATGGCGCCAGACACTAGCTTTGTGTCAAAGTCAGCACAGAAAGGAGAGCGGGGAGGGGACGGTCCCTCAGCCTGCCCAGCCCTGCCACTCATTCTCCCTCCATTTTCATCACACTGAGCCTGAGGTCACGCCCAGCGTGCAAACTCTGACCCCAGTGTAGTGTCAGAATCCTTCAGCTCTTGGTGCCATGTCACTAACTCACCCAGCTCTTGAGGGCACAAGGTGGGAGGTGATGGAGAAGATCCACCAGGATGGAAGCTGCCGTTGGGTTAACATGTCAGATGTGAGCTCCTTTGGCCACCTGATGCAAAGAACTGACTCATTAGGAAAGTGTCTGATGCTGAGAAAGATAGAAGTCAGGAGGAGAAGGGGATGACAGAGGATGAGATGGTTGGATGGCATCAGTGACTCGATGGACATGAGTTTGAGCAAGCTCCGGGAAATGGTGATGAACAGGGAAACCTGGCATGCTGCAATCTATGGGGTCAGGAGCGACTGAACTGAACTGAACTGGGGGCCCACTGAGGATTCCACGCCAACCTCACCCTTCCTGTCCAGACCCCCAGACCCTCCCCTGCCCGAGGTCAGTCAAGAGATGACTACGGAGAGTTAGACAAAGACAGGAGGATAGAACCCAAGAATCGTGCGGCCCCTGATGAATTAAGGGGTGAGGGGGATGGATACCAATGGATGTGACATCACAAAGGAGAAACAAGTAGCCATAATGCCTCCTGGCAGAGACCCTACCCCTGCCTGCAAGGAAGTCTAGAAAGAAAGAAGAGGAATCCAGAATGGATTAGGTCTGCAGAGCGGACACCCGTTTATAGAAATGTGTCCTTTAGTCCAGGGAAAATGCCACAGGACAAGCAGCCTGGTTTTACAGAAACTCTATAGGAAAAGAAGTGGGGTTGGGGATGGGGTGCTACAGAAGCAGAATGGAGACACCAGCTGGTCTCCGTCTATAGACCGAATCTATGAAGCCAGTAAACACACTAGGAAAATGCAGACATTGCCGGGACTGTGCTGGAAGAGTGATGATCTCAGGGAACCCTATTTGATCCCAAGGACATCACAGGACCCCAGAGGACTTGAGTGGGAGCAAAGGCTGGACGCCACCCGCCCCCGTGTCTCCTGACCTCCAGGCTGACCAGGGAAGGTAGAGAGCATCCTTGTGGGAAGGACACATGCAGTGTTCAAGTGGGGAAACACTGAGGTCATCGGGGTTTATTGTACGCTTCTTTCTTCTTTCATCTGTTTGAGATGTTACCTGCTTCTCCGTGAGAAGTAAAAGAAAGCTTTGGAAAACATCATTTTCATGATTTCTCTTTTATTGCCACCTTTGGAAATGGGATGTGTTTAAAAAGCAAAGCATTTACATGAAAACAAAGTAGATCAATTGGTTATATTATGTTGTAAAATTAAAATCATTTTGCTTTAAATCATCCTGTTCTGGTTTATACAGAGAAAGCCTAAATCCAGATGAAAAAGTCCATGTCCTGTGCGGGGCCAGCCCCTTGCTTGCTTACGAACCCACTGTCTACACAGGAGGCCCTTCTGGGATACGGGTCAGATGGGTCCCCCGGGTGACAGGGACCTACCGTGGCAAGCAGCCACCTCCTTCCAGACGGAACCTGGACAGAAGCATGCGCACTCTCATGCTTGACCATCTTAGCTCCCTCCTCGGCTCACCGAGGTCACCCCACCCTCAGTATTAGCACCACGGTCACAGCCTGCACAGCCACCACTCACCCTGACCCCTCCACTGACCGCCCTCCCACCACGACACCCATGCGGGAGCCGGGGCAGGGGAGCTGAGGAACCGGCCAGGCTCTGGGCATGGACCAGTGCTCGCCCCTCAGCCTGGCTGTCCCCCTGCCTGTGTCCTCAGCTCGGGACAGGCGTCTCTCTGAAGGACCGCCCCGCCCCTGCCGGCTTCCTCACTGGGCAGCTTCCTGCTGGCTCTGCCCACAGTGCCCATGGACACAGGAGGCTGGGAGCAGGGCCCGGCCCTGCCTGCTCCTGTTTCCAGCGGCGTCTGTGGGCTCAGAGGAGCCAGCTGGCTGTCCCTCTGGGGGTTACACAGATGCTTACATAGATGGGCAAGCCCTCGGGGAAGCCATGGGGAGACAGCAGGTGAGGGCCGGCAGGTGTGTGTTGGAGGGGATAGGCAGCTGCCCTGTATAAGGCTCACGGCCATCGGGGCGCATCCAAAAGCCTGTAGTCCTAGAAACCAGACAGAAACCACGAGAAACGTGCGTATGAGGGGAGCCCACCCAGGCCAGACAGCAGGACTGGAAGCTCCCCTGCGTCCTGCCCCGAGAACCCCCCACACGCCGCGCCCAGCCACACAGGTAACCCCATCCCAGCTTCTCATGACGGGCCAGGAAAATTCAGTTCACGGCCATGGGAAGAATCGAACAGGGAATTTTACTCCAAACCGAAGATTCTAACCCGGGAAGCAGATTCTCAGAAATTCTGAGCACTGACCACCTGCTAGGAGTTGAAAGTACACTCAGGGATGTTTTTGAGACAAAGGAGTATCCATCAAAATGAGGGTCTGGCATTTTACTTCAAGGTCACCAGGGGTGGAGAGTCCGGGCAGCATGTGCGCGGAGCGTGGCCGGCCACTGTGGCCTTCTAGAGTCATGCCTTTAGGGAGTGTCATCGCCAGCATCAGAAGGGAGAGAATGAATCCATCTCTGTGGGGTGCAGGACTGCCCCCCTTGAAGGAGGTCAGGTTCATGAGTGAGGCAGAGGCCCAAACAAACACAGAGGATCTCGTGTTTAATGTTTCTTGTCCTGCCTTCACCTACAAACTTGGTTTCATCACAGTTGTCACCGCCTGTGTGTTTGAACAGGTCACGGCCCAAGTGTGCTTGCTTCCTTAGAGCCAATAGTTTACTCTGGTCTGGCTCCTGTTTTCCTAAGCGGTTTTTATTGCAGTGAAACACACATCACATGATATTTACTGTCAGCAGCATTTCATACATCCCCAGGCTGGTGCAACCCTCCGCTTTGCCTAGTTCTGGAACATTCTGCCACCCCAAAGGAGCCTATAACCCCACCCCAGCCTCAGCCCCTGACACCCACTAAGCTACTCTTACCTCCGTGGGTGTGTTACTCGGGGTATTTTCCGCTCAGCTTCCAGCCTCTCTCACCAATAGCTGCTCTGTGAATAGCTTGATTTCAGCACGGTCGTGGGAGCAGGTCCGTCTTCGTCCCTCTCCTGGGAGGACAGGTTTTTGTTTGAGCATCTATTGTTTTAGATTATTGACACAGTTTTTGAAGATATTTATTTTGGCTTTGCGGCCTCTTTGTCGCTCGTGGTCTTTCCCCTGGCCGCGGGGCGTGGGGGCTCCCCTCTGGCTGTGGTGTGCGGGCCTCTCTCTGCAGTGCCTCCTCCTCTGGTGAAGCACGGGCTCTGGAGCGCAGGCTCAGTGGCTGTGGAGCGTGAGCCTAGATACTCTGCAGCATGTGGGATCTTCCTGGACCAGGAAGGAAACCTGTGTCTCCTGCATTGGCAGGCAGGTTCTTTACCACTGAACCTCCAGGCAAGTCCTGAACACCTCTTTTCAATTCTATTTAAACTCCGTTTAACCACTGAAGAGCTGCCAGACTTGCCCGTTTGTTTTTAGATCGAAATGCCTACACCTCTTCACCCAGAGCCCCTCTTCCATCCCTTTCTTTCTCTCTGACCTCAGTTGTCCACTCCTGGACTTTGCCGGTGGGTCCTCCGCTGCAGGGCCGCCTGTTGGGTCCACGTATATGTCATTGTGTGGGAACTTCATCCCCCCTTCGTTGTTAACTCCCACACTGACTGTGAGGCTTCCCCTGTGTGGTGGGGACATCCCTTCCTCCATGGCTCATGGCCACGTGGAGCCCCTTCCCCACCTGGGAAGCCCCCTGGATGGCCTGGGCTGCCCACACCCCCGACTGCATTGCCATGAACCTCCAGGACACATTCTCACTGCACCAGTGCTGGCTGTGTGTGTGTGTGTATGTGATCGGGGTCTCAGCTTGCTGCCCCAGGTCCTCAGTGTGACCATGGGGGTAAGGCTGTTACCCACGTCCACATGCACTCGTGTGTTCCTAGTTGGCATGGGTCCACAGGACCACACACAGCTCGGGTCAGAGGAACACATGCACATGTGAGTGTGTATCTGTGTTGTGTGTATGCACACATGTGTGAACCTGGGGTGTGTGCTGTGAGTGTATGCATGTGAGTGAATGTGTGTGTGTGTGTGCTGTGAGTGTATGCATATGAGTGAATGTGTGTGTGTGTGTGCTGTGAGTGCATGCATGTGAGTGAATGTGTGTGTGTGTGTGCTGTGTATGTGCATGGGTGTGTGTGTGTGTACAGGAAAGCTAGCCCATCTGTCCTGGAGGGAGGAGGTAGCCCCTGCTCCCCGGCCAGCACTGAGGCTCTGCCATCTTCATCCGACTTGCGTCTCACTGGACTTTCCCTCTTGCTGTCTCCTGCCTGGGTATCTGCCAGTTCCTTCCTGGAGAGGCCTGGGTGATGGTCTCCAGGAGGCGGACAGGCCGACGCCTGGCTCAGGCAAGGGTGCCTGTCTCCCTGTGCTTCTTGGGCGCTGGCCCCGCAGGCCTGGGGCATGAGACTCGGGAGGTCCGCTCAGTACTTCCTTGGGCTAGAGAGCGGCCAGCAGCCACGCTTCCCTCCCGCCACCTGCCCAGCTGCTCAGCAGGCTGATGGCAGCCTGATCCACCCAGTAGTGCAGGTGGGGGCAGCATCCGGCAGCCGCGGCAACCCAGCGGGAGGGGGAGACCTGCTGATGGGGGGGGTCCCCTCGCCCTGGGGTGAGGGGCCGGCTGAGAGGCCAGGTGGGCTGGCTCTCCCAGAGACCCTCCCTGCCTCTGGGCCAGTCCCGTGGGCACTTAGGATGGCTTGGCTGGAAGCTCATGAAAGCGTCCCTGGTGAGCAGCCCCCAGGACGTGGAGTCTTCCTCACATCACCCCCCAAACTTCACACACTCACCTGGTCAGAAGCCCACAGCCCCCGGTGCCTCCTAACGAGCGATGTGGGGGCAGGCAGGGCTCAGGCCCGGGGACCTCAGGACCATCGAGCCCAGAGCAGCTTCAGGATGCGGTGCACTGACAGCCAGCCCTGCTTCCCATCTCTCACCTGGGAACTGGCAACGCACAGGCTCAGGGTCGTCTGAGGATTCAGTGAACTGATGCGTGTAAAGTACTTAGAGGCACACGGGCCCAGAGCAGTTGTGGATAATGGATAAGTTGTGGATAAGGTTTTTTATCCTTTTTTTTTTTTTCCACTCTGCTTGTGCTGAACAGAGGTTGCCCTCCAAGGACAAAGGAGAGGCTGTGAAATTGGGAAACTGGGGCCACGTGGGAATAGCTGGGACCTTCCTAAACCCACAAATGGAAGAGACGCTTCTCTCCCGTGAAAGGTGGGTTAGGAGAAGGAGGAGCAGGCGGTTTATTTAAAATGCGCTGTGTTTTTGGAGAAGCCTCTTGGGATGTGAAAGGACACTCTGCGCTGAAGAGAAGAGAGGCAGTTTTACTGCCCTCCCTCCAGACTTCAAGTCCGCCGGCAAACGTTTCAGCCTAGTGTTTTCAATGGATTTTAAAGGCCAAGCCACAGTGGCCATTTGTGTCTCCAAAATAGTCAACTATAAACCGTGGAGCGGACGGAGCTGGAGGCTGTGAGAAGGGAGTGGCAATGAATGTGCATGACGGGTCGGGTCGTGGATCACGGCTGCGAGGGAAGCAAGGACAGAGCCCCGCCTCGAGACGGGCTCCCGTCCCAGCCAGTGCAGGTGGTGCCGTCTGTGCCAGTGGGAATCGCCCCTCTGGCCCCGGAGCCCACCTGCCTTCCCCTCAGCCCTGAAGAGGCACAAGGTCGACAGGAGGTCTTGCAGAGGACTGTGGCAGTAGACCACAGTCCACCCTGCAACGTGGGGGCTTCACAGGACGGACTGCACAGAAAGCACGCCCCCGCTGACCCCCTGCCCACGTCATGCCTTCCCTCACTCCAGCAGAGTGAGCGAGTCTGCTGCAGAGTGGAGGGGTGGGTGGCATGAGAGGCTGTGCCCTGTGGGCATCACGTCCAGCCGGGGAAGTAGACGCTGAGCGCACACCTACACATGCACACACACACATGTAGAAGTGACCCTGCCGGAAGGTCAGTGGCTGGGCAGAGCTGACACCTGAGTCAGAGAGTGTCATTGACTAAGCCCCGTGGGTGGCGTGGGCCTCCATCAGTTCTTGCCTAGATGACTTTTGACCTGGATTCAGAAATCTGCTCTGGCTAATGAGGACTCGGCAGCCACTGCTCCAGCCCACAGGCAGTGAGGAGGGGCTCCCTGGAGGCCGGCTGTTGAGCACACGTGTTCACGTGTGGATGTGAATGTGTGTGTGTGTGCACACATGTGCATCTGTGTTGGTGATGCCCAGAGCAACGGCTGTAGGACTCCAGGGGACGACCCCAACTCACTTCTCAAAGCCTTCTGCCCCGTGGGTGACAAGAGGACCTGACCAGCTGCAAAGCCCAGAGAGCCCTGGGCCACATGCGGGCCCCTGAGCCACCCTTCCTCTTCCGCTTTGGGGGTCACGCTGCCCATGAGTGGGGCTGGGGTCAGGAGAGGTGAGTGAAAAGGCTGGTGAAGCTAGGGCCAGATTCTGCTTTTATTTAAAAATTTAAAAAATTAATTTACTTTTGCTGTGCTGCATCTTCGCTGCTGCGGGGGCTTTTCTCAAGTTGCAACAAACGGGGACTCCTCCTCGCTGGGATGCGTGGGCCTCTCGCTGGGGTGGCTCCTCTGTTTCCGCACACAGGCTCTAGGGTGCAGGGGCTCCCGCAGGCGCGGCTCCCGGGCTCAGTGGCCGTGGTGCAGGGGCTCCCGCAGGCGCGGCTCCCGGGCTCTAGAGCGCAGGCTCGGTGGCCGTGGTGCAGGGGCTCCCGCAGGCGCGGCTCCCGGGCTCTAGAGCGCAGGCTCGGTAGCTGTGGTGCAGGGGCTTCGTTGTCCCTCAGCATGTGGGATTCTCCCAGACCAGAGATTGAATCCACATCCCTTGCACTGGCAGGCGGATTCTTAGCCACTGCCCCACCGAGATGTCCTACTTAAACTTTTGATATTTTGTTTATTGTTAATTTCGGGGGTGGGCATCCATTTTGATTTATTAAAATCTTGTTTATCCCGCTGCTGAGTTTGGGGCACCCACTTATACTTTTGCCTGAGTGGGCAAGGCTCTCCTGCCTGGGCTGGCCCTGCCTGCAGGATCCCTGGGCCCTCTCCTGACCTTGAGGGACCCAGGCCAGCCCCCTGCCCCCACCGCAGCATCTGGGGGTTCTTGTCCTTTGTACATCTAATCTGGAGTGACCTGGCAACGCCTTGGGCCTAGTGGGATGGGAGGGGCAAGATGAGAGGACCCTACGGTGGGGTCTGGACCCCCAGGGTGGGTGGGGAGAGGCCTGCAGTCACCCCAACCCAGCTGGAGGAGGGTAAGGGTGGTGCCTCCTGCCATCAGATGCCTGCCAGCGTCATTGGTTTCACTTCCTAAGGGGTAAAATCAAAATGAAACAAAAACCAAGCGGGTGCCTCACCAGGGCAGCATAAGAAGGATAATGAAGCAGGTAAACGGCAGGCAGACTGCCAGCTTTCTTTGTCCTGCTCTCACGCTCATTCTTGAACATAAAGGTCCCAGAAAGTGAACTCAGACCCCAAATGTGGGCTTGTGAGTGTGACAGTGCAAATATGTGTGAGTGTGATGGTGGGCCTGGGTGTGCAAGTGTGTGTATCTGTGAGTGTGCAAGGGGAGGGATGAATGGCAGAGAAAGGAGAAAGGTGCCCAGTAGGAGACTCCAGGGTCTAGACCCACCATGAGACGAGGTTTCCTGGGGCGAAGCTCTCTGTTCCAATTACAGCTGCACAGCCAGACCCAGGGCTCGGCCGCTAAACAGAGGTGCTGTCATGAGACGTGTTGCGTGACATGTGTTGGCTTCCAGCCAAGGAGACCGAGACCCGCGAGGCGGGGGGTGTGACCCTTGCACCGCTGGGCTGGCCTCCTTATCCAGTGCTCCCCTCTCATCACCCGGGTGGGCTCGTGCATGTGGGGCTCTGTCCCCAGCTGTGTGTTCAGGGGTCCATACCCCATCTCATTTCTGGACAAGGGGGTACCCTAATTAGTGTCTTCAGTTAGCAGGAGACATTTCTCGGGCTGGTTCAGCTGGAAAGGGATGTTTGAAGGGACAGCGGGAGCTCAGGGCCTGGTGGGGAGGCCAGAGAAGCAGGTGGGAGCTTCTAAAAGCAACACGCCAAACCTTGAGACCGGGCCCTCAGAACCCCTAGCCTCTGCCCTGGCGCTGCACACTCGTGCCAGGAAAGTTCCTGGCTGCCTGCCGCCCACCCTGACCCTGAACACTGAGGCCCTAAAAGCTGCGGAGCTCACCTGCGCCTGGAAACAGCCTGTCACATGCTGGGCCCCCTCCCCGACCTGAAGCCTCACCTGGGGCACCGGGCTCAGGCTGGGTCAGGCTGCTGGGGCTGGAGAGGTGGGGAGGGAGCTCTGGTCCTACACCGGGGCGCGGATGTCCTGGCGTGTCCCAAAACACAGATGGGCCATTCAAAAGACGCTGGTGACAAAAAGGAGCAGACTGTTGGCAAAGATGGTCCCCTGGACGAATCTCCAGAAAGTTAAGCTGAGGAAGCAAAAGCCAAGCCCCAAAGGTTACATACATACGATTCCTTTTAGAGAACCTCCTTAAAATGACAAAACTGTGGAAAGAGAGGACAGGTTGGCAGCTGCTGGAGCTGGAGGGTTGGGAGTGGAGAGATGAGGGCAGCGGGAGGGAGCTCGTGGGGATGGGAGGCTCTGTGTCTGCATCCCTGTCACCATCCTGGTGTGACAGGGCTCTGCCGTTTGCAGCATGTCACCACGGGGGGAGCGGAGTAAAAGCACAGTCTGTATTATTTCTTACAACTGCATGTCAATCTACCACATCTCAAAACTTAAAATGTGATAATAATAATAATAAAAGCAGACAGCAAGGGCCAGGACAGGTGTCACTGCACACGGGTATCTGGACGTTTTCCTGGCACCCGTGCACAAGGCTTCCACGAGCCAGGCTCTCTGTCATGCTTAGAAGCTCACAGACCAAAAATGAAAAAAAAAGGAAAAAGAGAGAGGAAAATAGTCCTCATTCTTCTATGAAGGAAATAAAGAAAACTCGCAGGCCAGAGACGCAGGCTGGGCTCCTCGAGACTCGCCCTAGCAGACGTCTCTCTGGGCAGAGCTTGGGTGGGGGGCGGGGGGTGTCGTGGGGAGGCTGAGCTGCTCCTGCCCCTCAGCACGTCTCCTGCGTCCCAGCTGACGCGGTTCAGTATCTGCTGCGTGGCGGCCCCACTATCAAGAGTGGATCACAGCGCTGCCTCTCCCACACATCCCAGGAGTCTGGCAGCTCCGGAGACAAAAGCACTGCCTATCCAACTTTTAATCTCGTCTCCCCTTCAGGTGTGTCATGTGGACTTTGGACTTTGGGCGTGTTTGAGTGAGCATCTGATTCCTGGTGAAGATGCTGGAGGAGGAAGCATCCCTGGGCTGACCCGGCCCTGGACCGGTGTTCCCCCACCCCGCTTGCCTTGGAATCTGCCTGGGGCTGCTCTCTGCGGGACCCTCACCTGCAGGAATGTGGAGCCACCAAACGCAGACTATCGCGCTGAACGTGTGTCTCCTGAGGTGTGTCTCACTCTTCCGACTCAGGGTCCTCAGCAGACCCAGGAGTGCAGAGGGGCTGCCGAGCCCCGCGTTCTGCACTGTCACTTCATGCTCTGGTGACGCGAGACGGGGCTGGAGCCAGAGCTGCACGAGGGACCACACAGCCGACGCAGAGGCAGGGCGCCCCAGCCACGGCGGCACGCAGAGGCAGGGCGCCCCAGCCACGGCGGCACGCAGAGGCAGGGCGCTCCAGCCACGGCGTCGCGGGATGCGAGAAAGAGCAGCCAAGCCAACCTCCTCCTCCCGATTTTGCCTGGTGGCTTGCGGCTTAATCTGCTCGTTTCTCCCCATTTATTTCATTCTATTTATAAGTTGCTGGCACCATGTAATTCTATCTGGTTGTAGTCACAGAGGAGAACTGAGAGTTTGATTTTAGAGCTCTCAGGAAAACAAGAATTGTTGTCATCTGACCTGTCTGCTCCTTCTGCCTGAAGCTGAACTCACATGAGTAGAAACGTTCCCTGCACTCACAGGGTTCTTCCTTCCCACAAAAGAAGCTCCCTTTAAAAGAAGCTCCCTTTAAAACATTTTCTATTTCAGGTGTGTGTTTTGAGAGGAAAGGGTTTGGAGGGGTTGAGGAATATAGGTTTTAGAATCAAAAGTCCAGGGCTTGGCTCTAGAACTTACCTTCTGTTTAAACTTTGGATTCCCAAATACTATTTGGGAAAATCACTTCATGTCACAAAATGGCTACTGGAACCCCAACCATCACAATCATATTCCAAGCAGGAAGAAAGAGAACGGAACAGGGAAGAGAGCATTTCTCAATGGAGGCTGCCCTCTTTAAGGAACTTTTCTGTAAGTCTCAGCTTCTTTCTCATTGGCAAACCCTGTGCAAGGGGAGCTGAGAAGCATTTTCAGAGCCGTAATCATGGCCACACCACCAACACCAGGGCTGTGTTAAAAGGGAGGCCGAGAGAATGGAGAGTGGACAGGCAGTGAGGGGCAGGCACCCTTGCGGGAACACTGAAGGAGGTGCCCCAAGCTCTGTCCATCTCAGCCCCTGTTTGCTTTGTTCATGGCACTAACCACAGTCTGCAATACGGGCTTTGTCTGTCTCCCCATAAGGGCACAAGCTCCTGAGAATGGGGCTGGGCTGACTTGTCCCCAAATCCTGGCCCCGGCCCTGACCGCCTCACAGAGTGCAGTGTGAGTCTTTCCTGGAGGGTGGGTCTGAGCCCTGGCTGCACCCCACCTACTCAGCCCCTGCACACGCCCCTCCCTCCCCACACTGGGTCAGCTTTCCAACTGGGATCAGTCTCCATGGTCTTAGAAGTTGGCGTGAAGGAGAGCAGGGCTCTCTGAAACCCACAGACCATCGCAAACTCATACTTCGTGGTAAAAATGTGTATGTAGCCCAAGTGTCCACAACTCTAAAGGAGGAGAATGTGGAATAAAGTGGGGGCTTATCACTCCTGACTCATTTAGGCCGGGATGCTCCTGGGGTGTCGGGGGCATGGCCCTCGGGAGGAGCGAGTGGGAGGGAAGCAGCCTGCATCTCGCAGCTCAGATTGGTCTGGTCACAGAACTGAACTTCACATTCCAAATAATGTCAATGTCAATTTTTTTTTGTTGTTGTTAGTAAATTCACCCATGTTTCTTAATAAAACTACCCATCCTCACCTCTATTTCTTCTTCTTTATTTTTACCTTTGGCCACGCCATGTAGCTTGTGGGATCTTAGTTTCCTGACCAGGGATGGAACCTGAGCCCCTTGAATTGGAAGCGAAGAGTCTTAACCACTGGACCACCAGGGAAGCCCCATCTCTTCTCAATTTCTAAGAGTAACTGCTATTCTAAAAAAATAGCCATGTCCATCTTGTCTTCATCGCCTGTTGGCCCCCTGCTGTCTAAGCACTGACCCAGCTCTGGGCTGGGCTCTGGGGAGGCTGGGGCCTGGATGCAAGCCCCCTCCTCAGGGGATGGCTGATGGGGGCTGTGGGGTCCCACACCCTGGGGCAAGGGGCAAAGGGAGAGGCTACCAGGACCACTCCACAGGGCAGGGGCAGGGGCAGGCGCCCCTGAGGAAGGACGAAGCCTGTGGACTGGCAGGAGTTAGGGAGGGACAGATGGACATGGGGAGGGTGTGCAGCGTGGAGGCGAGGCAGCTTCAGTCTTGGGGAGCCTCAGCGGCAGCAGAGAGGTGTGGAGTGACCCGGCAGACCTCTGTCACTGGGCAGAGCTGCAGATGGTCACGGGGCAAGAAGCCGCGGACGTTTGGATAGCAGCCAGGCTGGGGGCAAGGGGACAGGATCGAGGGCAGAGGGGCACAAGACTGTCCCATTTTCCAGCATGGCTGGGGTGACAGAGTGCCCTGGCGGGGTCCCCGATCCCCTGTCAACCAGTCAGGGGCAGGCCACTGTCATCCTCCCAGCGTCCGCACTCCTAATGCCGTCACCCTGGGAGTCAGGCTTTGTTCATGCAGAATGTCCCCTGCCAGTGGTTGCTCAGCCGCTCAGTCGTGTCCGACTCTTCGTGACCCCATACCTGTCAACCAGTCAGGGGCAGGCCACTGTCATCCTCCCAGCGTCCGCACTCCTAATGCCGTCACCCTGGGAGTCAGGCTTTGTTCATGCAGAATGTCCCCTGCCAGTGGTTGCTCAGCCGCTCAGTCGTGTCCGACTCTTCGTGACCCCATGACTGCATCATGCCAGGCTTCCCTGTCCTTCACCAGCTCCTGGAGCTTACTCAAACTCATGTCCATTGAGTCGCTAGACCACCCAACCCACACTGCAGGGAGTCCACACTGGGCAAGATCACACTGTCATCAGAAACGGGGTAGACAGCCCCCTGACGGCAGTTTCTACCATGAGAACACAGGCTCCTAGGACCCTCTGACATGTCCAGGAGGACTAGGGGGCAGAGGAGCCCATCCTCTCTCAAAGGCCTGGGCCCACAGGCCCCAGCTTGGGGTCAGTGGCGGGTGTTCCCCACACACTGTTGTGTTCAGGCCTGAGAGTATCTCCAGAAGCAGTTTTCTCTTGACTGTCAAGCTCCAGAAGGGGCGCTGCCCAGCATCCCTGTCCCTGCTGACCTCTTTTCAGGTTGTTTTGGGCAGAATCAGCTCTTTTGTTCCAGGGACAGGTGTCTGGAAAGTGGGTGCCAAGAGGTGACTTGCTCTCTGATGATAAAAGGTCTGAGCAGCAGCCCTGAGTGTCTCTCCTCTCTGTCTTGGGTAAACGATGGCAGGTCAAAAGCCCTCTTTGGAAACTGGTTTCCAAAAGGACCCTGAAACATCTGTTTCTAGAAGCGCTGGCACCAGGAGCTGTAGATGACTCACCTCTGGCCGCGTCCCCCTTCTCGAGCCCACGCATCCACACGCGCGGGCCTATTTCTGGCCAGCCTGGTCATCCAGGCCCCCCCTCATCCCGGATTCAAGGCGGACCATTTGTAGCCACGTCCCTGGAGGCCAAAGCGCTTCGAGTGCTCAGAGACAAACCCCTTCACATTCAGCATCCCTGCCCTTGTATCCCACGTGTTTAGCTGTGTCCTGAGAGTTTGTGAAACAGGCAGTTGGAGCACGGAGGTCGTAATAGTATTAGTAATAGCAGCCCGTCAGTCTGCACTGTCTCAGGGGGCCATGCATGTTCTGGGTTCAGCACCTTTGCAGGCCCGCACTGTGGTCATTTCTATCTGAGAGCAGTCACCTGGCTCTAGGGAGGAGGGGTCTTCCAGCCCCATCCTCCAATCTATTCCTGTGTTCTCACAGGGCAGTGGGAATAACAGTACCTTAGCACAATAAGGCTTATCTTTGGGGATCATTTTAAAGGGACTGTTTGGAGGTGACTCACCAAGCACACAAGAGAGCAGTCACCTGGCTCTAGGGAGGAGGGGTCTTCCAGCCCCATCCTCCAATCTATTCCTGTGTTCTCACAGGGCAGTGGGAATAACAGTACCTTAGCACAATAAGGCTTATCTTTGGGGATCATTTTAAAGGGACTGTTTGGAGGTGACTCACCAAGCACACAGCCGGCCCTCAATGTGTGCGGCCCCCTTCCCCCTCCCCAGTGTCTGAGCGCCTCCCAGGTGCTCATTCTGCTGGCTCTGTGGCTGCATTGTTGCCTCTGGGGCCCAGGAATGCCCCTCTGATCCTCGCTCCTCTGGGACACAAGGAGAGGAACAGTGTGAATGGTCGAGGGCCCTGAGCATCGGCCCCCCTTCTCCAGCCCTCCACAGCCACGGGCCCGCCTGGGGTATGTGACACACACAGGCCAGGCGTCTGTGCCTCGATATTTGAGTCATGACCAAGCCAACCAGCCACTAATAACATCAGCTCCGTCCTACCACCTGACGGGTTCATTTCCACAAAGACCTGGAAGCCAGGTCAGACCTCAGGAAATTTAAAGCTTATTAAAAAAAAAAAAGAACAAGAGTGGATATATGTAAATTCAGTTCAGTTCAGTTCAGTCGCTCAGTCGTGTCCGACTCTTTGCGACCCCATGAAT
>SJYT01014250.1:0-34468 GCA_006410635.1 Cephalophus harveyi
GGTGTTGACCATCTGGTGATGTCCACGTGTAGAGTCTTCTCTTGTGTTGTTGGAAGAGGGTGTTTGCTATGACCAGTGCATTTTCTTGGCAAAACTCTATTAGTCTTTGCCCTGCTTCATTCCGCATTCCAAGGCCAAATTTGCCTGTTACTCCAGGTGTTTCTTGACTTCCTACTTTAGCATTCCAGTCCCCTATAATGAAAAGGACATCTTTTTTGGGTGTTAGTTCTAAAAGGTCTTGTAGGTCTTCATAAAACCGTTCAACTTCAGCTTCTTCAGCATTACTGGTTGGGGCATAGACTTGGATTACCGTGATATTGAATGGTTTGCCTTGGAGACGAACAGAGATCATTCGGTCATTTTTAAGATTGCATCCAAGTACTGCATTTCAGACTCTTTTGTTGACCATGATGGCTACTCAATTTCTTCTGAGGGATTCCTGCCCACAGTAGTAGATATAATAGTCATCTGAGTTAAATTCACCCATTCCAGTCCATTTTAGTTCGCTGATTCCTAGAATGTCAACGTTCACCCTTGTCATCTCTTGTTTGACCACTTCCAATTTGCCTTGATTCATGGACCTGACATTCCAGGTTCCTATGCAGTATTGCTCTTTGCAGCATCGGATCTTGCTTCTATCACCAGTCACATGCACAACTGGGTATTGTTTTCGCTTTGGCTCCATCCCTTCATTCTTTCTGGACTTATTTCTCCACTGATCTCCAGTAGCATATTGGGCACCTAATGACCTGGGGAGTTCCTCTTTTGATATCCTATCATTTTGCCTGTTCATAATGTTCATGGGTTTCTCAACGCAAGAATACTGAAGTGGCTTGCCATTCCCTTCTCCAGTGGACCACGTTCTGTCAGCCCTCTCCACCGTGACCCGTAGAGCTAGCAAATGTTTTTAAAGTAATCAGGGAATTATGTTGTGACATTGCTAGCAAATGTAGGGATTAAACACTTCATAGTACTCTTGCCTGGAAAATCCCATGGACGGAGGCCTGGTGGGCTGCAGTCCATGGAGTCGCTAAGAGTCGGACATGACTGAGTGACTTCACTTTCACTTTTCACTTTGATGCATTGGAGAAGGAAATGGCAACCCACTCCAGTGTTCTTGGCTGGAGAATCCCAGGGACGGGGGAGCCTGGTGGGCTGCCGTCTGTGGGGTCGCACAGAGTCGGACACAACTGAAGCGACTTAGCAGCAGCAGCAGCAGTAACTTTATTAAACTTTAGGTTTCATATTAGTATTTATTTTAAAAGGAATACTAAGACTGGGAGAAACAAAAGGACTTGGTGTTGAGGTCAAAACAAGCCATCCCAGATCCAGCCTAAATTCCCCAAACCACTAATTCATGTTTGATTTTTCTTTGCTTGTGTATAATTCTAGAAATATTTGCTGAATCCCTATACAAAGAACTGGATACTGTTTTCTTGAAAGCAATAATTATTACTCCTTTCTCCTCTTACTAATGGATAATATAAAATCTCCATGTTTTTTAGTAAATCTTTTTTCTGACTTATGCTTATATACCTTTGTTATATTTTTATGTTAGTATGGTATTATATGGCTTATTCAAAGAAATTTGCTGGGAAAAATCAGAAATTCTTAATTTGAAAAACTACTTTTTTTTTTAAAGGCTGTGCCATATGGCATTGGGTTATTACTTCCCCAACCAGGGATTGAACTTTTGCCCCCTACTATGTTGGGAGCACAGTCTTAACCACTGGCCGAAACTTACTTATTAATCAGTTATTGTAGCTCTCTTCATCCATCAGATTTTAAATCCTCTTTCTTTACCTCAATAACTAAAGAGGGATATTTGCTTTCCAGTTAGCCAAGGATGACCCTGGATTAGGGCTTCCCATGTGGTACTCAGTGCAGGAAACATGAGACGCAGGTTCGATCCCTGGGTCAAGAATATCCCCTGGAGTGGAGTATGGCAAATATTCTCGTATTCATCTCCAATATTCTTGCCTGGAGAATCCCCTGGACAGAGGAGCCTGGTGGCCTAAGGACACAAAAAGCTGAACATGACTGAAGCGACGCATTTGTCTACACACGTGACCCTGGATTATAACTTAAACTATTCCTTTATTTTCTTAAACTTTTTTTTTCTGTAAGACTGGTCTACATTAAAGGACCAATGCAAGTTAATAATAATAAGGCAGGAAGAGAATCACTTTTTTATTAAGGTCCACCACTGCATAGGAGAAAGCATGATTAACAATTTTTTTAAAAACAGACTATTCTGCATATTCACTTTTTTTTTTCCCAAAATAAGAGCAGGAAATCTATAACTTTTTTTCATTAACTGCATAGCTTATTTGTATAGTGAAGTTATGTTAGAGAGTAAGAATAGGTGAATTTGGAAAACACAGAGACAAGAATGAACCAGGGACATCCTGGCTCAAGATGAAATTAAGTGCAGAAAGATATAGGGGAAACTTAAGAGAACTATGAATAAACAAATGAAAAGACAAAAAGAGCAACCCAAATACTTTTCCCTCTACAAAAATAGAAAGTAATAGAATAACGAGAAAGCAAGAGAAATGTAAAGGCTTCCCATTTTGCGACCTTAATAGAGTCTCTGAGAGTTACACTATTTTTTCTGTAAAATACAAGCAGAAATAGGGACACTTGATGTTTGCTTTAAAGGATGATTAAGATTCAAATAAAGTTTGGGCCAAATTAGAATTTCTGCAGTAGAAATTTCTTCTACATTTTATTTTATCATATCTTATTTTCTTAATATTTTTAAAAATGTTGATACCTGATTTTTGCCTCAATTTTGAAAACTTAATGGTTTCAGATTTAAGGGCTCTTTATATCTCTAGTCAATAAAGTTATTATTTAGATATTACAGTGACTCATTTTTAACTTGTTTGTAATTTTTTCATGTAGATCATACATCTGTGACCCAGAACGCAGAAGAAAACAAATTAAGTTCATTGCCCTCGACATCATATGAAGACTTCTTTCCAAAAGACTGCACCTATCTGTATGTATAGAAGTTAAATTTATTTATGTTGTTAGTGCTTTTGCTCCCAGAAAGCGATTTATTGTTGCTAATCTTTTGACGAACAATAAGAGTAGATAAAATATATTAAAAAAGGATTCTTTCCCATGAAAAGTTTTTTTTTTTTAATCTTCTTTATTTTGTATTGGAGTATAGCCGATTAACAATGCTGTGATAGTTTCAGGTGGACGGCAAAGGTACTCAGCCATACGTATACAGGTATCCATTCTCCCCCAAACTCCCTCTCATCCAGGCTTCCATATAACATTGAGCAGAGTTCCCTGTGCTTTACAATAGGTCCTTGTTGGTTATCCATTTTAAATACAGCAGTGTATACCTGTCCATCCCAAACTAACTATCCATTTCCCCTACCCTTCCTGAAAAGTTTTAAAAGTTGTGTATTTTGTGTAGCTTCATAATTCTCTACATAAGTTGTTAAATCTGTAAGTAATAAAATCTTTTAATAAACTTTAGAACTAAGGATACCCCAGATCAAATTTTTTCTCTTGAATATATGCTGAGTTAATCCCTTCATAACAGAGAACTTCTCGAATCATCAGTATTTCATATTCCCTTTCCCCCAAAATAGGGGAAATAAACTGATGACATTTTGTAGAAAAGAATGCCACAGAACCCAGCTTGAAACATAATTTATTTGTTTTAAAGTTCAAAATCAAGTTGAAAAGGGAAATGAAGCACTCAGTTTACTGGTTTTACAACACTAGTGGAATCACTCAGTTGTGTCCGACTCTTTGCGACCCCATGGACTGTAGCCTTCCATGCTCCTCCATCCATGGAATTTTCCAGGCAAGAGTACTGGAGTGGGTTACCATTTCCTTCTCTAGGGGATATTCCTGACCCAGGAATAAAACCCAGGTCTCCTGCATTGCAGACAGACACTTTACCCTCTCAGCCACACTGTAGCTATGTAAATCACTCAAGAGTAAATTAGTCTAGAACAAAACAAAGAACAAAGCTATGAGAGCTTAAGAGAATTAATTTCAGGAAGTACTGAATGAAACCAAAGGTATATATATCCCAGGTAGACAAATAGTAGTGTTCGTAGCTCAGAATATACTATAATGCTTTATAAGAAAAAGTGGTAGAAAGGAACTTCGCATTTAATGATAAGGAAAGAGTAATTCCAGGTACAGTCTTTAAAAAAGGAGGCAATACTGAATACCAAAGTAAACAAGTAAAAACTTATTAAAGTGGACTAGGCTAAGAAGATAGAAGTTAAATGGAAAAACAAAGCAAAATGGAAGAACAAAGGAAAAAATGCATTATAGACTCTATTTTTACTATGGAATGTACCCCGAGGATTATTCAAAAACTACTAAAATAGATTGAAATTATTTAAGGGAAAACGTAACCTTACCTCGTTTTTTTGTTGTTTCTTCCCTCATTTTTAATGTATTAGGTGCTATTGCGTTGTAGTCCGTGGATATGATAGATTTGCATTGATCTTTTAGCTGCATTCTCATTCAATATTTTTTACTATCTTTTTGAGAATTTTTAAGATTGAAACATATAAACGAATATAGCAAAAACTATACTAACACCAGCCAGAACTAACAGCTATTAACATTTCATTGTATTTGCTTCCAGTGTCTTTTTTTAAAAGAAAACAAAACACTGTAGTCTCTTTTGAGCCATATCTAACTTCTCACCCTGACAAAGTTCTGTTCTCCTCTCTGCCTTTCTAAGAGCAGTCACTGTCATCAGTTATTTCTCTAGTTTATTTTTTAAATATTTACATAGCCATAAGTAATATTTAGTGCTATTACTTATAGTTTTTAAATTTTACATGAATATTCATATATGTACCTTCTTACTTTACTCAGCATTAGTTTGAGATCTAATCATGTTGCTTGCTGTGTTATAGATCTGTTTCATTCCCTTTAACTGTTGTTTGGATTTCCATAATGTGAAAATACATTTTATTTATTCATCCCTTTAAGGATGGATAGATCATTCCAAATATTATCTAATGTAAATAGTAGTACAGTGATCAGTTTTACCCCAAACTTTCTTTTAAGGAAATATTCATTGTGAAAGTTGCTATTAAGGAACTCAAAGGTGTAGTCTGGAATCTATAAGATTACCCAAAATGGAGAAGAAAAGGGCAAATGGATGAGAAAAAGAAGAGAATGATGAATAGTGTTCTTAAAAAAGAAACCATTACCAGAAAACCAGTGATTTTAATGAACACTATAGAAATATTTTCTGGATTATCCATGTTATAATGTTTTTTTAGGAAATGTTCAGAGTTTCAATCGAAGATGATAGAGTTAGGGCCACTGTGCTGCTGCTCATAGCTCCAGTGAAGGAAATCACAGTATCTAAACTAGGCTTCAGGATGGTGCCAGCAACTAGAAAATGAAAATACATGTTTTTCATTTAAAAATTTGTTATTTAGGGAATTCCCTGATCGTCCAGTGATTAAGACTCCATGTTCCCAGTGCAGGGGACATGGTTTCTTTCCCTGATCGGGGAACTGAGATCTACATGCCATACAGCATGGCCAAAAGAAAAAGAATTCAATCGAAAGGCAGAATGAGTCTAGAAAATAAGAGAACATTTTTGTGTATTTATAAAAACTTGAGATATTAAGCTAGTAAGTGAAAGTTAGGTGAAAGGACTCTTTACAGTATTCAGTAAAAGATATCATTTGGAGAATTTAAGTTAGATATTCATGTTACATCAACATAAACTCCAGATGAAATTGAACTCTCAAACCCAAAAAATTAATTGTAAAATTAGAACCCTTAAAATCAGAAAAATAAAAGATGTCTTTCCATAACATTATTTAACATGGCATTATTCATAATATCATTTATACTTTTATAAATACTTAATTCTCTGCCTCAAATGTAAGTTCCTTGATTACAGAGCTCTCATCTTTGTTTTTATAGCACCTGGCACATAGCAGGCATTCAAGAAATCTTTGATGCCCTTGCAGCCCTATCTCCCAGCCTCCAGGGAGGGGAGAAAGGCTGCAGGTGGAGATAATCACCAGTCGCAAGTGATTTACTCTTTCATGCTTAAGCACTTAAACCACTATAAAAAACAACAGGGCTCTTGGAGCTTCCTGGTTGGCAGACACTTTGAGGTACTGGGAGGGGGGTGCATTTGGAGAGGGCATATGGGAGGGAACTCCATGCCCCTTCTTATCTACGTTGCCCCATGCCTCTCTCCCATTTGGCTGTTCCTGAGTGCATCTTTTATTATAAACTGGTAATAGTAGTTAAAATGCTGTCCTGAAGTCTGTGAGTCTTTCCAGCCCAAACAAAGAGGAGGAGGTTGTGGGAACTCATGGATTGGTCAGAAGTGTGGTGACCTGGAAATTGCATTTTGCATCTGGATTGGGGGCAGTTTTATGGGACTGAACCCTTTAATTTGTGGAATCTGATGCTGACTCTAGGTGGATAATGCCAGAATTGAACTGAATTATTGGACACTCATTGAAGAAGTGGTGCTAGAAAAAAAATACCACGTATTTGGTGCTCAGAAGAAGATTAAAAAAAACACTTACATAACTTTATGTAACTGCAAAACATAGATGTTTTATTTCAGGGTCTGGCTTATTTTCATGTTGTCTGAGAAACTAATACAGGAATTAAATATCATCTTAATGTTTTTTTTTTTTTAATATGAGGAATTGTGCTATAAATTTGAGGTTCTAATAAATAATTAATTTTAAACAGATCTACAGAAAACCAGGAAATTCCCCTTATGGAAAATAAAGATGCAGACTTTAGAGAAAAAGAATCTTCTTTAAATTTATCTTACCAAAAGCATGAGTGCTTTGGCACCTGTCTGATGAAAATGCCATTTACCTTCAAGGGGGAAAACCCTCTGCAGCTACCAGTCAAATGCCATTTCCAAAGACGACACGCAAAGACAAACTCTCATTCTTCAGCACTCCACGTGAGTTATAAAACCCCTTGTGGAAGGAGTCTACGAAACATGGAGGAAGTTTTCCGTTACCTGCTTGAGACAGAGTGTAACTTTCTATTTACAGATAACTTTTCTTTCAATACCTATGTTCAGCTGACTCGGAATTATCCAAAGGAAGAAGAAATTGTTTCTGATGTGGATATTAGCAATGGAGTGGAATCGGTGCCCATTTCTTTCTGTAATGAAATTGACAATAGAAAACTTCCACAGTTTAAGTACAGAAAGACTATGTGGCCACGAGCATATTATCTAAACAGCTTTTCCAACATGTTTACTGATTCATGTGACTGTTCTGAGGGCTGCGTAGACATGTGAGTAGAAGAACATGGCATTTCAAAAAAATCTTCTGAATGTAGGGGTACTTGTCAAGAAATCGTGCTGTGTATCAGTTTGTCTGTCTGTCTTATCTAAAACCAGTTCATCAAGAATTGAAAATAGAAAGATGCACTCTCCTTTAGCAATAGGAAGAAAACTCTTCACCTATTATTTTGTTTATTGGGGAATTATTTCTTGCAGAGATAAGTCTTTCCCTTAATCTGTTACTGTAACTATTGATAGCAACAATTAGAGCTAATGCCGTGTAACTGTGCCAAACATTGTGACAAGTGCTTTCCATCTGTTTTCTTGTTTAGTTCTCACAAAGTCTTATGGAGTAGTTAATATTATTTCCATATTGCAAATGAGGAAGTTGAGAAACCAAATGTAAGGTCAACAAATTTAAGCACTAGGATTTGAACCTTTGCTGCTGCTGCTGCTGCTGCTAAGTCGCTTCAGTCGTGTCCGACTCTGCAACCCCATAGACGTAAGCCCACCAGGCTCCTCCGTCCCTGGGATTCTCCAGGCAAGAACACTGGAGTGGGTTGCCATTGCCTTCTCCTTTAGGTTTTGTCATAGAGGAAACCTCTCTCTGTGCCAGGTTTTCTTCTGTTTAAATATAGGTTGTTGTTTTTAAGCATTGCCTCTAACCTGTCTACATCTGGCCAAGTGCAGTCTCCTTCAGTGCTAAAGGAGAAAACTAACTGTTGGGTTGGACAGTGTTTACTGCACTTTATGGTTAGTTTAACAGGGTTTTTTTCCAAGAATAATTTTGATGGTGTGTGATTTTTGCCTTAGACCATAGAAACTAATCCCCATGTAACGTGCACCACCAGCACACATATGTTCGTTTTTTGGTCACAAATTACAAGAGAAGTCACAAAATAAGCAAAAAGCTGAGGCCCACGGGAATCTGGAATTGGACACGAGCACTGTGGCTAGGGATTCTAATCCTGATGGGAATGGGAATTAAACATGTCCCATGCATGGTGGAGAGTGGGCACCAAGCTCTCAGGGAGGGGACAGAAACAGGGACCTACCCAAGACTAGGAGGTTGGCTAATAACTCACAGGGCCTGCAATTGTATAATTGTATTGATAACAACCAGGCTTAGAGCTGGGAAACCCGTAGGTCGGAGCCAGAGCAGCCAGTGTAGAGGAGCGCCCAGGAGTAACCTGTACAGAAGCATAGTCTCGCATAGTCAGAGCACACAGAGGCGTTGAGGACCATGAAGGCAGCGTAAGTTCCAACAAATGGCAGAGATCACACCTGAGGAATCAGAGATAAATGCAGAATATGACTGAAGGAGACTCTGAAATAGGTATGTTTAAAATGTCCAGAGATAAAATATTAATATCCATGAAATGAGGAGGTGATTATTTTTAACTATACTATATAAGTAAAAGAGCCATTTAGAAATACGGGAAATAAAGCATATGGTTATAGAAATAAAAAACTAAGTAGATGGACTAAGTGGTAGCATTGGTATAGCTGGACAAACAGTCAGTGAATAGCAAAGCAAAACTAAAGGGTTCTCCCAGAATGCAGAGAGATAAAGATACGAGAAAAAAAAATTTACAGGTTGAAAAATATGAAAGGTCAATGGGAAATTCCAACATGCCTCTGAGAAGAGAGCATCATTCAAAGAGATAATAGCTGAGAATTTTCCAGAACTGAAGAAAGACAGGCGTCCTCAGAGTGAAAAAGCCTACTGTGTACTGCTGCAGCTGCTGCTGCTAAGTTGCTTCAGTCATGTCCGACTGTGTACTAGGAAGGGAAAATAAGATAACTGTACATCTAAATATATCATGATGCAACTTTGCAAGTATCTAGGGCAAAGAATAAATATGCTAACAGATGGAAAGGAGAAAAAATATATTGACAAGGCAGTTTTCATCAAAAATAATAGAAGACAAAAAGGCATATTAGCTTAAAATGCTGAAGGAAAATAAATATAAAACTAAAATTCTGTAACAAGCCAGACAGTTAATATGGTGGGGGGTGGGGGTGTTAAGAGGGTATTCAGACAGTTACACAGCAGTTGAAGATATGCATTCCTATTTTTCAGCAATAGTATTTTTATACCTAGAGCATTGTTTTCCAAGCTCTAAGTTTAGTAGGATGTAAAATCACTTAAAGGGTTGTAACTAGAATCTTAAAAATTAAATTGTACAGAAAGTACCATGTGTACAGGAAGTACAGTGATAAGGTACTTATATGTGACTGCTATTTCTTACTTTACACACACACATAAATATGCTGCCTCTGTAGGATCTTTTCTTAGAAATGTAAGACATTTCTTGCTGTGAGTCATAGTCAAAACTATTTGAAAGCTGCTACACAAGAGATGCTTAGACAGGGACATAAGAATAAGGATGTTGCAGCATTGTTGTATTGAAAACTAGAAGCAGTTTAATTGTGATTCTAAATGCTGTGGAAAGGTTAAAAAGGTAGATCTCAAAAGCATTATATTGAATGAAAAGACAAGTTGTAGGATAATAACTATAGTAATTTTTTAAAACAATACATTGTATTGTTTGTGGATAAATATATATGTAAAAGTATAAGGGATGTCTCACCAAACCTCTTGAGAGCTTAGTTTTATCTTTTTTTTTTTTAAGGAAGGTCATATATACAGTATATATGTTGTAAATTATAGTTGACCTTTGAACAATGCAGGGGTTAGGGGTGCCAGCCCTCGAAAATATAACATGTAACATAATTGGCCCTCCACATAAGCGATTCCGCATCCATAATTCCACAGCCAAGTTTTCATCCAACTGTAGATTATGTTCAGTTCAGTTCAGTCACTCAGTCATGTCCGACTCTTTGCGACCCCATGAATCGCAGCACGCCAGGCCTCCCTGTCCATCACCAACTCCCGGAGTTCACTCAGACTCACGTCGATCGAGTCAGTGATGCCATCCAGCCATCTCATCCTCTGTCGTCCCCTTCTCCTCCTGCCCCCAATCCCTCCCAACATCAGAGTCTTTTCCAATGAGTCAACTCTTCGCATGAGGTGGCCAAAGTACTGGAGTTTCAGCTTTAGCATCATTCCCTCCAAAGAAATCCCAGGGCTGATCTCCTTCAGAATGGACTGGTTGGATCTCCTTGCAGTCCAGGGGACTCTCAAGAGTCTTCTCCAACACCACAGTTCAAAAGCATCAATTCTTTGGCACTCAGCCTTCTTCACAGTCCAACTCTCACATCCATATATGACCACATGTATGTAGTACTGTGTTATTTACTATTGAAAAATATCCACATATAAGTGGACCTGTGTAGTTCAAACCCATGCTGATCAAGGGTCAGCGGTATATACATAAGAGAAAGAACTAGACAAAATGATGACAGCTGATCCTGTCTGGTCAGAATGAGTGTGTGATACTGTTTGTGTTGTCTGCACTTTGTAAACTTTGCAAACAAACTCATATTGAAAAAGTAACAATAGATTTTTACATCTGTAAACAGAATCCAAGTCAATCAATTTATTGCTTATTTTTTCTGTTGCAAACGATAGTTACCACTCTGACATGTATTGTATATATACAGAAAAATACTGAAGTGAATCATAGAGGAAACGATCTTAAAGTCACTTGCCATTTAACACAGGAGATGAGATTCAGAGATTTTTAACCAGTAGTCACACATCTGGTTTATAACTGAGATACCCAGGTTCCTTACTCCTATCGAGTGTTAAGTCCCTGTCATGTTAGATAGTCATCTCAGTAGTTAGAGAGGAAATTCGTTTTTAGGTGCTCATGTTTACTGCTTAGCAGTGCTATGAAAAACAGTTGGATACGTGGCATCAGTCTCCTCAATCTATTTTTATGTCATTGAAGAGAGAGAGAATATAAAACATACACAAAACTATGTAAGTTCTTTTGAGCTTGACACGTTTAAGTTTATCCATTGTAGGAGAGCAAACCTGGGAGAATTCTCACAATGAAACTTCAGCTGAATAGGAAATGAAAGGAATTCATTTTGAAATGTTAAAACTCATATAGTTAACTATTTCATGAGCAAGTCGAGGTACAGGGTAGTTTATAATTATTTATAAACTTTTGGTAAATGTTGTCTTTCAAAGAGGTCTATTTTATTTAGGGAAGAAGTCTTGATAGTCCATGAGCCAAACAACTGTTTTAAATACAATTATATTCTTAATACTTTTGTCAAGAGAGTCTCATAACTTGATGTTTTTTTATTCTGACTTCTCTATCCATTGTCTTCCTCTTAGAACAAAATGTGCGTGTCTTCAGCTGACAGCAAGGAATGCCAAGACTTGCCCCTTGTCAAGTAATAAAATAACCACTGGATATAAATATAAAAGACTAGAGAGACAGATACCTACTGGGTAAGTTACACTGTGGATTTGTTGCAGGGTGTTTATACCTTTGAAGGAGGGTGCTTTATCATTGTGGCCTATTTAGTCTTCTAAATGTTCTTAATGTGAGAGTTAGACTATAAAGAAAGCTGAGCGCCAAAGAATTGATGCTTTTGAACTGTGGTGTTGGAGAAGACTCTTGAGAGTCCCTTGGACTGCAAGGAGATCCAACCAGTCCATTCTGAAGGAGATCAGTCCTGGGTATTCATTGGAAGGACTGATGTTGAAGCTGAAACTCCAATACTTCAATACTTCTCCACCTCATGTGAAGATCTGACTCATTGGAAAAGACCCTGATGCTGGGAAAGATTGAAGCAGGAGGAGAAGGGACGACAGAGGATGAGATGGTTGGATGGCATCACTGACTCAATGGACATGGGTTTGGGTAGACTCCGGGAGTTGGGGATGGACAGGGAGGCCTGGCGTGCTGTAGTTCGTGGGGTCGCAAAGAGTCGGACACGACTGAGCGACTGAACTGAACTGAGTGCTTAATTTCTTATTTGTTGTTTTTGTTCAGTTGCTAAGTTGTTTCCGACTCTGCAACTCCGTGGACTGTAGCACACTAGGCTCCCCTGTCCTTCACTGTCTGAGTTTGCTCAAATTCGTATCCATTGAGTCGGTGATGCCATCTAAACATCTCAACCTCTGCTGCCCCTTTCTCCTTTTGCTTTCAGTCTTTCTCAGCATCAGGGTCTTTTCCATTGAGTTGGCTCTTTGCATTAGGTGGCCAAAGTATTGGAGCTTCAGCTTCAGCATCAGTCCTTCCACTGAATATTGAGGGTTGATTTCCTTTAGGATTTGACTGGTTTGATCTCCTTGCAGTCTGAAGGACTCTCAAGTCTTCTCCCACACCACAATTCAAAGGCATCAATTCTTCAGCCCTCAGCCTTCTTTATGGTCCACCTCTCACATCCATTCAGGACTACTGGAAAAACCATAGCTTTGACTATACAGACTTTGTTGGCAGAGTGATGTCTCTGCTTTTTGATACACTGTCTAGGTTTTTCACAGTGTTCCTTTGAAGGTGAAAGTATCTTTTAATTTCATGACTGCAGTCACCGTCTACAGTGGTTTTGGAGCCCAAGAAAATAAAGTCTGTCAGTATTCTCACTTATTCCCCATCTATTTGTCATGAAATGATAGGACCAGATGCCATGATCTTTGTTGTGTTTTGAGTTTCAAGACAGCTTTTTCACTCTCCTCTTTCACCCTCATCAGGAGGCTCTTTAATTCCTCTTTGCTTTCTGCTTTTAAAATTGTATCATCTGCACATGTGAGGTTGTTGGTATTTCTCCTGGCATTCTTAATTCCTGCTGGTGACTCATCCAGCCTGACACTTCTCATGATATACTTTGCATATAAGTTAAATAAGCAGGGTGGAAATGTACAGCCTTGACGTACTCCTTTCCCAATTTGAAACCAGTCCATTGTTCCATATCTGGTTCTAACTGTTGCTTCTTGATCTGCATACAGGTTTCTCAGGAGAGAGGTAAGGTGGTCTGGTATTTGCATCTCTTTAAGAATTTTCCACAGTTTGTTGTGATCCACATAGTCAAAGGCTTTGGTACAATCAATGAAGCAGAAGTAGATGTTTTTCTGGAATTCTCTTGCTTTCCAACAAGAGATGTTGGCAATTTGATCTCTGGTTCCTCTGCCTTTTCTAAATTCAGCTTGTACATCTGAAAGTTCTTGGTTCCTATACTGCTGAAGCCTGACTTGAAGGATTTTGAGCATTACCTTAGTAGCATGTGAAACAAGCACATTTGTACAGTAGTTTGAACATTCTTTGATATTGGCCTTCTTTGGGATTGGAATGAAAGCGGACCTTTTCTAGTCCTGTGGCACTGGCAAGTTTCCAAATTTGCTGACATATTGAGTGCAGCACTTTAACAGCATAATCTTTTAGGATTTTAAATAGTTCAGCTGGAATTAATTTCTTATACCAAAAATCTAAATTAAAGAAATTTTTTTTTAAAGCCTGTATATCATTTTTGGAAATGGAAGTCAGAGTGCACACATGTAACATGCAGACTGTACTTGACACTCATCTGCTTTGCCTCTGACTCTTAACCCTGTTGGGTTAGCTTACTTTGGGTAGACGTTTCCTCATTAAGACATATACTGTGCAGAGGTCGTCTGAGAATTGGGAATTTTCTTCTTTTCAAGGTTGTTATTGCTAAAAGACAGAAAAGTATTCTTCCTAGACTTTCCCTTCTTAGACATTGGGAGACATTTTAAAAGAGCTAACCCTTATTGTGTGCCACTCATTGTCTCAAGCACCTTGTAAAGAGACTTATTTAATCTTTTTTTAAAATTAAATCTTATTGAAATATAGTTGATTTCCATGTTGTGTTAGTTGCGGCTATACAGCGATGTGATTCAGTTATACATCTATCCACTTGCTTTTAGATTCTGTTCCCATATAGGTCATTATAGAGTACTGAGTACAGTTCCCATGCTATACAGTAAGTCCTTATTAGTTGTCTATTTTGTATATAGTAGTGTGTATGCGTCACCCCTGATCTCCTATTTATCCCCCCCCTGCAACTTTCCCCTTTGGTAACCTTAAGTTTGTTTTCTACATCTCTGACTCTATTTCTACTTTGTGAATAAGTTCGTTTATACCATTTTCTTAGATTACACATATAAAAAATATCATGTGATATTTGTCTTTCTCTGTCTGACTTACCCAATTTATTTAATCTTCACAAAACCACCCTATGCCATATAAAAATGGAAAATTGAAGCATAAAGAGATTAAATCCATGGGCACGCAACTAATGAGTGCTGGAGCTGTGATGGGAACTGGGCAGTCTAGCCCTGGGAGCCTTCACACTTAGTCTCTTTCCCTCAGTGATTATTAGCGAGGTATCAATAGAAAGTGCTTTTGCTTTTAATTTGTCTAATTGATTTTCTCTTGTATATTTTATTGAAGCATTTATGAATGCAGCCTGTTATGCAAGTGTGATCGACGAATATGTCAAAACCGAGTTGTCCAGCATGGACCTCAAGTGAGGCTACAAGTGTTCAAAACTGAGAAGAAGGGATGGGGAGTGCGCTGTCTAGATGACATTGACAGAGGGACGTTTGTTTGCATTTATTCAGGTAAAGCAAAGGTTTACTTTCACATTACGCTGTGGTAAGATCTACATTTCTGAATCTCCATTTATTAGTCCGGGCCACCGAGATCTTATAGCAAGGACAAGAGCGACAGTATAGGAGGACTATCAGAGGAAGGTAGGTGACTGGGAAATCGAGCCCTGAAGGGACGACATGCCTTAGGAGGCTCCAGGTGTTCCAGAAGAGAAGGGCTACAGGGTAAAACTGGGGTTACTGCATGAGATGTGTTTTTTAATCTCTGTGGCTGCAGATGCTTCGGGGTAAAGTAAGAAAACTTTTAAATAGAAAAATGACTGATTTACGAAGGTAAAGATAATTGGTCAGAGACTGTCTTCATCAACATCTTGAGCTATTAGAATTTAACAAGTTAATGTTATAATGAATACCTTTAGATGATGATTCAGTCAAGGCTGCTGCTGCTGCTGCTACCAAGTCGCTTCAGTCGTGTCCCACTTTGTGCGATCCCGTAGACGGCAGCCCACCAGGCTCCTCTGTTCCTGGGATTTTCCAAGCAAGAGTATTGGAGTGGGTTGCCATTGCCTTCTCCAAATCAGTCAAGGCAGTTCACTCCATTTTAGGGATTCTATAGAGAGTTGCCCATGTTCTGAGCAAAGCCTCCCCACCGTGTGTTACGGTTGTGCAAATTACTGATTCATTCAGGACATAGCCCACAGGCCAGACAGGTCCATCTCTAGTAGTGTCTTCCTTTTACCCCAGAGTGTCAGGCAAAAGTGCTCACTTTCTGTGTGTACCACGAAGTGAGAAAGGTTGGTGAAATGTGGCTCTCAAGGCAGTCTGAAGGAAATGTGCCAGGCAGCAGGGACCAGAGCAGGCCTCCTCATCTGGAATTCCAGGTTCCCTTTAGTGAGGGCAAGAACCCTCAGAGTTCAGAACAGTCACAGCTGGATCCCTGCCACATCCCACTTACAGGCACAAATGCTGCACAGCTTGCTTGGACATTTGTCTCTCATATTTCTCAAAATAACTCTTTGATAAAAGTTAGCTTACCATAAAATGCCAGATGGTGTCCAGGAAGTATCATTTACTGACTTTATCCGCATTGCTAGAAAATGCACCTAAAGGGTATCTCTCTAATCTAGCTGTTAATTTTAAGTTCCTTGAAAGAAAATGCATAAACTTCAGACTAACATTTTGATTACATTAAGGCTTAAGATAAGAACAGGCACATATCACCACAGATTTAAATATATCACTTTATAAATAAAGTTTTTAAATGATAAAGCATTCATAACTAGACACAAAAGCTATAATTGTAAGACTAGAGTTCACCTCTCTAATTTTCTAGAGTGCTTTCTGATCTGTATTGTAGCTGAATCTCCTGTCTTCTGTGTTATTCCACTTCAGACAAATCTACTTGTTCTAATGTTTTTTCATGTACTGGAATATATGAAATCTCTTCTTGGTCTTTTATTTTTATTTCTCACAGTAGTTTTCTGGGATGAATTAATGTTTATCTTCATTCTAGAAATGAGGTGCACCATACACGGTTCTAATACAGCGGAAGTGATGCCCGTTTGTTGCTTAGTAACTGTATTACTTTTTGTCATATTTAGCTCTTTTACTTTTTCTTTTAGGAAGATTACTAAGCAGACCTGACACTGAGAAACCTGATGCTATTGATGAAAATGGAAAAGAAGAGAATTTTATGAAAAATATGTTTTCCAAAAAGAGGAAAATAGAAGTTGCAGATTGTGAGGTTGAAGTTATCCCAATAGACCTGGAAGCACGTCCTAGAAGTATGGAGACTCAGGAGTATCCACCAAAGTTCCATAATAATACCAAAGAGCCTATTATGTGAGTGAGATCATAGGAACCCAGTCAAGATTTATCTATACTGTTTAATACCAATTAAGAGTAGTTCTTTCTTTTTTTTCTTTACTTTCCACTCCAACTTCTATATCTTCTATATATCAATTTGCTTCCCAGTTGTAAGTTTCACACTGAGAAATCTAGGGCACTTAAGTTTAAAAATCTAACCAACATACTGTATTTCCTCAGTTTCCATGTGTAGAACTTCGTCTTTAAAAACTTTGACTTTAATCAGATTGTTTATGGATGTCATGACTTTGGCAGTTCTTTTTATTTTCTATCACCATTTTATTTGCCAAGGTTTTCTTAGATTTTCTTTGTTTTTTAAATATACTTCCAGAATGATTGACTTTAAAATATGATTATTCTAGTGAGGAGTAGGCATAGGTGTTATAGCTTAGATTAATTTCTAATGAATATTTACATAACAGTGATGCTGTCTATATTTCAGGGCACAGTAAAGAGCGTTTTTAGTGATTTACAGAATAACTTTGTTTTCCTTTTCAGAGGAATGAAATATAACAGCATTTCAAGAGTTCGATATCATTCAGTCATTAGAAGTCCTAAAACCAAGACGGTCATTATTCAACACAATGGGAAAAATATGGTAAAAAGTGCAAAACATAGATGGTGCCCTTCTGAGAACATTAACTACTACTTAATTCAAATTGTTTGTGTTACTTAATAATGTGTAGGATTTCTTTTATTATTTTGTAATGTGGTGCTGTTGAAGTGTTAGGACTATGTTTTTTAATGACTTTGTATCCTAAGTAATGGTTGGCATGTTCCCAACTTAGATATAGAAGGAGAATGTTGATCATGATCTAACCGTGTATTCTACTGAGACTGAGAGCTATACAGTATAAGAATTCATGGAAGAAGCTAAAGTGATAGTATTACATAAGAAAGAAGGATGGAGTAATTTAGGTTGAGGAGATACGGTTGTGAGATGTAGGAGAAAGAGCAGAAGCAGTCTAATGAGAGGATCATCCAGAAAGCAGCACTTTACATGATAGCCTCTGAAGATACACTTTTCAGTCTGTCCTGAGAAGAATAACTAGTCAGAGACTGTAACTTAAGAGAATGATGCAAGAAACAGAACAGGCAGACAAAATGGTAGTTGATGGCTTGTTGGTGAAAAATACTAACGTAGGTGGTACACAAATACTTGCCCTCTGCCTAGTAACATACAGAAGATAACTCCTTAATACCACATCATTATGCGAAGATTAGGCCAAGAGATCACATAGACCTGGTTTGCCCTCCAACACTGCACCTTAACTAGCTGGTTAACATCTTCTGTCTGCATTTCTTTTTCTGAAAAATTAGAATAATAGTATCTATCTCAGAATTAAGAGGGTTAAATGAGATAACGTCAGAAACTTAGTGTAGCACAATGCTTGACACCCAGCTAAGTGCTCAACACATGTTGACCGTTGAAGTATATGGATAAGAAGAATAATGGTCAAATGTGTTGCATGCCAAGCACTGTGCTAAACCTAATACCTCTTTTTGAAAGTTGTCATTACCATATAATGTGACTGCAGTGTCCTTAACTCATGGAGATAGGCAGCTCCTTTAACCTTTTCTTTCAAGTAACTAGCCAAAGAGTGTTTTTAATCTTTGCACATCTTATAGTGGAAGCCAAATTTATCATCTGGTATCAGAAGTGAGGGATACCAACAGATATATGTGTATTTCATTTTGAATTTATAATGCCTCAAGAATGTCTTGACAGTCCTTATAATTTTCATAGCTGTGGCTCACGAAAGTGCCTGGGAGTAGAACACAGTTAAAAGGGTTCCGACGTGTCAGAGATTCCTCAGGCTATCAGCTTTGAGTCTTTGAAAACTAATCTAATTGCTGCAGCCTATGGAGATTGATAACTTGATGAAAGAGGCCTTACTGCTAACTTAAATTCTTTTTCCTAACCTAGAAAGTAAAGACATCTTCCTTGTTTTCTCTTAAGGGATTTACTTCAGAGTCTGTCACTTCAGAAGATAATGGGGAACTTAATCCAGCTCAAGTACATCTGAACCCTAAAGCCGAGGAAATGAGAAGTACGCTTTGTTTCATTCTGTGGTTGCCTGCCTCATCTGCCTTTTTGCCTCTCATGCTTAGTACTCGTAACTCATTTTTTCAGATACCATTACAAAAACGCTGCATTCATCACAAGGCTTTCTGTATGTCTAGATCAGAGGTCGACAAACCATGATCTGTGGGCCACATCCAGCCCACCACTGGTTTATGTATGGCCTGTAAGCTAAGATAATTTTTACCTTTTAAAATAACTGAGAAGAGATGAGAAGATAATACTTTGTGACACTCGAAACTTACAGGATATTATAATTTCAGTGTTGCTAAATAAATTGTATCAGAAGATAGCCACACTCTTTGACTTACATATTGTCTCTACTTTCACACTATAGTAGCAGAGCTGAATACTCACAACAGAGATGGTGTAGCCCACAGTGTTTACTGTTTGGCCCCTTACAGAAGAAGTTTGCTGACCCCTGGTCTAGATGCCAACTGTGACCTGATGCTGGGCAGGAGAATAGTGTGGACAACTCACAGTCCATCTCCAGCTTTGGAAGCCCTGCCCAGTGCAGCCATTTCCTGACTCTTTGTTTAGGCTCCTTTAAAAATGACATGACATTCTCCTGCAGTATTCCAGCCAGTGCTGCCCCAGAGGATGCTTAGCAGAAAGTGAAAATATTGCTACCTTGAGTGCTCAACTTTCAGTGTTACCAGTCTTGCCATGGTATAGACTATACAGTCCATGGAATTCTCCAGGCCAGAATACTGGAGTGGGTAGTCTCCCTTCTCCAGGGATCTTCCCAACCCAGGGATCAAACTCAGGTCTCCCGCACTGCAGGCAGATTCTTCACCAGCTGAGCCACAGGGAAGCCCAATTTAATATTAATACCTGACAAAACTGGGCTTTAGTTTATTTGCATTTCAGTATATCCCTCAGTGGAGAGATGTTGCTGAGACATGACCCTTTGTGAAGAACTGACTGACTGTGGCCTCTTCTCCCTTTGGGCTTCCTTGGCATATACACCCCCCAACTCCCCACCTTCCTAGTATTAATAGAAAGAGGGACACCTTTGTAAATTTATATCCTGTTTTTAGGCAGAGAGGGGAGAGGACTTGGAGCTTTTCCTGTATCACTGATTAGCTCAAATTGCCCTTAGCTCAAAATAGTTCTTATGTCAAAGATGTGTATTTGGGGACAACATTCTGATATATCACAGTTTAATGCATGAAAGTCATCTGAGTACTATTGCTCTTGGTTCTTTTGTTGTTTTCATTGACCACTACAGTACATATATTTAGAAAAGTGTAATTTCTTTCTGCCACTGAATTAGGCACAAATGACTTTTTAACAATAAATAATTTTACTTATTCTATTTGACATGCATTCATACTTTTGAATATTTTGGAAAATTATTTGCATTAATGGATAAGAAAAATAAGCAGTTCATCTTCTAAAGTATTGTTGTTTGTAAAAGTGTGATTACTGAATGATCATCTAGCAAAAACACGTATAGAAAACCCATAGCAGTAGAGCGGGTAACTTTTAATCAGGGTCTCCCCAGCCTTTCATTGGTATCATAAAGGCCTAAAATGTTGCCTAAACCCTTTCTGTTACAGCTGTTTAGAATATATTTAAATGCAGAGTGCAAAGTTGAAGAGAAGTCAATTTGTAAGGAGTAGAGCTTAACTATAGTAACAGGAAGCAACATGTATACAGATTCATAAAAAGGCATTGTTAGATAGTAGAAAGAAGGTAGACTTCAGAATCAGATATTTCTGGGTTTCTTACCCCACTTCTCATTATTATTGCTAGTTAGTTGAGTGAATCCCTTAAGCCTTCAGAAGCTCAGAGTTTTCATTTGTAAAATTGAAGTACTGTGTACCTTAATACATTGTAATAATTAACACAGCTTGCACTTAATTAGTATTGTTACTCTCAGCAGTATTGCTCAGCCATTTATATTCCCTGACAATTCCTTCCAAAATGTTTATTAGAGGACTTGAGCTCAAACCAAGTTGAAGATTGTGAAGACAACCCTGTGATTGAATCCGATGTGATAGATATAACCAAGTGTAGAGAAGACACTCCACCAGGGGACACATGTCACCAAGCAGTCACACTGGATGACAAGAATGAGGTTCAAATACAAAAGCCCCGAGAGGAAAAATCTCCAGCATGTCAAAACCAGCAGGTCTTTTGTGGTAAAGAGTTACCGAATGAAATCAAGGATGCTTCATCTGATTATCTGGAGAAGTTCAATAAAGGGAGTGTGTTTTTATTGGATGCCACAAAAGAAGGAAATGTGGGCCGCTTCCTTAATGTGAGTATGTGGGCTGAGATTCCTATATCTAAACAAATTTTTTCCCTAGGCTTCTTCACAAAATCAGGAGGAAAATATGACTGACAGATTCCAAAGCCACACTACCTGGATTAGAATGCCAGGCCTCTACTTACATGGCCTTGGACATCTTACTTGACCTCTCCATGCTGTATTTCCCACTTCAATAATACAGAGTTAATAACTGTCCAGAATGTTGTGAAGATTAAATGTATTATATATAAAGTGCTTAAACTATCTAGCACACAGTAAACATTTGCTTAAAGAAACTATAAGAAATTATAAATAAGAAAATCACATATATTTATTGAAAGGCTTTTAAGATGCATTCCTTCAAAAAAACAATGGGGCACATAGAATAAGTTTTTCTTTGGTGTCTCATATAATAGAATATCTTATTCAGAAATATCTCTATTAAAAAAATTCAGTTGGGAGCACTTACGTTTTACTACTCTCACTAAATTTTGAGTGATTTAGTGGCTTAGTACCAGAGAAGGCAATGGCAACCCACTCCAGTACTCTTGCCTGGAAAATCCCATGGACGGAGGAGCCTGGTAGGCTGCAGTCCATGGGATCACTAAGAATCAGACACGACCGAGCGAATTCACTTTCACTTTTTCACTTTCATGCATTGGAGAAGGAAATTGCATCCCACTCCAGTGTTCTTGCTGGAGAATTCCAGGGACAGGGGAGCCTGGTGGGCTGCCGTCTATGGGGTCACACAGAGTCGGACACGACTGAAGCGACTTAGCAGCAGCGGCAGCAGTAGCTTAGTACAGAAAACCAGTACATTTATCAGAATATTGCATTTTACTATCTTACTCTTTTTTATTCCTAAGCCATAGTCATTTGCTGTTTCTGTGTATGTTTGGGATATATGTAATGAGACTTATTTTCATTTATATAGAGGAATATTTATGATTTCTCTGATTTAAGGTTGATTGGGCTTCCCTGTTAGCTCAGTTGGAAAAGAATCCACCTGCAGTGCAGGAAACCCCAGTTCTATTCCTGGGTCTAGAAGATCCGCTGGAGAAGGGATAGGCTATCCACTTAGGCATTCTTGGGCTTCCCTTGTGGCTCAGCTGATAAAGAATGTGCCTGCAATGTGGGAGACCTGGGTTCGATCCCTGGGTTGGAAAGATCTCCTGGAGAAGGGAAAGGCTACTCACTCTAGTATTCTGGCCTGGAGAATTCCACGAACTGTATAGTCCATGGGGTCACAAAGAGTCAGACACGACTGAGCGACTTTCACTTCACAAGGTTCATTGACACTTAAGACTCCTGGCATCTTCATGATGAGAGGGATACTTTGCATTATTGGCCATAACTACTGTGTAGGGTGGAATTGGGAGTTAGCTTTTCCCATCAGACTGCCAGTCTCGTCTGTCCTGCCTCCTACCATCATACATGCTTTTCAAAGAATGTATATAGCCCCAGAAATTTTCCAGGGGCAAAAAGAGAAATACCTTCGCCACTAGTCCCAGTGTCTGTATAGACTATCCTGTCTTTGGCCAGCTGGACCGTGCAAAAGCCACCTGCATTCCTCCTCCTGTCTGGGCTCCACTTTGTTCTGACTTATCCTACCCAGGAGAGTGACGAGGAGTTGTGGAAGCAGGACAGGAACTTTATGATAACCTCTACACATCCTTTGGAAAAGTCCATTCAGGGTCACTGATTTCTGGATGTGGCCTTAATTTTTCTCTTTGCTCTGTATCAGAGCTCTTCTTCCTCTCTGTGGGGTTCAGTTAGTGGGATGGGCAGCTTTGACTTTTCCCTTAAAATAATGAGAAGCATGCATAGCCCAAAATTCTTTTATGTATTTCCTTTGCTAAACTCAAGACCTATTTATTTATTTATTTGTGGCTGTACTACTTGGCTCAAAAGATCTTAGTTCACTGACCAGGGATCAAACCAGTGCCCTCTGCAGTGAAAGTAGAGTCCTAAGAACTGAACTACCAGGGAATCCCCTCAACACCTCTTTAAAATATGACATTTGACTGGTTTGAAAATGCTGTTTAGTGATAATTTTAAATGTAGTTCATGTGCCATCAGAAGAAAAAGTACTCTCAAGTCATAAAATCTTTGAAACCAAAGAACTTTTTTTCCTTGCTAGAGAAATCTGTTTGGCTTTTTTCTTTGTCTCACTCCTAGTTAGAAGGATACTTGGTTAACAAGAGAAGCCTCTGTGAATACTGGAATGGGCTGCCATTCCCTTCTCCATGGGATCTTCCTGACCCAGAGATGGAACCTGGGTCTCCTGCACTTTCACTACTTCTGCACTATTGCCAAACATGCTGGAAGCTACTAAACATGCCAGGAGAGCCAGGAGATCAGTAAAGAATGATCCCTAGCAAAGGACTGTTGTGGCTTTCTTTCCAGTCAGTTAGGTTGAATAGTGGCTGCACTGGAATGATATGGTTGGTCTCACTAGCTGGATCTCCCCTTGTTTATAGGAAGAAAAAAACAAGGCTTTTCTGTCTCTCTAAATTTAATTTTCTGCATAGATATAGAGAAGGCAATGGCACCACACTCCAGTTCTCTTGCCTGGAAAATCCTATGGACGGAGGAGCCTGGTAGGCTGCAGTCCATGGGGTCTCTAAGAGTCAGACACGACTGAGCGACTTCACTTTCACCTTTCACTTTAATGCATTGGAGAAGGAAATGGCAACCCACTCCAGTGTTCTTGCCTGGAGAATCCCAGGGACGGGGGAGCCTGGTGGGCCGCCGTCTATGGGGTTGCACAGAGTCGGACACGACTGAAGTGACTTAGCAGACATAGATAATCCATTCTCATGATTTAAAAACTTAAATAAAATAAAACACCTTAGAAAATACAAACAGAATTGTTGCACAGCAGCTGTGACTCTGCCAAGGAGGTACCCTGAGTAAAAGCTCACCAGGCTCAAACTGAAAAAAAATGTATGGATGATAGGAAGTTATCATTGAAATCTAACAGTGGTAAATGTGTCTGAGGAATATTGCTGGGATTCGATCCCTTTATGAATCTGGTGATAGATGACTGTGTAGCAATAACAGCTCATGTGCAGCAAAGTAACACTGAAATGGTGGTGATAGGAGATAGTTATCACCATGTTAGAAGCCTTGGAAAAACAATAAATAATGCTTGTGTTCAGTAGAGAAATCAATTACGTACACAGATACCCTTTCCAAAGGATCTGTTTGACTCTGATGTAAAATTCAGGTCATAAGATATTCTTCATATTAAACTTTTTGTTTTGTTTTAAAAATAATGTGTTCTGCCTCTGTTCACCCTGCCCCCAATCCACCCTCTATAGTAAAATCATTTTTTATTACTTTTTGGTATATTCTTACAGTGTTTCTTTATGCAAATACAAGTAAACGTAAGGATGTGTTCTTATTCCTACCCCTTTACCTACAGCATATTACATTCAGTGTCCTACACCTTGTGTTTTAAGTTAACAATATACCCTGGAGATCTTTCTGTATGAGTACACAGAGCTCCTCATTTGTTTTTGTTTATAGGTGCATATGATTCCAATGTGAGGCTATCCAGAAGTTTAAATAATCCTCTTCAGATAGACATTTACATTGCTTCAAAACCTCTACTGTTGAAAACAATGTTCAGTAAATAATCTTACGCGGATATCCAGATACTGGATTGTTGAATCAAAAGATAAATGCATTTATAATAATGATAAATAGGAGTTTTTACTGTTTTGCATTTCTACTGGTAAGATATAAGAATGTCAAAACAGGGCTTTCTGAATGACTTCCTACCATCAACAAAATTGTAATGAGCTATGATATTTTGCATACTAGTCAGAAAAAAAAAAAAGAAAAATGTGTTGGAAACAGAATGGTATTCTAATGCTTCAAAGAACAATGTATCAGACTTTATGCTATATCTAACATGTGTTTGTCTATTTTTGTTAACAGCATAGTTGTTGCCCAAATCTTTTGGTACAGAATGTTTTTGTAGAAACACATGACAGAAATTTTCCCTTGGTGGCGTTCTTCACCAACAGGTTTGAAAAATTTTTTAATATGATTAATTTTGAAGTTGTGACTTTAAAAATAACAGTACAAAAATATTAAAAGAAGATATATGCTATAGCCCCAACTCTCTGGTACCCTAGAATACTCAGTCATCCCAAACTGTTTAGAGGCGATAAAATTTTAAATAGTGGAAATTTTAATTCTTATTTCCTCTTAGAATTAATGTCCAAAAAGGCTAAGAATGACAGGTCTCAGCCAGTTCAATTCAGAAAATAAATGATGCAGAATGCTACATCTTTAAGTCAGAACTACCCCTGATTACTTCCCCGGGCCTCAGTGCATTGCTGGGGCCCACTCTTTTTAAAAACACACTTCCTCCCTTGTGGATATTGACAAGTTTCTTCTTATTTGAGATTTTAGTAGATTTGAAATAAAACTCAAACAGAGCATTCCTAAGTAGTAGATGTTGGAGAGAGAAAACCATATTGTTGAGGAGGGTTAATGATGTTAATATGAAAATTGATTATAATCAAATTTGGTTCATTCAGGATAATTTATGATTATTTTTAAAATTTCTACTTTCTAGGTATGTGAAAGCAAGAACAGAACTAACATGGGATTATGGTTATGAAGCTGGAACTATGCCTGAGAAAGAAATCCTCTGCCAATGTGGGGTTAATAAGTGTAGGAAAAAAATATTATAAATCTGTAGTTAATACCTGCTCATGAAATCAGCTGATCAAGCTGAAACTAGGGCCATGCAAAAGAAACCCCTGTGGCCAGTGGAATTAATTTACATTACGATCTGTCAAGAGAATTCCTCTCAGTTTACCCTTATTGGGAGTGTTTATTTGCATTACTTAGAAATGCTTGGAACAAAATAGGGACATTTTCATATGCATAGTCTATCTCTTTATTCTTACTGCTCTTCAACTATACATGAGTAGAATGGATGTATATATTTTATATGAAATACCACTATATAATTTGTAACTTATTTATAAATTATATATTCAGAAAAACAAATGTCACAGTTGATTTCAGCACTTCTTACTGCTTTTGTAATTATTGTCTTTGACTTTCACGGCCCCGCAGGGCCAAATTTCACCTCTTTACCTACAAAATTTATTTATGTTTAGTTCCTGGCAAATAATTTACCATTGTGAGCCATAAGATGGGCATCAGAGCCTGAAGAATATTAATATTATGCAAATTACTTCCAAGTATTTTAAGTTAATTGGATAAGCTCCATGAAATAGTGTCCCATCAGTCCACTTGAATGAGAAAGAAGAGAAACTCTCCTAGGGGAAAGTTTTGGCACATTTTTTGAAATGAAACTTCTTTTCCACAGATTCTCTTCACTCCTATACAAACACAGGAAAAGAGGGAATAGAAACTTGGATGAGCTGAAATATTTTTGTTTTAGACAGTAGAACTGTAAGAAAAGGAAACTTAAGAGAATAGTCAGACATGGCTTATTTATTGCCAGAAGAGATGGTGCTGGGTAAGAATTTCATTTACAACAATTCTGTTGAAAGAGTCTGAAACAGACCGTTGGAGTTTCCTGGGCATGATGTGCAAATTATTTTCCTAGAGAAAAAGGGAAAGATTTACTCTGCTGTAGGTTTCCTGACCATGATCATCTAGTGAAAAGGGGGTGAGAGTCTCCAAGAGTTAAAACAAAGATGTACATTTGGCTGTCAGGAAATTCTCCTCGCCCTTGGAACCAGCATGGGAATACTAGCTCAAAAAGGAGTAATTGAAGTAGTTCTCGGTTTTTTAGGGTTTGTTTTTTCTCAGCTTCTGGGTTTAATTACCTTTGGTTACCTTTCAGACAATGGAGAAGGAAATGGCAACCCACTCCAGTGTTCTTGCCTGGAGAATCCCGTGGACAGGGGAGCCTGGTGGGCTGCTGCCCATAGGGTCGCACAGAGTCGGACATGACTGAAGTGACTTAGCATGCATGTATTGGAGAAGGAAATAGCAACCCACTCCAGTATTCTTGCCTGGAGAATCCCAGGGACAGAGGAGCCTGGTGGACTGCCGTCTGTGGAGATGTGTATAAGAGACAGCAGNGTCGCACAGAGTCGGACATGACTGAAGTGACTTAGCATGCATGTATTGGAGAAGGAAATAGCAACCCACTCCAGTATTCTTGCCTGGAGAATCCCAGGGACAGAGGAGCCTGGTGGACTGCCGTCTGTGGGGTCACACAGAGTCGGACACGACTGATGTGACTTAGCAGCAGCAGCAGCACCTTTTTTTTTTTTTTTTTTTACTTTATTTTACTTTACAATACTATATTGGTTTTGCCATACATTGACATGAATCCACCATGGGTGTATACGAGCTCCCAATCCTGAATCCCCCTCCCACCTCCCACCAGCAGCAGCACCTTTCAAACAAGAATCTAAATTTGTACCAGATTTAATTTCTTAAAAATATTGAACTAAATAACTTGAAGGTGGTCTGCTGCTGCTGCTAAATCGCTTCAGTCGTGTCCGACTCTGTGCGAAACCATAGACGAGAGCCCACCAGGCTCCGCCATCCCTGGGATTCTCCAGGCAAGAACACTGGAGTGGGTTGCCATTTCCTTCTCCAGTGCATCAAAGTGAAAAGTGAAAGTGAAGTCACTCAGTCGTGTCTGACTCTTTGCGGACCCCATGGACTGCAGCCTACCAGGCTCCTCTGTCCATGGGATTTTCCAGGCAAGGGTGCTGGAGTTGGGTGCCATTGCCTTCTCCATGAAGGTGGTCTAGAGAGTGGGAAACCAAAGAGCTAGGAAAGGGAGCAAGAAATTGTAACCAGACACCCACAGACAAATGGGGAAAGCTGAGAAGTTCATTTATTCACAGTAAAGATGCAGGAATTTTCGGCAACTCACTGAAATAAAATGAAGACACTTGAAAAGTATGGGAAATCTGTACAGAGATCTGACATCTTGATCTCCTCCATCTGTACTGGTTCCCAGTTGTCATCTCCCATCAGCATCCTAGAGATTCCCTTTGTCTTTCCAATGTCAGGTGTATTTCTAGTTAAATCCCATTATTTCTCCTTTCATTGATTTACTGCCACATATAGGCATGGGGTCACAAAGAGTTGGACACAACTGAATGACTTTCACTTTATGGGTGAAGCACATCCTCCAGTACCTTTTGAAAGGGAAAAAATGAGACTATATGTTTCAATATGTTTTTTTGCCCTTACACTTGATTGCTGTTTTGGCAGGGCAGAGAGTTCGTGAGTAGCTTTCATACCCAATTTTGAACATACCTGCTACATTCCAGAGTTGCTGCTTTGAAATCTGAAAATTTTCTCACCTCTGGCCTTCAGAGTTACTGTTGGAAGTCAGAGGCCATTCTTTCTCTTTTATATTTGTGACCAGTCCTTCTCTCTCTTGAAGCTTACAGCAATCTCTTTGACCCAGTGTTCTGTTCCCAGTAAAGGTCTATTAGTATACCTGATACTAGGTGCTTGGTGGGGTCTTTCAATCTGAAAACCTTGTTCTTTGGTTCAGAGAACTTTTCTTGAAGTGTTTCTTTAATGATACCTTATCTGTTCTCACTTTCTAGAATTCCTGTTACCCAGACCATAGATCTCCAGGATTGGTTCTCTGATTTTCTTACCTTCTCTGTTAATTTCCAGCTCTGTCTTCTTGCTCTACTTTCTGGGAGATTTCCTCAATGTAATCTTCCGATTTGTCTATTGTGGTGGGTTTTTTGGTTTTGTTAGGTAGGTAGAACAGGGAAAAGGAGTCCAAAATGGCGGTGGCTACAAGACAAGGAAGGGAAAAGCCTGTGAAAATGAAACAGAAGGTCCGAGGACCGGAGTGAGGACCTCTGGTAAAACAAGCAACTCTCCTGGCTGGCCCAATTTACATAGGACAGGCCCAGGGAGAGAGAAACATATAAATAAAAGAGCCAAAGCTAGCTGCTCACTCTCTCCCGTGCCCTGGGGCGCCCTTCTCTTGTGTCTTTAGATTAACGAGCCCTCACGCCTCGAAGATGGATTTTCTTGCCATCTTCTAAATAAAATAGAGCTGTAACACTGATTTGTCTATAACATGGACACTATAGCTCACTGATTTGAGCTATAACATGGTTCATGGTTCATCGGAGACCTGAGAGCTATAACATGGTCTATCCAAAACCTGAGAGCTGCGACACGCCGAGGGGGCTTTAATGTCCGTCACTCCAAATCTTTGTTGTGACGAGACAAAGAATCGAGGAACATACACTCGCGTGACAGTTTCTTAGTTTATTTGGGGGCAGGGTCTCCTTTTTTTTATTTCTAGAGCTCTCTGAACATTTTGTTTTTCTTCAGTAGTATCCTATTTTTGGCTCATGGTTGCAGTATCTTGTCTCTTGGAAAACACTATTTATATAGTACATCACACACACACAGGCATTCGTGCCTATATTTTCTTCCTGAGTATCTGTGACCGGCAAGATTTCTGTTTTCTTTGTATGTTTCCTTTGGTCTTTGTCTTTCAGGTTTTAGGCTTTCCTTAGTGATCTTGGCAGTCTGCTCCTTCCCAAGAGTGGAACACTGAAAAGCTGAGGTTATGATCTGAGAGTGGGGGAAGGGGCCCGTCACCTGCTTCACTTGGCCCAGCTGAGCTATTCAATCTCTTATTCAGTGTCTTTAGGACTCTCTTTGGCCTGGCAATGAGTCAGTCTTACTGCTTGAAAGCAAAACACTGCTGGCAGAGCCTACCCTTTTTTCTCTCGTTTTGCTGCTCCACACATCTGCTTCTGTAATTCATGTGTGTTGGTCAAGACTCAGTTATCCTTTTTAACATTTTCACTTTTCTGTCCCCAATTTGCCTTCTTTCCTCTCTTTAAAACCTGCTCAAAAAGCAAGACTTTGAGAAGTTTTTCCTTTGATTGCCTCAGCAAACCACCAGCTATTACATGTTTCCTTTTTACAGAGCAACTTATTTTGTAACTGCGATTTAATTACCTGCGTCTGTGTTCTTTTGTGTATTTGTTCCGTGCGCCAGAAACCTCATTTTGTATGGTGCTGTGTACACTACGGGTGCTAAATAAAGGATTACCACTGGAAACTGGCATTGCACTCAGTTAATTCTGCCTCCGCTTATGATAGACCTATTCAGCCCAAACTTGGGGGGTGTGTGAGTGAAATATGGCTGACCACTGGAAACTGGCATTGCACGCAGTTAATACTTGGGTGGGTGTGTGTGTGTGGAGTGTTATTTTGATTGTGCCGCATGGCATGTGGGATTTTAGTTCCCCAACCAGGGATTGAATCCGGGCCCCCTGCAGTGGAAGTGTGGAGTCTCAATCACTGGACCGCCGGGGAAGCCCCACGTGATAACGGCTTTTCAAAAATAACGGGTAATCCCTCAGGAAGACCCATCACTTCAGCTGAGTCCAGGGGCTTCGGCCACCTTCCCTCCGACCATCGGACAAGTGGGCGCAGGGTGGGGAGGGCCTGGCGTGATTCGTTTTTTCTTTTTAAAGCAGTTCGAATTCAGACTCGGAGGTAGGGAAGCCGTCTGCAAAGCCTCGGTGCGCTTCCCCGGCGGGGGAAATCCATCGGCTTGATTTCGCCAAAGCGGACTTCCGGCGGCGGGGACGCAGCGCGCAGACATGGATCCGGCGGGGCCTTCCACGCCCGAGTCGACCCGCGGCGCCAGCTGGTCCGAGGCCCAGGCCGCGCGGGACACAGTCCCGCTCCCGACCGGTGAGTACCGCGCCGGGGGCGGTCGGGGGGGGCTCGGGGGGGGCCCAGGGCCGCCCTCCGGTCGCTGCCTTACGGGAGTCGCCGGCCCCGTCTCCGAGACCGCGCTGAAGTCTTTGCCCCGCGTCCACCGCCAGCGGCCCCGCGCCCAGACCACTACCCGGGGCCTCTCGGAGGGGCGATCGTTTGCCTCCGTTTACCGTGTGCCTTGCCTCCCCCCACTGCAGATGGGAAAGCCCATTGCTGCGGTCCTACAGCGCTAGGAATGCAGCCAGCTGGGGAAAGCGAAAGAAAAGCCTGTGGGTTTTCTTTCCCAGCGCGGCTCCACCCGCTTCTAAAACAAAGCGGTCGGAGAAGTGCCCCGGGGAGAGGGGAGCGAGGCTGGCGGTGGACCCCTTTTGAAGAGAACTGGTAAGTTGGGTCTCAGGATCAGTTGTTTAGTCGCTAAATCGCTTCCGACTCTTTGTGACCCCATGGACTGTAGCCCGCCAGGCTCCTCTGTCTAAGGGATTCCCCAAGCAGGAATACTGGAGTGGGTAGCCATGCCCTCCTCCAGGGGATCATTGGCAGGCGGATTTTTTTTTTTTTTTTTTTTTAACCGCTGAGCCACCGGAGAAGCCGGGCAGGGAGGCGGGGTTGGGGCGGGCTGGCTGGGTTTAAGGAAACAGTTTGGAAACTTTCCACAGAGAATGCGATGTTTTGGAACCATGCCCCCCTTTCCATTTAGTAGTTCAAGTCTGTGGCCCTGTCTTTAAGTGAGACAGCAGCCTCTTGAGGGGGCACCTTTCTTGCACTTCAACAGGTGTGGATCTTCTAACCCGTGTAGACCTTCCCAGTGCAGGCTCAGGACCAGGTGCCAGGAATACAGAGATGAGCTAGGCAGACCCTGCCCTAGAGAATCTAATAGGCAACTCGTGTGTGAGCTGCTGAGAATCACAGAGGCACAAATGAGGGGCTCCTTCAGCTCAGTCTGGTGTTCAGGGGACACCCTGTCTTCGTTTTAAAAGGCAAGAGTCAGTCACCCAGGGGTAGAAAGGGTGAAAGGGCAGCCCAGAGATGAAGACTCGAATAAAGGCACCAGCCACAAAACATCAAATGCGGCAGCCACAAGTGAAGCAACATGTTGACTGTTTCATTTTAGCCGGCGAGCATTTAGCTAGTGGGCGTCCGTGGTGGCTCACATGGTAAAGATTCTTTCAGCGATGCAGGAGACCTGGGTTTGATCCCTGGTCGGGAAGATCCCCTGGAGAAGGGACTGGCTACCCACCCCATTATTCTTGCCTGGAGAATCCCATAGACACAGGAGCTTGGTGGGCTGCATACAGTCCATGAGGTCGCAGAGAGTTGGACTCAGCTGAGCGACTTAACACTAACACTACTGATCATACAGAATGCAAGATGAGTTACTGGAGATGAGCTTGTTTCCCGACCTTTTCCCCAAACTCCAGACTCCTATCACCAATTTAATCAGTGCTTGGAGCGATCTCAAACTCCTGTTTGCCTGCGCACACCCACATTCTCCAGACCTGCTCAACCACTAGCAGCCTTCCCATTCCGTTCACCCAGGTGCTCAGGCCAAGACCCTAGTGCCACACTCGGTGCCGCTCTTTCCTCCTTGCCTCCCACCTCACGTGTTAGACCAGTCAGTTCTGTCTCCAAAATATATCTCGAGCCTGACCTCTTCTTGCCGCTTCTATCACTACCATCCAAGCCACCATCATCTCAGGCCTAGACTGTGGGTTTCCTGGCTTCCACTGCCTCTCACACAGACGGGACTGCACAGAAGCCAAAAGGACCTTGTAAAACAAAAAGCAAATGTGATTCTCCTGCTCAAAGCCCTCCAGTAGTCTCATTGCTTTCCGAATAATCTTACTGTGGCTACTGTGTACCCCGTGTCCTGATCTGATCCAGTCCCTACCCATCTTGATGACTGCCACCCCTCGCTGCCTTGTGAGTCCTCTAAACCCCCACCATATTCAAATCTCTGCTCAGCAGTAACCTCCACAGATAGCCTTGCCTCCCCACCCTGTTTAGAAGAGCCCTCCCCCGACCCTCATCAATCTCACCCTCCTTCCCTTGCTCGTTTTTTTCTTCATAGCACTTACTACTACCTGAAAATAATGTGTTTGAGGGTCTGTCTCTACTACTAGGATGTAAGTTTCATGAGTGTCGAAATCACATCTTAGTCCCTGCTTTACTTCTAGTGCCTAAAAGGATGCTTAATAGGTGCTCATCATGTACTGAAGAAGCCAGTGAGTCTGCATGTAAAGAGCTTGGCTTCTATTCTCCAGGTGATAGAGAAGGGTTTTTAGCAGGAGAGAAACACGGACAGTGGACATTTTAGATAGCCCACTCCGGCAGCAGTGTGAAGAAGGAAGTGGAGACGTGACAAGGGAAAGCAGGAGGAGGGACATGAGCTTATCAGAATGGACCAGATAAAAGACAGTGAGGGCAAGGCAGTCCCCTTTCAAACCACACTGCTGCCAGAGCTCACTTTCAGGTGCACGTGTGCCTACACACAGCGATCAGGTCATGGTAGTGCCAGTGTTAATCAGGGCCTGTTGGCTACAAATAGCACAAAATCAACCTGATACCACTTAAGCAACGGGGATGCTTGTTACTGGAAAGCAGGGAGACCAGACTCATCCCAGGAGCATGGATGCTGTTGTGTTTTCCAGAAAGAGCCAGGAACCAGGGCCTGAAAAGTCTTCATACACTTTGACAGCACTCAGCATATCTGCTTTGTTCTTCTCTTTCTTTGGTCCAGTTTTCCTGCTAATGGGATAGAAGATGGCCACACTCACAGCTTCTCAGTTTTTTACATCTCCTTCAAGAAGCCAGCCCAGTCTGAACTAAAATCTTCTATTCTGAATTCTGTATATCTGGGACGGGCAGGTAGGTCCTCTAGGACTGTCAGCTGTGCATAGGGAAAGAGTCACTTAGTACAAACATGTCTGCTGGGGGTCATTCCTGTGTGTGATGGTGAGCCTGGATAAATCAGGAGATAGTACAGCTCTTATAAATCAGGAAATAGGAAGGAAATAGTGAATAACCCAGTAGAAAAATGGGCTAAGGATGTCGCCAGAGAAGAAATGCAGATGCCACCTTGTGATATCCTATATTCACAATTATAGATGATGATTCATTTCTCTGTGCGCTTTGTATTCTTTTTTTATTCAGTCATCTAACTTTCTGTCCCGGCTGTACCTTTATAGTATGTTTTAAAATCAGACAGACACTCATTTTCCCCTAAGTTTTGTTCGCTGCCCATAATCATTTATTCTTCCAAATAATATATTTTTCAACCTCTTTAAAATAACCTTCTTGAGATTTAACTTGAAATGGCATTACGTCTAAAACTTATGCCAACCAAAGAAAAACACAACCTAAAAACTGCAAGTTTTGTTTCATGTGGGGACCTTACTCAGGACTGTAGCCTGGGAGCCAGACTCTGAGGAACTGCTTTGAAGAGATGAGGGAGGAGCCAGGATATATAGTTTTTGCTGAAAACAAACATGTGGTTGAGCATCAGAAGACTACTGCTAAGTTAATGATTTTAGAGCTTTTCTAAGTATGGGAAGATGCAAGAATCTGGGCTCATGGAAATTATTCCTTAGAAATGCATCATCAGTATTTAGAGCAAGTATTCCATTAAATTCTGAAAGAGATGGGAATACCAGACCACCTAACCTGCCTCTTGAGAAATCTGTATGCAGGTCAGGAAGCAACAGTTAGAACTGGACATGGAACAACAGACTGGTTCCAAATAGGAAAAGGAGT
>SJYT01014254.1:9877-23745 GCA_006410635.1 Cephalophus harveyi
CTGACCTTTTCCAGTCCTGTGGCCACTGCTGAGTTTTCCAAATTTGCTGGCATATTGAGTGCAGCACTTTCACAGCATCATCTTTCAGGATTTGAAATAGCTCAACTGGAATTCCATCACCTCTACTAGCTTTGTTCATAGTGATGCTTTCTAAGGCCCACTTGACTTCAGATTCCAGGATGTCTGGCTCTAGATTAGTGATCACATCATCGTGATTAACTGGAAAATTCTGAAAGACGGGAATACCAGACCACCTGACTTGCCTCTTGAGAAACCTGTATGCAGGTCAGGAAGCAACAGTTAGAACTGGACATGGAACAACAGACTGGTTCCAAATAGGAACAGGAGGACGTCAAGGCTGTATATTGTCACCCTACTTATTTAACTTCTGTGCAGAGTACATCATGAGAAACGCTGGGCTGGAGGAAGCACAAGCTGGAATCAGGATTGCCGGGAGAAATATCAATAACCTCAGATATGCAGATGACACCACCCTTATGGCAGAATGCAAAGAAGAACTAAAGAGCCTCTTGATGAACGTGAAAGAAGAGAGTGAAAAAGTTGGCTTAAAGCTCAACATTCAGAAAACTAAGATCATGGCATCCGGTCCCACCACTTCATGGGAAATAGATGGGGAAACAGTGGAAATAGTGGCAGACTTTTTTGGAGGGGACTCCAAAATCACTGCAGATGGTGATTGCAGCCATGAAATTAAAAGATGCTTACTCCTTGGAAAGAAAGTTATGACCAATCTAGACAGCATATTAAAAAGCAGACATTACTTTGCCAACAAAGGTCCGTCTAGTCAAGGCTATGGTTTTTCCAGTGGTCACATATGGATGTGAGAGTTGGACTATAAAGAAAGCTTAGTGCCAAAAAATTGATGCTTTTGAACTGTGGTGTTGGAGAAGACTCTTGAGAGTCCCTTGGACTGCAAGGAGATCCAACCAGTTCATCCTATAGGAAATCAGTCCTGAGCATTCATGGAAGGACTGATGCTGAAGCTGAAACTCCAATACTTTGGCCACCTGATGCAAAGAACTGACTCATTTGAGAAGACCCTGATGCTGGGAAAGATTGAAGGCAGGAGGAGAAGGGGACGTCAGAGGATCAGATCGTTGGATGGCATCACCGACTTAATGGACAGGAGTTTGGGTAAACACCGGGAGTTGGTGATGGACAGGGAGGCCTGGTGTGCTACAGTCCATTGGGTCGTAAAGAGTCGGACAGGACTGAACGACTGAACTTAACTGATACATTTCCCCTCATCCTGTACCATACCTTCTCTCTCCTAACATAGCTTCCTATGTCTACCAGTCCGGTTTTTACTTTGTACTTTTTATTTATTCATTTATTTATTGACTGCCAGTCTAGTTTTTTGTTTCTACTATTTATGTGTTTATTGGCCACATCATGCAGGATCTTAGTTTCCTGATGAGGGATCAAACCATGCCCCCTGCAGTGGAAGCACAGAGTATTAACTACTGGACTGCCAGGGAAATCCCAGCTCCTCCTTTTTTTTTTTTTTTTTAAGTAAAGGAATTGCAAATGCTTGGTCCCCTGATTATCTGTAGCTTCTGTCCATCTTGACTACAAATTGTATATTACTGGACCTCCTCTCCCTTGGATTAATTGTGTTTTTTAGAACAGCTCATGGAACTCAGGGAAACAGCTACTTACGTGTACCAGTTTTATTATATAATAAAGGATGCAATAAAGAACACAAATAGCCAGGTGAAGAGATATATAGGGCAAGGTCTGAGAGGGTCCTGAGTACAGGAACTTGTCTCTGTGGAATTGGGGAGCATCACCCTTCTGGTACCTAGATGTTTTCACTAGCACAGTCTGGAAGCTCTCCAAATCCCATAATACTTGGATTTTTATGGAGGCTTTGTCTTATAGGTGTGATCGGTTGTTTACTTAATTTCCAGCTCCTTTCCTCTGTTTATTGAGTAGGGGTGGGAACGGAAATTCCAAGCTTCTAATCGTTGTTTGGTCTCTCTGGTGACCAGCCCAATCCAAAAGCCATCCAGAAGCCTTCTCAGCGTTGCCTCATCAGAGCAAAAGACACTTCTGTCTTCCAGAAAATTCCAAGGGATTTCAGAGTCCTCTTTCAGGAACTGGGGTCAGAGATCAAATATGCAAATAAAAGGTGCTCTTAGTGCTCTCATCACTTAGGAAATTTAAGAGTTTTAGGAGCTTTGTGCTGGAAACTGGGGTCAAAGACTAGCTATGAGAACAAAAAGATTCTCCTAGCACCCCTGTTTATAAGGCTTTTAGGAGCTCTGTGTCAGAATTTGGGGCAGAGACAAGTGTAATAAGCTGACTTCTTTTTAAATCTTTCAGCTTTTCTTCCTGCTCTAAACTGTCTGATGTATCCATAGTTCCTCAGAGAGAGACATAGAGACTCAGAGGATTAGATTGGCCTCGGAGATTTTACTATTTTGTTTGAGCAGTGTTTCCTCTACCAAGCCTGTCCCTCTGCTTCCCCTCATAGTATGCTTAGCAATCTCCAGTCTATGTCAGTGCCCATTCCCAGCCCAATATGTGGTGGTGATGGTGGAGGGGGGCAGTTGAAGAGGAATTATTCAAAACACATGTTGTTCTTTTCATGGCATATCCTGTGACCAGCTCTTCTTGGAGTAGGTTTGGTAGAGCAGGCAGTCTCCCTGAGTGGCTGCTGTGGACATCATTGGCAGCATGTATCTGCATCCTGATTTTGTTATCCTGCTAGATTAGAGCTCTGGTCTGTCTGTAGGCAGTGTAAGCTTAGTAATTCATTTTCTGAGCTCTTTTTAGAATATTAATATTGTGATATTTGTTTTATTTTAAATCATGGTCATGCTAAAAATTAATATAAAACTGGGACAAGGATTTTCAGTAATTTAATACCTTGTATTATTCTTGAAAAATATTGTGAAACCATGACTGTTAGTTAAGTCTGCCTTACTAATTTGGCCAGATTAAGAGATATAAATTACCAGTGTATTTCCTTACATTTCTCAGTTCTTACGGCATCATCATTTAGTGTGTTCCTTAAAAAGAGTTATTTAGCACTTCTGTGAATATCTATGTAGACTAGATTGTTTGCAGTTAGCATTTTTCAGAAGCTAAAACCAGACTTCCCACAATGTACAATTTGCTTTTGAAAATTTTCTACATTGAATATCACTTGTTCCTGTGTACTTGTTATTTAATGTGACTGAAATATTAATAACTAATTGTTTAAAGTGCAGTATTTCAGTTAATTCCATGTATAATTAAAAAATTTAAATACATTAACATTTCACAACATAGTCTGTGACTGGGATTAGGACTGTTTGTGTTTGCTGTTCAAATACTCAGTATAATATTTGATATTTGGATAAAATGCTATTTTTTATATCAAGTATATTTATTTAAAATTGTAGAGGGAATATGCTAGGGAGCTTGAAAAATTTATATTTAACATAAAATTATTTGATTCTTCAGAGATTTTAAGAAGAACAGTTTTGGGGAATCTCACAGGCTTATCTGACTATTAGATTTAGCAGGTTTGCATCCTTTAATGATATATTTCTTTTTCTGTCATACATAAAACATTTGATCTCTTGGTCATGCTTGAAAATGGGATAAAGGGAGGGAATAGTGAGATGAGATGGCCTCTCAGTTCTTTTCTAGAGAATGTAAAACTATCCCATCTCCCTTAAGCAGACTCTCCTCAAATGATTAGCTTTATTTCACAAGAGGAAATGCATCTTTATTTTAAAATACAATACTTTCCTTATACATTATGTGAATTAAGTGCGTTGACATTTAAAAAGCTGTCTAACTGAACCAACTATTTACAACAAGCCCAGGCCAGTCAGAACTACTTTGGGAAGGGCATATAGACTTACTGATTTGAAACTACTACAAGGCAAGATTATTCTAGAGACATGAAGTCTGGGTTTTGGCTTCAGGAAATATCACTTTGGAAATTACTCTCTAGGTAGGATTAAATGTAAAAGTGAAATATGCATCTATGAGTTAAGTTTCATATTAAATAGAACTCATTGCCAGTGGAATTTTTAAAAAGCATTTTAATTATCATTATTTCAAATTACTTTAAGAATGTTTGAAACTGAGTTGTAGGGCTACCTTACAGTGAAGGCTTTAAAAGAACATGGCCTTTTCTGGTGAAACATTGATTTTATTATTGTAAGTCTATTATGAGAATGCTATTAACTAGTGGATATTTAAGCTATCTTTAGTTGAAAAAATAGAATTACCTAATAATATGCATGTTAAAAAATAAACTCTTGATGCCAGACTATGAATTGTGCTCTTCATTGTAATAAACAACTAGGTAAAGAGTTAAAATATGGGAGTGTATGATCATGACTTTTATACACATATAAATGAACTTGTGTCAAAGATTTTTTTAAACTCTTGTTGCTGTTTAGTCCCTAAGTTGTGTCTGACTCTTATGCAACCCCATGAACTGTGGCCTGTCAGGCTCCTCTGTCCATGGGGTTTCCCAGGCAAGAGTACTGGAGTGGATTGCCATTTCCTTCTCCAGGGGATCTTTCGACTGAGCCACCTGGGGAGCCCTTATTTAACTCATTAGTTATAATATTGTTGCCAGTTCAAAGTAGACATATTTATAGTCAAATGAGTAATGCTGAAATGAATTTACAAGTACATGCAGAATAGGCAAAGCTGATTAGAGTCCACTGGGTAATGGTGATGGCCAGTTTGCATTTCTGTGGCAAGAAATCATTTCTTTTATTCTATATATCAGTTTTCTACAAGTTAACTTTCTCCCTCTACAGAGTTATAAAAAAGGCCTATCCAAGGGGAATTCCCTGGTGGTCCAGTGGTTAGGACCCAGTGCTTTCACTGCAGTGACCCCAGGTTCTGTTCCTGATTAGGGAACTACAATCCTGCAAGCTCTGCAGGGCAGGCCTCCCGCAAAAAGCCTAGTCTGTGAAATACAAATGGCCTTCCCAGTCAAGGCACAGATTAAGCTTCAGTCTTTCACAGCTTTACTCTACTGTTCATATTAACTTGATTTTAGTAGTCACAAGAGAGCAATTGTTTCCTGTCCATCCGCTTATTTTAGTTATGTAAATTCTGTGAGGGCAGGCACCCCAAAATGCATTCATCTATAAAGCAATAAAATGATGATCTGGGTATAAATACAAAAGCTGAATGGTGAAAACCTGTGTCCTGGTTCAGATAGTAGAAGAAAAGAGGGTTTTATAAATCTAATCTTATTTTAATTGTATTGGGGGAACCAGTTATTTGAAGGAAGCCAGCAGTGAATACTTTTGAAAAATCAAGAATCCTCTTCTAATGAAGTTAATTCCTCCTTGCCTTATTTGTTTTATAAATGAGAGCTTTGTGTTTTCTATTTTAAGTTGGCTATAACTTTAACTCCAAAATAATTAGAGGTACTGAACCATGAAAGAACCAAGCATAGCATATTACTTTTACAAAATCCTCATAGTGTATGATTTTGCTCTGTTTTACCCCTCACCAATCATTTATACTTTCTATTTTATAATTAATAATAATATATCAGAACTAACTTGCAGTTGCATATCCTTTCTCATTCTGGGGGAATACCAAGTGTGTGGTGAGGTAGGCTCTATCTTTTCACTCCTGGCAGTTAGACTGTTGAACCAGACACAAACTTCTAAGGGAGTGGGAGATGTTAAATTAGGGCTTTCCTGATGGCTCAGCACTAAAGAATCCGCCTGCAATGCAGGAACAAAGGTTTGATCCCTAGGTTGGGAAGATCCCCTGAACAAGGAAATGGCAACCCATGCCAGCATTCTTGCCTGGGAGATCCCATGGACAAAGGAGCCTACTGGTGGGCCACAGTCCATAGGGTTGCAAAGAATCAGACATGACTTAGCAACTAAAAACAACACAAACAGGATGTTAGATTAGATGACTCGGGAATAATTGAGAGTTTGGCAGTATAGGGTGGAGAGTGGGGAAGAGTATTTCATGGGTTTCACGGGTTATGGGACCTGAGTTCCATAGCATTTTCATCATACCTTGTCTCCTTTGGTTTCTCTGGAGTCTGATTTTCTAGGCTTCCATTGACTCTGTGAACCACCTGATTTTCTTGCACTGTTTCGTTTCTGCTGAAATTAACTGGAGTTGTTTTCTGTTGTTTATAAAGCAAACAAATAAGAACCAAAACAAAAATCTAACTATAAAAGAAACAACCAAATACAGGGTTATGTCTCTAGGTATACGATCATTATCAAGTGTACAAAGATCAAAGTGAAGTGTACATATTATATGTGGGAAAAATAACAGTGCTGAAATAATTTAGGTTGCTGAATTATAACCTAATAGACCATATGAGTTAGTTTATGGAATAATAGTGATAGCCACGAATATTATCATTTTGAAGTTGTGTAATCCATCTTTTACCTATGGTCACATGTCCAAGAATATCCTTTCAATGTTTAAAACTTTTCTGGCATATTAAAATATGAGCTGCTTCTGGTAATAGTGAAGTAGCTCGTATTGAACTAATCTTCCTGCAGAAAAATATTATAAATTCTGGAGAAAATACAAAACTGCTATGGCTCTCTGAAGGCACTGGAGAATGACCATAGCAGGAAGAAATTGAAGAGTCAACACTTGGAAAGAGAGAATAACATGACATAAATGAAAATGAGATTTTGTTGCCAGCAGACTTGCACTACAAGAAATGCTAAGGGGAGTTCCACAGGCTGAAGGGAAATGATGCCAAATGGAAACTTGGATCTTTGGAGGAATGAAGAGGACCAGAAATGGAAAATAATGTTGATAAGTATATTTATTTTCCCCAATTTCTTTAAAATACATATGACTGTGTAGGTGAAAATTATAACATTGTATTGTGATATTTATATCATGTGTAAATATACATACAATGATTGAAGCATAATGTTGAGAGAAGGCAATTGCACGATTCTTGCATTTAATATGAAGTGGTACAATATTAACTCTCAGTAGACTGTGAAAGTAACAATGTATATTCTTATCCTCAGAACCCTGAGGTACTGCTAAAATATGAATGAGATCAGCAGTTTTGAGTATCCTGCCATATCAGTTCAGTTCAGTTCAGTCGCTCAGTCGTGTCCGAATCTTTGCGACCCCATGAATCGCAGCACGCCAGGCCTCCCTGTTCATCACCATCTCCCGGAGTTCACTCAGATTCACGTCCATCGAGTCCGTGATGCCATCCAGCCATCTCATCCTCGGTTGTCCCCTTCTCCTCCTGCCCCCAATCCCTCCCAGCATCAGAGTTTTTTCCAATGAGTCAACTCTTCTCATGAGGAGGCCAAAGTACTGGAGTTTCAGCTTTAGCATCATTCCTTCAAAGAAATCCCAGGGCTGATCTCCTTCAGAATGGACTGGTTGGATCTCCTTGCAGTCCAAGGGACTCTATAGCCAAATGTAAATTTCAAAGAGTTACAAATTTATGTAACTGATTAGATATTCAGACATCAGATCATTTTTAAATGGTAGAGTTGAAAATACCAGTAGCTTGTAAAAGGTACTGAAATAATGTAGGATTCTCTGATAAATAATAGTGAGTGCTATGGGTCAAACATTATGTTACATTCATTTGTTCATTACAGCAACTTAATTAGGTAAGTTACTATTGTCCGTTTTTATCATGAGGAAACCAAGGCATGGTGATGTTAAATAATGTATCTAAGGTTTCATAGCTAGTAAGCAGCAGAGCCAAGATTTGAACTCAGGATGCCTGACTTTAGGGCTTGTGCTGCTTACTTTTGTATTATACTTCCTCAGAAAATGAAACCGTAATTAAGCCTAATTAATGTCCTGCCACTTCAATATTCTATGCCTCAATGGAAATTTTCTGATCTTTAGGCATTTCTCCAAGTTTTTTTTTTTTTTTTTATTTATTTAATTATTCACTCAATTTTTAGCATCACAGTATGCCTTTCATTGATCAGTTAGTTCAGTTCAGTCGCTCAGTCGTGTCCGACTCTTTGCGACCCCATGAATCGCAGCATGCCAGGCCTCCTTGTCCATCACCAACTCCCGGAGTTTACCCAAACTCATGTCCATTGAGTCGGTGATGCCATCCAACCATCTCATCCTCTGTTGTCCCCTTCTGCTCCTACCTTCAATCTTTCCCAACATCAGGGTCTTTTCAAATAAGTCAGCTCTTCGCATCAGGTGGCCAAAATACTGCAGTTTCAGCTTCAACATCAGTCCTTCCGATGAACACCCAGGACTGATCTCCTTTAGGATGGACTGGATGCATCTCCTTGCAGTCCAAGGGACTCTCAAGAGTCTTCTCCAACACCACAGTTCAAAAGCATCAATTCTTTGGCATTCAACTCTTTTTATAGTCCAACTCTCACATCCATACATGACTACTGGAAAAACTATGGCTTTGACTAGATGGACTTTTGTTGGCAAAGTAGTGTCTCTGCTTTTTAAAATGCTGTCTAGGTTGGTCATAGCTTTTCCAGAAAGCAAGCATCTTTTAATTTCGTGGCTGTAGCCACCATCTGCAGTGATTTTGGAGCCCAGAGAAGTTTACTCCTTTTCCTGTTTGGAGCCAGTCTGTTGTTCCATGTCCAGTTCTAACTGTTGCTTCCTGACCTGCATACAGATGTCTCAAGAGGCAGGTTAGATGGTCTGGTATTCCCATCTCTCTCAGAATTTTCCACAGTTTATTGTGATCCACACAGTCAAAGGCTTTGGCATAGTCAATAAAGCAGAAATAGATGTTTTTCTGGAACTCTCTTGCTTTTTTGATGATCCAGCAGATGTTAGCAATTTGATCTCTGGTTCCTCTGCCTTTTCTAAAACCAGCTTGAATATCTGGAAGTTCACGGTTCACATATTGCTGAACCCTGACTTGGAGAATTTTGAGCATTACTTTACTAGCGTGTGAGATGAGTGCAACTGTGTGGTAGTTTGAGCATTCTTTGGCATTGCCTTTCTTTGGGATTGGAATATTGATCAGTTTGGTCATCCTTAATTTGGTCCTTGTTGTTTGTGCTTGATATTCTCCTGCTGCTGCTGCTAAGTCACTTCAGTCATGTCCGACTCTGTGTGACCCCATAGACGGCAGCCTACCAGGCTCCCTCATCCCTGGGATTCTCCAGGCAAGAACACTGGAGTGGGTTGCCATTTCCTTCTCCAATGCATGAAAGTAAAAAGTGAAAGGGAAGTTGCTCAGTCGTGTCTGACTCTTCGCGACCCCATGGACCGCAGCCTATCAGGCTCCTCTGTCTGTGGGATTTTCCAGGCAAGAGTACTGGAGTGGGGTGCCATCGCCTTCTCCCTGATATTCTCCTAAACAACTGTTTTTTTGAGGTGAGGAAGAAAATCATCTCTGTCTTTAGGAGGTGCAAGGTATTTTGTTGGTGGTCTTCTGAATATTCTAAATGACTAAATTTTTCTATGACTGTGACTAAATTTGGTATTTTATGTAAGAAAAGAGTATACCTAAAGTCTTAAAAGTACAGTTTTAAGTTTTAATAACTTCAAAAGTATAAATGTACAGACTTGGGAATAAATCATTTTGAAAATTTGATTATTCAAATTTATAATTGCATATCTTTGTGAATTTTGAATAATAATTTTTTGTTTTAGTCCTTTTGATTGAAGATGGCAAGCATTGAAGTAAAAGTTAACTGTGTCTTTTGTTAGTTGAGATCAAGTTCATGATGACAGTAAAAAAATATTCACTTCCTATTATAAGAAGGAGGCCTCCCACAGACACTGATTTACAACTGGATGAAAAAGTTAGGGACAGCGGGCTTAGTTTACAGCAAGCCCAGATCTGGGATGTGCTGGTAGTCCAGAGATTGTGGATAAAATTGAGACAGTGTTGACATAGAGTCCTCAAAATATGCATTGCAGATTTGCTGAATAAAATATTCCCCAAACCACAGGAGACAGAATTCTGACAGTGAAACTCCAAAGCATGCCTACCTGTTCAAATGCTATGAGATTACTGTACTTCTGTCAACTAATGAAGTGAAAAATTGAAAATTCCAATTATATTCTAGAAAGGTTGACCTTTTCTGATGGAGCACCTTTTCATCTAAGTGACAGTATTATTTATCACATGTTAGTTACTGTGTTCAGTGTACAGAAAAGCCTCAGGAAGTTTGGCAACACAAGAATCTACAAAAGTTGGCATTTGGTGTACCATTAGGAAGTCTTGAATTATTGACCCTCCCTTTTTTATAGAGATAATAATCCACATACCATAAAATTTACCCTTCTAAAGTATATAATTCAGTGGGTTTTAATATACTTATAGTTTGCAACCATCACCACTGCCTAATTTAGAACATTTTTATCACCCCCAAAAGAAATCCTATGTACATTAGTAGCCACTTCTCATTTCTCCCTCCTTCTAGCCCTTGGCAAGTAGTCTTTTTGTCTCCATGTCCAGTTTATACATTTCATGTATATGAGATTCTGCAGTATGTGGCCTTTTGTGTCTTCTCATCCTTTCTTTTTGAAGACTCTATAAGATAAATCTTACTTAGCAGTGCTTTAGAATGTTTTAATTTCCACATTGCAGTGATTATTCTACCATTTTTCAAAAAGACAAATAATACCCATTATTATGCTTGTGTGCATGCCATTTGTTTTAATCTTGCTGAAATTTATTTGTAGTGTTGTATTGCTTTCTGCTATATAGCAAAGTGACTTGTATGACACTTTCTCAGACTAGAGGGCCAGCAGAGGGGAGATCATCTTCCTTGCCCTCTTCCATTACCTGTTCTGTCTCCAGTAGGGTTTTTTGTGAGGTCATGTCAGAACTGTTATAATGCAATAAAACCTTTTTCTTTGGATGATCTTAAGACTACAATTACAAATGCTGTTCTTTTAATCACTGAACCAGTTGTGGGCTATATGTAAGGATGTATGTATGTATGTGAGTGCATACCTACAACTGTTTTCCTGGCTTTGATCTCTGAGAGTGCCTAGAAATAGTGACAGTCTAGTAGCAGTGGTTGAACCAAGAAGAAGCTCCAAAGCACTTCCCAAAGCCAAACTTGCACCAGGAAAGGGTCACAGTCACTGTTTGGTAGTCTGCTAGTCACCACTACAGTTTTCATAATCCCAGCAAAACCATTACATATAAGAATTATGCTCAGCAAAATGATGCGATGCACTGAAAACTGCAGTGCCTGCAGCCAGCATTGGTCAACGGAAAGGGCCCAGTTCTCCATGACAATACCTGACTGCATGTCATACAGCCAACGCTTTAGAAGTTGAGGGAATTGGGCTCTCAGTTTGGCCCCATCCACCATACTCACCTGACCTCTTGCCAACCAAATACTATTTCTTCAAGCATCTTGACAACTTTTTGCAGGGAAAACACTTTCACAACCAGCAGGAGGCAGAAAAATGCTTTCCAAGAGTTCATGAAATCCCAAAGCATGGATTATTTATACCACAGGAATAAACCAGTTTATTTCTCATTGGCAAAGATGTATTGATTGCAATAGTTCCTATTTTGATTAATAAAGGTGTGTTTGAGCCTAGTTATAATGATTTAAAATTCACGGTCCAAAACTGCAGTTACTTTGGTACCAACCTAATAATTTCAAATGTTCAGAGAAAATGTGTGTGTCTGAAAGAATGTAAGTTTTATGGGGTAAAGTGTTAACCATTGGGGAAGCTGGATTGAAGGTGAATAAGAGTCTTTGTGCTCTTCCTGCAGCTTTTCTATTAAAGTTGTTTCACAGTACAGTTTTTTTTTTGAAAGAAAAAGTTCTCTTCTAAATTGACTACCAATTACCAAGTTCACACTGGATGCTCTATTTACTCAGAAAAACGCTTTTTTTTTTTTGAATGATCAGATTGGGACTTCTCTGGGGGTCCAGCGGTTACGACACTGCACACTTTGACTTCAGTGGCGGTGAGTTTTATCCATCCTTGGTTGGGGGAACTAAGATCCCACATGCTTTGTCATGTGGCAAAAAAAAAAAAAAAGAAAAAAAACTTTAAAATGATCAGATTGATACAAAAATGAATTTGAGTGTTTATACAAAATATGTGAGTGGAAAATTATGCCTTAAATATTGAAGGTTGACATGGGACTTCTGATTTTTTTCTTAAATCTTAAAATACACTATACAGTGCATAAATCATTTCTAAACAGGGATGCTTTATGGAAAAATAGCACCCACGAGGACAAAACACCCCAGGCATTCATCCCCTGACCTAACAAAATGACAGACCTTGAAGTGACTTCAAAGCTGCAGAAATAACTGGCTCTGACATGTACCAAGATGGGGGAAATATGTCCTGCAACCTTGAAATAAATGCTTAGTCTTTGAAGAGAACAAAAGAAAAAGTAGTCTCATATTTCATAAGTAGAATTTAACAGTTGAAGAGTTCACAGTATTCATTTGTGATTTTGTTATTAGTTTGGAAAAACTGGTAAAGTTAAATCAAGCTTATTTTTTATATCCATCCTTTGCCTCTTTGGTGTTTTAGGGGAACCAGAAGCATTTAAAATATTAAAATCTTTCCCCAAGTGTCACTGAAGGACTGTTGAATGCTTTCCTTTCATTGCTATTAGATCCAAGCAGGTTAAATTTCATTTCATACCCCTTAGTTTGGTATTCACAGTCTTCTATAGTTTAGTGATAGCCTTTCTAACTTCCCTCTTCACCACATTGTAGAAATCATCTCGAGAACACACTCTTATTTATTTTATTCTAAAGAAAAATCTTTGGCCCTAATTATAGGTGATTTTTCTCACTACACTACTATTTTCTGAATGTTCGTTACTCACCTGAAAAATATTTTGTCAGTTCCATTTCTTCCTTGAAGTTATTTCTAATCATTATTGTTCTACATGGAGTTCTCATGTTAAATTTTATAACTTGTTTATTGAAACCTTTTCTTTGACATTTAATAATATATTTCCTATTAAATCCTCTGGATTTTTGTTTTATTGTTTGTGTCTATACTTTCTGTCTTCTCAACTAATTTGGTAAACACCCAGAGAGGACGTACTATATTTATACCTCATAATCTTCTAAAGAACATCTAGCTGTTTTTTGTTGTTATTGAATTTCTTTTTAATGTACCTTAGTTAGTTAGTTCAGTTGCTCAATAATGTTCGACTCTTTGTGACTCCATGGACTGCAGCATGCCAGGCCTCCCTGTCTATCACCAGCTCCTAGAGTTTACTCAAACTCATGTCCATTGAGTCAGTGTTGTCATCCAACCATCTGATCCTCTGGCATCCCCTTCTCCTCCTGCCCTCAAATATCCTAGCATCAGGGTCTTTTCAAATGAGTCAGCTCTTCGCACCAGGTGACCAAAGTATTGGAGTTTCAGCTTGAAATCAGTCCAACCAGTGAATATTCAGGACTGATGTCCTTTAGGATGGACTGGTTGGGTCTCCTTGCTGTCCAAGGGACTCTCAAGAGTCTTCTCCAACACCACAGTTCAAAAGCATCAATTTTTCAGTGCTCAGCTTTCTTAATAGTCCAGCTGTCATAGCCTTGACTAGACAGACCTTTGTTGGCAAAGTAATGTCTCTGCATTTTAATATGCTGCCTGGTTGGTTATAACTTTACTTCCAAGGAGTTCAGTTCAGTTGCTCAGTCGTGTCCGACTCTTTGCGACCCCATGAATCGCAGCACGCCAGGCCTCCCTGTCCATCACCATCTCCCAGAGTTCACCCAGACTCACGTCCATCGAGTCAGTGATGCCATCCAGCCATCTCATCCTTGGTCATCCCCTTCTCCTCCTGCCCCCAATCCCTCCCAGCATCAGAGTCTTTTCCAATGAGTCACTTCTTTGCATGAGGTGGCCAGAGTACTGGAGTTTCAGCTTTAGCATCATTCCTTCCAAAGAAATCCCAGGGTTGA
>SJYT01014254.1:33186-68439 GCA_006410635.1 Cephalophus harveyi
GCTGATGGACATCTAGGTTGTTTCCATGTCCTGGCTATTATAAACAGTGCTGCAATGAACATTGGGGTACATGTGTCTCTTTCAATTCTGGTTTCCTCGGTGTGTATGCCCAGCAGTGGGATTGCTGGGTCATAAGGCAGTTCTATTTGCAGTTTTTTAAGGAATCTCCACACTGTTCTCCATAGTGGCTGTACTAGTTTGCATTCCCACCAACAGTGTAAGAGGGTTCCCTTTTCTCCACACCCTCTCCAGCACCCTCTCCACCCTCTTGCTTGTAGACTTTTGGATCGCAGCCATTCTGACTGGTGTGAAATGGGTTTCTCCCAGTCTGTGGCTTGATAAAAGGTTCAAGTATTCATCTAAGAGACTGATGCTGAAGTTTGAATACTTTGACCACCAGATGCGAAGAGCCAACACATTGGAAAAGACCCTGATGTTGGCAAAGATTGAGGGCAGGAGGAGAAGTGGGTGACAGAGGATGAGATGGTTGAATGGCATTGCCAACACAATGGGCATGAATTTGAGCTAGCTCCAGGAGATAATGAAGGACAGAGAAGCCTGGGGTGCTATAGTCCATAGGGTCACAGAGATTTTGACATGACTTAGTGACTGAATGGAAACAACAATAAGATGTCCATTTCAGGAGCCCAGATACCCGCCAGTAGATGGTGTATAAATGTTCATGCATCTCATTCCGGCCAAGAAGTCTGCCTGCATGATGAGGAGCTAGAATGTTGTTGTTGTTTAGGCATTCAGCTAACAGTAGCATGTGGAACTTTTTTTCTTATGAACTTCATCATAGAGACCCATGTCTATGACACTTTTCATGGAATTTAGGCTGAGGAATTAATACCTGGACACATGCGTTCGTCCAGGACAAGGACACAAAAAATGAAGGCAGAGTTAATGGAAGAATGAAACAAAGGAACTGTGCAATAATACACCTGGTCTCTTATTTTTCTCTAGACACATTTTCATATGAGATGATAGATTTTTCTTATGCAACATTCCATTTTCAGAAAGATGCCCTATTCCTTGCAGATGGATAGCTTAATTGATACAATTTGATTCTGATTAATTTTTTACTAAAAGATAGTACATTCCTTTATTGGAAAACACAATAAAATAATACTTTATCCTGCCTCCTCTGGAGGGAAATTTAACAAAATATTTACATATTTTTAAATTTCCCTCAGAGATATTTCTTCCTCTATGTCAGTGTAACTTTACAATTAATTAAAACTAAGAGCAAAGGAAAGATGTATTTAAAAAGTGACTTGTAAAATTTCTGTTTATTTGGAAAGTATTGCAAAATGTTTTATTTGTTGTTGTCTTTCATTTTTAATATGGCTGCTACAGCGTAATCACAAGAATTTTCTGGCTTTATCTTCTTCCTGGGAACAGCATTTAGGTGCTAAGGTCATCTGCTGGTCAAAGGAAAAGTTATTTTTTTTCAGTCTTCAAAAGCAGCAACTATCATTGAAAGCTTTCCTGGTAGAGTTTAAATGGCCTGAGAACATGCAATTTTGTTAGCGATTCTGCAGTACAAAAGAGAAAAGGTACTTCAAACGCTATGTGTGTTGTGGTATATTTGGTGAGAATTATTTCAGACATTAATCTAGTATCTTTCTTTTTGTCACATAGTGTTAGTCACTCAATCACTTTTGACTCTTTGCCATCCTATGGACTGTAGCCTGCCAGGCTCCTCTGTCCATTGGATTTCCCAGACAGGTATACTGGAGTGGGTTGCCATTCCCTTCTCCAGGGGATCTTTTCTACCCAGGGATTAAATCCAGATCTCCTGCACTGAAGGCAGATTCTTAACCATTCAAGTCATCAGGGGAGCCCATAAGATTTCGATTTTTTAAAGTAAAGTGGTATTTGAACATTTGCATAAAAATATTGCATCTTGGGATTCCAACACATTTATTTTTATACACAAAATAGTATAATCGCCATCCAGGAATTCACTGCTTGTTTTATCCTACTGTTAAAATATATGAAAAGTTAATAGTGTAGAAAACAAAGCTCAGCAGTGAAAATGAGTTTTACAGAGCACCCTCTCCATGAAGAAATAAGAAGCAATTTGAACCTAGTCAGTGTATAGAATATGACTTATGTCATGAATTCTTGGATAATTTGCAATGTTTCATTAACTTTATTAAAGATCCTTTTTAAGAAAACTAAAACCTTTTCTGAAAATATTTCTCCTGTTCAGTTGAAAAAGACTGTACTGAGATACTTTATTTTTACTTGATTTTTCACTAGTAGAATTGATTTTCTCTGTTTTTAATTGGAGATTCCACCAAGAGCCATTTTGCCACACAAATATACTCATGTGGCAGAGCCTGCCTCAGTAAGAATGTGACAAGTAGTTTTGAGAATATTTGGTATTATCTGCTTTGTTCTCATTACTTAGATTTGAGTAAGCCCTCTTGCAATTTGGCATAGTGGTAAAGAATCTGCCTGACAATGCAGGAGACACAAGAGACTTGGGTTTGATTCGTGGGTTGGGAAGATCCACTGGAGGAAGAAAGCACAACCCACCCCAGTATTCTTACTTGGAGAATGCCATGGACAGAGGAGTTTGGTGGGCTACAGTTCATGGAATCACAAAGAGTTGGACATTATTGAACATGCAGGCAAAAATCTGCATTTTTAATTTTAGTATGTATCCCAAATTATCTTTCTAGTGTGTTTTTTGTTTTTGTCATACTGCATGAGTACAGTAGACCCTTGAACAACAAACACTGGTTTGAACTGAGCAGGTCCACTTATATGCAAATCATTTTCAATAAATATAAATGATACAAAAATATACATGTAAACCATTGTATGCAAGGGGACAGCTTTTCCTTACTTAGGGATGTGCAAGTGTACCTGCCAAGTCACTTCAGTTATGTCTGATTCTTTGCTACCCTAAGGACCATAGCCTGCCAGGCTACTCTGTCCATGGGATGCTCCAAGATAAGAATACTGGAGTGGGTTTCCATGCCCTCTTCTTACTTAGGCTTTCAGTTCAGTTTAGTCACTCAATCATGTCCGAATCTTTGCGACCCTATGAATCGCACCACGCTAGGCCTTTCAGTCCATCACCAACTCCGAGTTCACCCAAACTCACGTGAATTGAGTTGGTGATGCCATCCAGCCATCTCATCCTCTGTCGTCCCCTTCTCCTCCTGCCCCAATCCCTCCCAGCATCAGGGTCTTTTACAATGAGTCAACTCTTTGCATGAGGTGGCCAAAGTATTGGAGTTTCAGCCTCAGCATCAGTCCTTCCAATGAACACCCAGGAATGGTCTCCTTTAGGATGCACTGCTTGGATCTCTTTGCAGTCCAAGGGACTCTCAAGAGTCTTCTTCAACACCACAGTTCAAAAGCATCAATTCTGGGCTCAGCTTTCTTCACAGTCCAAATTTCACGTCCATACATGACCACTGGAAAAACCATAACCTTGACTAGACGGACCTTTGCTGGCAAAGTAATGTCTCTGCTTTTCAATATGCTATCTAGGTTGGTCATAACTTTCCTTCCAAGGAGTAAGCATCTTTTAATTTCATGGCTGCAATCACCATCTGCAGTGATTTTGGGGCCTCAAAAATAAAGTCTGACACTGTTTCCACTGTTTCCCCATCTATTTCCCATGGAGTGATGGGATCAAATGCCATGAACTTAGTTTTCTGAATGTTGAGCTTTAAGCCAACTTTTTCACTCTCCTCTTTCACTTTCATCAAGAGGCTTTTTAGTTCCTCTTCACTTTCTGCCATAAGGATGGTGTCATTTGCATATTGGAGGTTCTTGATATTTCTCCCAGCAATCTTAATTCCAGCTTGTGCTTCTTCCAGCCCTGCGTTTCTCATCATGTACTCTGCATAGAAGTTAAATAAGCAGGGTGACAATATACAGCCTTGACGTACTCCTTTTCCTATTTGGAACCAGTCTGTTGTTCCATGTCCAGTTCTAACTGTTGCTTCCTGACCTGCATATAGGTTTATCAAGAGGCAGGTCAGGTGGTCTGGTATTCCCATCTCTTTCAGAATTTTCCACAGTTTATTGTGATCCACACAGTCAAAGGCTTTGGCATAGACAATAAAGCAGAAGTAGATGTTTTTCTGGAACTCTCTTGCTTTTTCAATCATCCAGTGGATGTTGGCAACTTGATCTCTGGTCCCTCTGCCTTTTCTAACACCAGATTGAACATCTGGAAGGTCACAGTGCATGTCTTGCTGAAGCCTGGCTTGGAGAATTTTGAGCATTACTTTACTAGCAACTGAGATGAGTGCAATTGTGTGGTAGGTTGAGCATTCTTTGGTATTGCCTTTCTTTGGGATTGGAATGAAAACTGATCCTTTCCAGTCCTGTGGCCACTGATGAGTTTTCTAAATTTGCTAGCATATTGAGTGCAGCACTTTCACAGCATCATCTTTCAGGATTTGAAACAGCTCAACTGGAATTCCATCACCTCCACTAGCTTTGTTCATAGTGATGCTTTCTAAGGCCCACTTGACTTCACATTCCAGGATGTCTGGCTCTAGATGAATGATCACACCATTGTGATTATAAGGGTCATGAAGATCTTTTTTGTATAGTTCTTCTGTGTATTCTTGCCACCTCTTCTTAATATCTTCTGCTTCTGTTAGGTCCATACCATTTCTGTCCTTTATTGAGCCCATCTTTGCATGAAATGTTCCCTCAGTAGCTCTAATTTTCTTGAAGAGATCTCTAGTCTTTCCCATTCTGTTGTTTTCCTCTATTTGTTGCATTGATCTCTGAAGAAGGCTTTCTTATCTCTTCTTGCTATTCTTTGGAACTCTGCATTCAGATGCTTACATCTTTTCCTTTTCTCCTTTGCTTTTCACTTCTCTTTTCACAGCTATTTGTAAAGGCCTCCCCAGACAGCCATTTTGCTTTTTCGCATTTCTTTTCCATGAGGATGGTCTTGATCCCTGTCTCCTGTACAATGTCACGAACTTCATTCCATAGTTCATCAGGTCCTCTATCAGATCTAGTCCCTTAAATCTATTTCTCACTTCCACTGTATAATCATAAGGGATTTGATTTAGGTCATACCTGAATGGTCTAGTGGTTTTCCCTACTTTCTTCAATTTAAGTCTGAATTTAGCAATAAGGAGTTCATGATCTGAGCCACAATCAGCTCCCAGTCTTGTTTTTGCTGACTGTATAGAGCTTCTCCATCTTTGGCTGCAAAGAATATAATCAATCTGATTTCGGTGTTGACCATCTGGTGATGTCCATGTGTAGAGTCTTCTCTTGTGTTGTTGGAAGAGGGCGTTTGTTATGACTAGTGCGTTCTCTTGGCAAAACTCTATTAGCCTTTGCCCTGCTTCATTCCGTATTCCAAGGAATTCCAAACACCTGTTACTCCAGGTGTTTCTTGACTTCCTACTTCCTACTTTTGCATTACAGTCCCTTATAATGAAAAGGACATCTTTTTTCTGTGTTAATTCTAAAAGGTCTTGTAGGTCTTCATAGAGCAGTTCAACTTCAGCTTCTTCAACATTACTGGTTGGGGCATAGGTTTGGATCACTGTGATATTGAATGGTTTGCCTTGGAAACAAACAGAGATCATTCTGTTGTTTTTGCGAGTGTGTCCAAGTACTGCATTTCAGACTCTTGTTGACCATGATGGCTACTCCATTTCATATAAGGGATTCCTGCCTGCAGTATTAGATATAATGGTCATCTGAGTTAAATTCACCCATTCCAGTCCATTTTAGTTCGCTGATTCCTAAAATGTCGACGTTCACTCTTGCCATCTCCTGTTTGACCACTTCCGATTTGCCTTGATTCATGGACTAACATTCCAGGTTCCTATGCAATATTGCTCTTTACAGCATCGGACCTTGCTTCTATCACCAGTCACATCCACAACTGGGTATTGCTTTTGCTTTGGCTCCATCCCTTCATTCTTTCTGGAGTTATTTCTCCACTGATCTCCTGTAGCATGCTGGGCACCTACCGACCTAGGGAGTTCCTCTTTCAGTATCCTATCATTTTGCCTTTTCATACTGTTCATGGGATTCTCAAGGCAAGAATACTGAAGTGGTTTGCCATTCCCTTCTCCAGTGGACCACATTCTGTCAGACCTCTTCACCATGACCCGTCCATCTTGGGTGGCCTCACATGGCATGACTTAGTTTCATTGAGTTAGACAAGGCTGTCGTCCATGTGATCAGTTTGGTTAGTTTTCTGTGATTATGGTTTCAGTGTCTGCCCTCTGCAGCCTTCTCAGAGGGCATCAGAGGGCAACATCCACCATCTCACTTGGGTTTCTCTTACCTTGGACATGGGGTATCCCTTCACCTAGGCTTAATGTATAGCAAATCAGTTTTCTATTAATGTGGAACATAAAACATGGCAAATCACCTGTAAGAAACTCATTTAGTTATAAGAATGAGTATTAGTTATAATACATGTACATACAAATGCTGGAAATAAATTCATCAAAACAGATTCATGATAATTATGATCTCTCTCTCGCTTTTTTCTAGCAAGGAATCAAGGAGCACGTCATCACATGGGTCAACTTGTCAAAATAAATCCATATGAATCACAGATCTTACATCAAATTAGTCTTTACTAACAATTTCCAAAGGATCCATGCAACAAAATCCCGACAAAGACAAATCCCTCTTCTCTAATGAAGCTGTGTGTCCATCAGCCTTATCTTCCAATGTTCTCCCAGCAACCCTCCATCCCGACAGTATGATATAGCATCTGGTCTTAAAGTCTATCAGTAACCTAGGATTGTAAACTTCTCCAGTGAATTAATATACACTCAAACTTGTAGGAGATAGCAGTTGCTGATTTCATGATTAACTCTTTTTCTTATAAAATAAGTTACTTAAAATATAAAAAAGAGTGAATTTTGACTCATTCATGCTCGATCTGTTTTCTCTTTTAACTTTTTTTTTGCCTCTTTTGAAATTGTAATCATAAATAATGGCCAGCTTCAGAGAATCCTGCCTCTCTACCTCTATTAAAAACATCTAAATTTTATAGTAAAAGTAACCAGACATTTGACATCTTGCAAGTTTTTAACAATCAGGTTATTAGGGCAACATATTTTTAACTGTGTATACATAGATACAAAAAGTCAATGAGAAGGCTAATGAAGGTTATGTTTGCAAAGGGCACATAAGCCATGTGGTTATGTTACCAAACCTAAGCTCTCCAATGAACCCAAGAGATGTGGGTTAAGCTAAAGTGCCTTGGTTCAGGACCCTGTTCCCCTGTGGATGGCAGGAAAGAAGAAATTAACACATCCTCTTGCCTGAGGCTTACCATTCTAGGAGATATCTGCAAGACTAATGGCCTCTTTGTTTCCTCACCCCTCCCCCATCTCTGATCCATAAAAGAACCTGGCATCCAGACTCCAGCAAGATGGTTACTTTGAGACATTAGTCTGCCTTGTTCTCAATCAGCTGACTTTATTGGTATTCCTTGCTGCAATACCTCATCTGTTGGGGTCATTGGAGAGCGTGGACTTGGTAACAAAACCACATGACTTATGTGCCCTTTGCAAACATAAACTTCATTAGCCTTCTCACTTCACTTTTTGTGGCTATGCATACACCAGTTAAAAACATGTTGCCCTAATGACCTAATTGCTAAAGACTTTCAAGATGCCAAATGTTTGCTTACTTTTACTATACAATTTAGAGGCTTTTAATACAGGTTATATATTATGTATTAAATGCTTTTCATTACATTTCAAACCAAACTTCTAAATTAACATTTCAAACTTTCAAATGCTGGCTTGCGATGAATCTATATACTCTCTGTAGCAACTATCGTATGTACTTCTAAACTTGGCCTTCAGTCACAGTTATAATGCATTCCTTTTCTTTACATTAATAAATCTTTCTTCCTTCCAGTATTTTATTCTCAGACTATTACATTAAAAACAGGAGAAACTATTGCTTGAAAAATTTATTTTTTTTGTCTTTCTGTTGTTATATATCTGATACCTAATCTTATATTAGAATCAGTACCTGCTGTAGCTTCTAAGTCCCACGTCATGGTATATATACTCCTATTATCACTTAATTATGAAGCCTGAGCTGAGAGTCTCAGTGCTAACATTCTAAATTTAGACTTTAAAATTACCAAAAACTTATACACACTTCAGGAGACAGCATCAGCCTTTGAATTTCAAGTCTCATCACAGGCTCTTAGGATTTCCTCTTTTTAGTAGTTAATTGGCAGTTTCAGCTATGGAAATCTATTTTCAAATACTAATGCATATATATGGAATTTAGAAAGATGCTAACGATAACCCTTCCACTTCTTAAGTTAAAATACATAATCAAAAAGGGTGGGAGTGTAAGAATACCTTAGATTGTCTTGAAATCACTAGTAGGACAGGGATGAAGAATAATCTGATGGCAATAAGCACCTCTGAATCCCAGCTTCCCATCTTTATAATGCTGTGGCCTGGGACAAAATATTACAACTTTTCTTTGCTCTGACTTATTTAACGGTAATTGGTGGTACAAACAGAATCTTACATCAAGGCATTATTGTTCTGATTAAATGAGAGGGTTATTAGTAATATCTACTGTCACTTTTCAATGTTGAACATTTCTTGACCTCTAGATGAGATCCTTCCACTGCTTATTGGACATGATGTTGTGGCTTATATGAAGAATATTTATTTACAAAACCACAATGGATTTCTGGCAAGAGGTTAATCCATTGCCAAGAAATATTTAGAATAGAGTCAAAGAAAAAATTTGTGGAAAACAATTGATTTTAGCCTTAGAGATCTCTTTTTCCCCCTTTATTTATTTTTAATTGTGGTAAGAACACAACGTGAGATCCACCCTCTTACCAAATATTGACCTGCACAATACAGTATGGTTAATTATAGACACTGAGTTGTCCAGCAGGTCTTTAGAGCTTATCCAATTTATTTATGGAAGCTTTACACTTCTTAAACATCTTGTTTCCCTAACTCACACCCCATACCTGAGCCACTAGAAATGACTGTTCTACTCTCTGGATACTGCTCTGGTGTTGAAAATGTATTTTGGTGTTTACCTACATGGAGGACACTAAAGGCTGGAAAATACATTGCCCCTTCCTGTGTCAACTACCAGTGGGAACCTACCATTGGCACTTGACATCTACCTCTACAAGAATGAAGTCATGTGCTGCTGCAGCTGCTGACTTTCAACACACCCTGAAAGGGGTGCAGGGTGGGGAGCAGAAATGAGACACTCTGTGCTTGGGGAAAAAAAAAAAAAACCTGCATAACAGGTCTTTTCAGATAAATATTTTCAGGAGCCAATTTTATGAGCCCAATTTTTGTATCTCTCTTTTTTTTTTTTTTTTTTTTTAAAAAGCAATAAAATTCTTCACGGTGATGTCTGTTTCTCATGACCAGCAGTAATCTTCATGAGAAAAGCAGAAAACTTCTACAAAAAATGTGTACTTGATTGCATGTACTCCCCCTTCACTGAAATCACATATATACTGAACTTTCTCCCCTGCCTATTTGGAACAGACTCTCAGAGCTATCTGAGGTGCTCTCTCCTGAACTATAGTCCTTATTTTGCCCCAAATAAAACTTGAATGACAACTGTCATGTTGTGCATTTTCTCAAGTTGATGCTTGACTACAATAAAAGACAGATAAACAGTAAAATAAGAACTCTTCTTGAACCCATTAGAATACTGAAGTTGCCATATTACCAACTGGTTGGATAGATAAAGGCATGGGGTCCCACCCCAAGGCAAGATGGGTGTGGGCTCTGGATCCTCTGAGGCAGGGCAATGAGGGAGCAGTTGTCAACTGCCAATCACCATCTCCCTCCCCACGAGTTTCTCCCTCACAGACAAAAGGTCTCAAGCCACTGGAGAGAGGGCAGCTGTCCTGTCATCCCCAGGGCCCAGGTGAAGATCCGTTATGGCTGGGAGAAAGAGAGAAAAAGCACCTTCTACCGCTGGAGAAGGGTGATAAAGCCAAGTCCATACCAATCCTGCAGGCATGTCCTTACAGGCCTCCTACCATGAGGCGGGGACAGGGCATCCTGCCCCTTTAACATTACCAAATGTACTCGTCATCTCTGGGTTGTTTCAAGTAGAAAGGGAAAGTAACCAAGAAAGCTGCACCTCAGAGAGCCAGGCACACACGAGCCCATATGACACTGAAATCATATTACAAGAGAAAGCAAACTTGCTTTTCCCACTAAGTTTGTAAATCCTGGGCAGATGGCAATTGGAGCTTGTCATATAATGGGATAAAAGAGTAGAAGAAACCACATCTAGGGTAGAGGTACACGGGGAAATCAGGAGCAGAATTAAAGAGGAAAAACATATTTTTCTCATCGGTATAAGATAAAATCGAATTTGAAACCAAATTTGGCTGAAGATAACCATAACAAGGCCCAAACCAGCCTAAGTGATGCTGAAATTGGTTCAAACTCCCACAACCATCAGTCAAACAGAAGAAAAGGCATCCACATCCCACTCTTCTTCTCAGTCATCACTGTTCTATACACAGTGTCCAGCATTCATTGGGAAATGGTGAGTCACGTATATTACTATGTAATGGATGATACATGACTCTACATAGAACAATGTCAGTTTCCTTCAAACAGTATACTCAGACCTACAACAAGCATAGAAAGGACTTAATGAATGTTATTGAAAAAAATGACTGCAAAATATATGAAATTGGATATTTTCCAGCATTTCCTCATTGCTGTACAGTTTCAGAAATAAAATGATACGTAACAAATCATAAAAATACTAACATCAGTTTTACTATCAAATGTTCTTACCATTCATATCATTTTTTTCTTTAAAAAACTATTAACGTTATACCTGATATAATAAACAATATGCTTTCTGTTATTAAAAATGAGACTACACAACTCATTATTTCTATTTTATTGTCTTGATTATAAGGAGTTCAAGTTACATATTATCATTGTGTGTGTTACTCGCTCAGTTGTTTCCAACTCTTTGTGACCCTGTGGACTGTACCTCACCAGGCTCTTCTGTCCATGGAATTCCCCAGGCAAAAATATATTCTCATTAGCAATAATTATTTTTACCTTGAGTTTTGAAAATTATTGTAGAGTTTTTATCTTATTCCAGGTGGCACTAGTGGTAAGGAACTCATCTGCCAATTCAGGAGATGCAGGAAATGTGGGTTCGATCCCTGGGCCAGGAAGATCCCCTGCAGGAGATCACGGCTACCCATCCAGTATTCTTGCCTGGAGAATTCCATGGACAGAGGAGCCTGGCGGGGCTACTGTCCATAGAGACACAAAAAGTCAGACACAACTGAAACAACTTAGCACTAGTGTTTTAATAGCAATATGAAATTGTTATTTTTAATCAAGAAGCATCCCATGGTATCCTCCATGAGAATGCTGTTCACTGAAAATTTGTGTCATATATGTAGATAGATAGATGGATACTATTATATACTTAATACATAAGAGGTCAGAAGATTTCAGTGTTGACTTATAATGGATTTATAAAAAAATGTCCCAAGAAACCTAAAGATTACATGATGGCAGAAATATATACCATAACCTCGGACAAACTCATCTTTCAAACAATGCATGGGTGCCTACAAATATTGCACTTGCATTGTCATTGATAGCTTTCAAGATCAATTAAAATCAAAACCAGCATATAATGCAAAAGTTCTTTTTTAAATATTCTACAAACACCACAGTATAACTTGGTTGTCATTGCCTGAAGCAGGAAAGCAATTTACATGTCTAAAATTGCAGAACAACTATTTGAAAAATTCAGTCAGCTTTTATTTTCATTCCCACAGAAGAAATAGAATGTAAATTATTTGTGACAAATGAACACCTTACATATCCTTTGACCTAATCTGATCTCAAAGAAACATACATATAATCATAGAGGAATACAAAATATTTCAAATATACAGTTGCCATGAATTTGCACAAATGCCTCTGGCTACACTGTGATCTAATTTTTAATCCAACAAAAAAGAGGAAAATCTTATTTCTATTCCAGGTACTCTAAAATATTTCTGTATAGGCCTTGACATTTCTGATCAATCATTTTAGAACCCAGATTCTATTATTTGAAAAATTTTTGTTTTTATTTTTCTGTGTTATAAATTAGAAAAAATTGTATTACAATATAGTTATTAATAGATACTTTTGCTTATACTGATGTATAACAACCACAAATTTAGTGGCTTGGAATAACACACATTATTATTACAGAGATTTTCATAGGTGAGAAGTCTCGACATGACCTAGCTGGGTGCTCTGATCCAGGTCTCACAAGGGTTTATGCAAGTTGTAGGTCTGTCTGAGTTCCTTTCTGCAGTCTAATACACCCTTCCAAGCTCAAGGGAATGTAGGCAGAATTCAGGCAGTTGCAGTTGCAGAATTGAGGTCCTCTGATTCAAGTGGGCCTTAGAAAGCATCACTACAAACAAAGCTAGTGGAGGTGATGGAATTCCAGTTGAGTTATTTCAAATCCTGAAAGATGATGCTGTGAAAGTGCTGCACTCAATATGCCAGCAAATTTGGAAACTCAGCACACAGGATTGGAAAGGTCAGTTTTATTTCCAATCCCAAAGAAAGGCAATGCCAAAGAATGCTCAAACTACCACACAATTGCACTCATCTCACACGCTAGTAAAGTAATGCTCAAAATTCTCCAAGCCAGGCTTCAGCAATATGTGAACCATAAACTTTCAGATGTTCAAGCTGGTTTTAGAAAAGGCAGAGGAACCAGAGATCAAATTGCCATCTGCTGGATCATGGGAAAAGGAAGAGAGTTCCAGAAAAACATCTACTTCTGCTTTATTGACTATGCCAAAGCCTTTGACTGTGTGGATCACAATATACTGTGGAAAATTCTAAAAGAGATGGGAAAACCAGATCACCTGACTTGCCTCTTGAGAAATCTGTATGCAGGTCAGGAAGCAACAGTTAGAACTGGACATGGAATAACAGACTGGTTCCAAATAAGAAAAGGAGTATGTCAAGGCTGTATATTGTCACCCTGCTTATTTAACTTCTATGCAGAGTACATCATGAGAAACACTGGACTGGAAGAAGCACAAGCTGGAATCAAGATTGCCGGGAGAAATATCAATAACCTCAGATATGCAGATGACACCACCCTTATGGCAGAAAGTGAAGAGGAACTAGAAGCCTCTTGATGAAAGTGAAAGAGGAGAGCGAAAAAGTTGGCTTAAAGCTCAACATTCAGAAAACGAAGATCATGGCATTTGGTCCCATCACTTCATGGGAAATAGATGGGGAAACAGTGGAAACAGTGTCAGACTTTATTTTTCTGGGCTCCAAAATCACTGCAGATGGTGACTGCAGCCATGAAATTAAAAGACGCTTATTCCTTGGAAGGAAAGCTATAACCAACCTAGATAGCATATTCAAAAGCAGAGACATTATTTTGCCAACTAAGGTCCGTCTAGTCAAGGCTATGGTTTTTCCTGTGGTCATGTATGGATGTGATAATTGGACTGTGAAGAAAGCTGAGCACTGCAGAATTGATCCTTTTGAACTGTGGTGCTGGATGACTCTTGAGAGTCCCTTGGACTGCAAGGCGGTCCAACCAGTCCATCCTAAAGAAGATCAGTCCTGGGTGTTCATTGGAAGGACTGATGCTAAAGCTGAAACTCCAATACTTTGGCCACCTCATGCGAAGAGTTGACTCATTGGAAAAGACCCTGATGCTGGGAGGGATTGGGGGCAGGAGGAGAAGGGGACGACAGAGGATGAGATGGCTGGATGGCATCACCAACTGTATGGACGTGAGTTTGAGTAGACTCTGAGAATTGGTGATGGACAGGGAGGCCTGGCGTGCTGCAATTCACAGGGTCGCAAAGATTCGGACATGACTAAGCAACTGAACTGAACTGAACCTATTGCTCTCATCTCGCTGGGTAGTGTTTATAACTTGTACACACCATCCGAAATTTCCTGTCATAGTCATAGTAGTAGCATACTTGTCTAGTCAAGCAAGAGATGTCCCATCACTTTTGTGATTAAAAACTTGATTTAATCAGGGTCACCATACTGCAAGCACACAATAAGTGATGATATTTATGTACTGAAAATTTAAGTGATTACTCATTTTTACTTTCTTATTTTTAAATTAGTATTCTTGCCTGGAGAATCCCATGGATAGAGAAATCTGGCAGGTTACAGTCCATAGCGATGCAAAGAGTCACACATGTTTAAGGTGACTGAGCAGGCACACATGATAGACTATGGTCAGGGAATTTTAATATTTTGATTGTGAATAGAAACCTTTGGAATTGTTTTAGAAAAGGGAGTTAAATGATATGGTTCATGTGATTTTCTATACAACAAGTTTTATCTTCAGGAATGAGACTGGTAACACAGAAACCATCTAGGAAGCTACATCAGAAAAAGCAGAGTTCTTGTGGTTCAAACTGCAGTGTTTCTCATTCAAAAGTAGCTACAAGTGAAATTTAGAATATATCTGAAGACAGACCTGGCAGGGCTTGCTGATATGTTGAATGTTGAGTATGATAGCAGGAGATAAATGCTTCTGAGTATTCTGGGGACTAAGGAGCCAGATGAATAGTATTAATAATATTTTTGTTGATAGGACAAAGACTGAAGAACATGAAGAGTTGGGAATTTTTTAAAAGATCTGTTTGTATATGTTAAGCTGGAGATGCCTACCAACATATAAGCTGGAATGTGAAATAGGCAGTAGGTCATTGGAACCTAGCTCTCAGAGGAGAGTAAGAAGATCAAGATTCATATATTGAAAACATGAGTATGCAGATAGAAGTAAATAAAGAGACTAGTGTTATGATTGAGTCCAGGGACATTTCAATAATGATGGGTTTGGAAAGAGAACCACCAAAGACTGGAAGATGCAGGTACAGAGGCAGGCTGAACATTCCAAAAATTTGGTATTTACAAGGACAAGAACTGAAAGAATTTTAAAAATGAGGGAATCATCTACTGGAGCCATTTTTTATGTGGGATGGAATGAATCCTAGGGGAATTTTAGAAGACTGTAAAAGTATTTTAAAAATTTTTATCATATTTGGGACATGCAATGGTGTCAGTGGCTATGTATCATTCATTGTAGCTTCAGGCATCTAGTTTGGTTTTAAGCATATTAATAATTAAAGAAGCCTAAAGCCTCATGAGCCTGAAGCCTTGTTTTAGGACAAACATGGATTTTTTTCTACTGTTATTATATAAATAACCATCAAATAATTCAATGAGATCAAACCAGAAACAGAAAATCTAAACTTTACTTAGAAATCTTTACCAACTTATGTGTGAGCAAGTGCATTACTAATGATGAAAGTGAGGAAAAACAGACTTTTTCATTCATATTTTATTGTTTAGAGGTTAATTTTGGGCATCCTTTAAAAAACAAAAGCACCCGAGTTGAAGGCTAGGCAGCTGAAGAGGTTCAGAATGAGCATCCAAAAGGGGTTACTTGGGCATGTGGATTATTTTGAGGCAAAGTCAGCTGTTAACTACAAATTGGTACTTGCCAGGTACCTCTTCAAAGATTAAATCATGTGTTGCTGCAGTTGCTGACTTTCATCACTCTGAAAGGAGTTCAGGGTGAAGAGCAGAAATGAGGCACTCTGTGCTCAGGGGATAAGGGAAAGTACAGAACATGTCTTTAGATAGTTAGATATTTTTAGGAGCTGAGTTTATGAGCCCAATTCTTATATATATTCTCATATCTAGAAAATTGCTAAAATCTTCCATGGTGATATCTGATCCTCAAGACAAGAAGAAACTGCTGCCCCCCCCCCAAAAAAAAAAAAAGGAATATATATGCACTAGATTGCCTGTACTTTCCTTTCACCAAAATCACATATATGTTAACCTTGCCTCCTCATTCTTTGGAACAGTTTCTCAGAGTTTTCTGGAATGCTTTGTCCCGGACTATAGTCCTCATTTTTCCCCAAATAAAACTTAACTTGCAACTTTCACATTATTCATTATTTTTTAAGTCATAACAACCAAGGTCCAAAAGACTCAGGAAATACTTTTAACCTCCTCCTTAGTTGCCTAAATTAACTTAGAAAGATGTTTGGCCAGGGAAAGTGTTCCTACTAAGGTATCTCGCTTATAAATAACCAATCTATGAAGCAGGCAAGCATCTCATCATCAAGAAGTTGGGAAGATCTTCCTGGGTTGGGAAGATCTGCTGGAGAAGGGATAGGCTACTCACTCCAGTATTCTTGGGCTTCCCTTGTGATTCAGCTAGTAAAGAATCTGCTTGCAATGCAGGAGACCTGGGTTCAATCCCTGGGTTGGGAAGATGCCCTGGAGAAGGGAAAGGGTACCCACTCCATTATTCTGGCCTGGAGAATTCCATGGACTGTATACTCCATGCGGTTGCGACTTTCACTTTCACTTTAGTTGCCTAAATTAACTTAGAAAGGCGCTTGGCCAGGGACAGAGTTCCTATTAAGGGATTCTCTCTTATGAGTGACTGATCTATGTAGCAGGGCAAGCATGTCACTGTCAGATACCTGCTCTTACTATCTGGTGTTTTGTGGACGACCCTCCCCCTCTTTGGAGTGCCAGGCCCCTAAGCACTGTATAACCCTCAACAGCTTAGGTGTCTCATATTTTCGGGGGTTCTATACATACTTATTTGGATTTGGTTTTCTTCTTTTAATCTATCTTATCTCAATTTAATTAATTAGACCATTCAGAAGAATCTAGACAGGGAGAGAAAAATATCTCCCTTCCGACAAATCATAGAACATTTCTCCTTTCCTTGGTTAGTCATCAGAAGGTCAAGAAACTAACTGTTGCATGGACGATCAGTTCAGAAATTTATGTTACTTGATTTATACCCAATAAAGTTTACTCTTCCACTAATTAGGTGATTTAGAATAATATTTATTAGATTATTTTATTCAATAAAGTTTTATGCAGGTGCCTATTATCAATTGAAGGAATGATCAGAATTTTTGCATTTCTATTATGATGTCACAGCCAGATGACTTATTCTAATGAAGTTCCTGTTTTGAAAACAATTTAATGTAAGTCAAATTTAAAATACATGAAATCATAAATTTTAGGCATAAAACTATGTTCAACATTCATGCTTGAGAACTTGTTTCAGAACTGGTGGCTCTAATAACCTTCTTTTTGATAATTAAGTTGCAGAGCTTATAGCAAAGCTATCATCTGTGAAGAGATGATGGGAAATAGAACGGCAGTATGTGTAAACATTAATAAAATGCAAACACAATGTATCAGCCACACTGTTGCCATCAGATCCCTGTATATTCCACTGTTATTGCAAAAACATATTGTGGGTCAGAGTTTAAGCTTCCTTTCCTGTGAGTAGCTTCTAGAGCTTATTTCAAATGAAAGCTACAGATGGAAGAAAAGTGGCCAGGAGAGAATGATGTAAACTAACCAAATAGTAAGTGGAAAGGGAAACCTAGAAAGGGTGTAGAAAGGTGAGTAGTGAAAGCATATAATGCAGCACTCAGAGGCAAACAAGGAAAATTGATAACAAATATAATAGGACCAGAACTTCAGTACAATTGGCAGATACTTCTTATAAACTTACAATACTAAGGGTAAAATCTATTCTAAAAAAAATCAATTGATTATGCTTATCCTGAAAAAAAAAAAAAGTTTTGTAATGGAATGAGCTAGAGTAAAACAGTTCCCTTCAACCTAGGTGTGAAGAACACAACAGGAGGCAAATCTCAAATTAATACAAAGAGATAGAAAGTTGGCAATTCAGAATAAAGATTAGTCTATCAGTAGTTACCTCTGCTACATGCCTAAAATTATAAATCCCCTTTAGGAATATTTTACCATCTTCTCAAGTAGGGTTGCAATGAGAGCTCAGCTGGTGAGTGTGTGTAATTTACAAACTATCACAAAGGCAAGATTTGAATCAATTCAGAACTGGCGGGGGGGGGGGCGGCGGGGAGGCTGAGAGAAGGGGGAAATAGGAAAAAGGAGAAGGCAAGAGAAAACAAGAAAGAAAAGGATGAAGCTGTCAACTAAAAAAAAATATTCACGATCTAAAAGTTAAATTTATGATTTTATATATTTTAATCTGCCTGTAACATGGGAGACCTGCATTCGATCCCTGGGTTGGGAAGATCCCCTGGAGAAGCGAATGGCTTCCCACTCCAGTTTTCTGGCCTGAAGAATTCCATGGACTGTATAGTCCATGGGATCACAAAGAGTTAGACATGATGGAGCAACTTTCACAAATATTAAGAATTATGTTTTACTCACAAATTTTTAGAACTTGGAGCCAGGAAGCTGAATTTTAAGTAATGCTAAGAGAACTGCTCCCAGAAGGGGAGGCAGCAGCTAGGATATACAGGACTTTTGCAACAAAGGGCACATAGTAGGAACAAAAGATAACTGCTTTTTTTTGCATTCAGAATTATTAATTAATTGCACCCTGCTTGTTTAACTTATATGCAGAGTACATCATGAGAAACGTTGGACTGGAAGAAACACAAGCTGGAATCAAGATTGCCGGGAGAAATATCAATAACCTCAGATATGCAGATGACACCACCATTATGGCAGAAAGTGAAGAGGAGCTAAAAAGCCTCTTGATGAAAGTGAAAGAGGAGAGTAAAAAAGTTGACTTAAAGCTTAACATTCAGAAAACGAAGATCATGGCATCTGGTCCCATCACTTCATGGGAAATAGATGGGGAAACAGTGGAAACAGTGTCAGACTTTATTTTTTGGGCTCAAAAATCACTGCAGATGGTGTCTGCAGCCATGAAATTAGAAGACGCTTGCTCCTTGGAAGAAAAGTTATGTCCAACCTAGATAGCATTTTCAAAAGCAGAGACATTACTTTGCCGACTAAGGTCCATCTAGTCAAGGCTCTGGTTTTTCCTGTGGTCATGTATGGATGTGAGAGTTGGACTGTGAAGAAGGCTGAGCACCGAAGAATTGATGCTTTTGAACTGTGGTGTTGGAGAAGACTCTTGAGAGTCCCTTGGGCTGCAAGGAGATCCAACCAGTCCATTCTGAAGGAGCTCAGCCCTGGGATTTCTTGGGAAGGAATGATGCTAAAGCTGAAACTCCAGTACTTTGGCCACCTCATGCAAAGAGTTGACTCATTGGAAAAGACTCTGATGCTGGGAGGGATTGGGGGCAGGAGGAGAAGGGGACGACCAAGGATGAGATGGCTGGATGGCATCACGGACTCGATGGACGTGAGTCTGAGTGAACTCCGGGAGATGGTGATGAACAGGGAGGCCTGGCGTGCTGTGATTCATGGGGTCGCAAAGAGTTGGACATGACTGAGAGACTGAACTGAACTGAACTGAGTTCTGCAGGGCTTACAAGCTCACCATCTTGGAGGTGGCTGAAAATCATTGATGACTGTGACAAACTCTGTTTACTGATACAGCAGCAGATATTTCACTTCTCAAAACCAATGGTTTGAGGGGGTACCAAAAGAAAAATGAAATGCAAGAAATAAGAAGAAGGAATGAGAGAAACCAGAAGGAACGGAAGGAGTGGGAGAATGTAGACAAGGAAAGGGTCAAAGATAGTTGGTGGAAAGATCAAAGTAGAAGCTGTGATGAGGAGGCAAGATTGGAAAGAAAAGGGATCTGCATAGGACACATCTCTCTTTGTCCTTGGATCTCAGCCTGGAGTGGTGGTGGTGCTGGCAGCTTAGTTGCTGTGTCCAACTTTTTGTGACTCATGGACTGTAGCTCACCAGACTCTTCTGTCCATGGGATTTTCCAGGCAAGAACACTGGAGTGGGTTGCCATTTCCTTCCCCAGGGAATCTTCCTGACCAAGGAATCAAACTTGCATTTCCTGCATCGCAGGTGGATTATTTACTGGTGAACCACCAGGGAAACCCCAACCTGGAGAAGAGAAGGAAAGAAGCAGGAATGATTTGTCACTGAGGTATGAAAGGCAACAGCGTCTCAGCAACAGCATCACCGTGGCTCCCAGGAAGACCCAAAGACAGGGTAGGAGATGCAGAGTCCATAGCACTGCACCATCAACTGGCAAGGAAAACACAGCACTGCTTCTTAGGAGCCTGATGATTCTGCTGCTGAAAGGGAGGTCCAAGGACCAGAAGGATGAAGATCACTGAGGAGCTTGTTTAAATATTCGGAATTTCAGGGCCCCTAATCAGCATCTGCATTTTAACAAGATCTCTGGTTGATTTGTATGCATGTGGAAATGTAAGCAGTACAACATAATTCTCTACGGATCCCTGGGGCTACATTAACATTGCTTTACATTCAAATAAATGAAGAGCCAGTCACTGGGGTACCATAAAAGCAACTTGATGTTTAAGTCAGTGACATTCCAGGGAAGGTGGTAATTCTTGACAATCCCACAAGAAATAACAGCTTCTCGTGCTAAACATGGGTTTCCCTGGTGGCTCAGCAGTAAAGCATCCACCTGCCAATGCAGGAGATATAGGCTGGATCCCTGGATTGGGAAGATCCCCAATCTTCCCAATGGTCATCAGGAAACAGCAAACTACTTCAGTATTCTTGCCTGGAAAATCCCATGGAGAGAGGAGCCTGGCAGGCTACAGTCCATGGAGTCACAAAACGGTCAGACATGACTTAGCAACTAAACAACATACTAATCTCATCAAAGTTACATCACCTTGCAAAAGAAATGCTTGTTTTTTGTAAGTAGAGCAAAATTTGCCACCACAAAATGTGTCACTCTGGGATGTGAATTATTTTGAACTGAAAGAAAAAACAAAATCAAAGCCCCAAAGACTCAGGAAGAAGCTTTGACCTTCCTCCTTGGCCGTCCAGAAGAATTTAGATAGAGGACCTGTCCCTGGAATAGAGTCAACACCAGAGATGTCTGCAGAGAATGTGGCCTAGGCATGATGGAGAAAACCCTGAGATCAGAGTCCACTCTGTTTCCCATTGTCTCTCAGGCCAGAGAAACTTTTCTTTTTTTTTTTTTTTTTACCAAAATTTGCTTTTTCATCTTCATGTGAATTGCTTTCCTCCCCTTTGCAATCCCAAGCCATTACCCCTAACATCCCCTTTTGTCTCTAGCTGATGATGGCATCTAAGGTGCGAGCTTTGGCCATTTAGATTAGTTACTCAGTTTTCCTGGGTCCCTCCCAGATATACATGTTATTAAACTTTGGTTTGTCTCCTGATAATTTGTCTCATGTCAATTTAATTCTTACACCAACCAGTAAAACTCTGAAGGGTAGAGGAAAATGTCTTCCTACTTGACAGAAGTATGTTCCCACTGATCTTACAAGTGGAATAGTGTATTGCCTTATTCTCATTGGTGTGATGATTTATCTGAGGAAAATAGCCACAGAGTATGTCATTATTGTAGACAGATATACACACCAGAAGTGAAGACCTATTATCAAACCTGATATTACAACTATTAAACTATTGTTTTTCTCCTGTTTTTATTTTTTACTTTTTTACTGTTAACAGAAGCCCTATTTGTAATAGCCCAAACAGGGAACAATCTAATGTCCTTTAATGGGTAAATGTGTAAACAAACTCTGGTATATCCATATACAGTGGACTACTAGTCAGCAATGAAAAAGTAATGAGCAAATTATTGGTACATGAAAGAAACTGGATGTATCTCAAAGGCATTATTAGAAAAAGCCAATCTTCAAAAGTTACATACTGTGTATTTTCTTGTATATAACATTTTCTCTCTAATAAAATTATAGAAATGAGAGATTATACATAAATATATAAATGTTGGTTTCCTGAGCCTGCTGTAAAACATTAGCACAAATTTGGTAGCTTAAAACAAAGAAATATATTCTCTTACAATAAGTTCTGGAGGCCAATCTGTCTTTTATTAAAAGAGGTTCTCAGACAAGAACCAAAAGAGTAAAAGTATGTTATTTTTTTATCATCCACTAAATATAGATGCTCTTAAATTCCTCTTACTGCCAGTTTCCACATCATATATATATATATATATATATATATATGATCATACGGAGTACATTACACTACAGTCATAAATATCACTTTTTTTCATAATAAAGATTTATACCTCCCCGATTTCAGAAAAGTGATATTGGCGGTCATATTTTCAGGTATCCACCTGGGTTTAAAATATTAATTATCACTTAACAATAAGAGTGGAAAAGGAAATTTTCATTCTCAGATAGCAATTCTCACCTGCTAACTGGAAACAGAGCATTTGATGTCATGAGCTATGAAATGAAATTTGACATGGCAAACTATTATCTGACATGAACTCTTACACTGTTACTAATCTAGTTCCCTAATTCTTTTTATTTATTTTGTGGTTTAGAGAATAGCAGTTTTTAAGAAACATGCTTTTTTTCCAATTGTTATTATTTAGTTGCTCAGTTGTGTCTGACTCTTTTTTGACCCCATGAATTGTAGCCCACCAGACTCCTCTGTCCATGGAATTTCCAGGCAAGAATACTGGAGTGGGTCGCCATGCCCTCCTCCAGGGGGATCGGCCTGACCCAGGGATCAAACTCCTGTCTCTTATATCTCTTGCATTGGCAGGCAAGTTTTTTACCACTAGTGCCACCTGGGAAATCCTTTTAAGTCTATTAGCATGGAATAAATAAAAAGATAGGTACACAATTAGAAATAAAATATAATGAGTACAAATAAAGTTATATGTGTATATGTTGAGTATATATTAGATCATATGAACAAAATGGACATTAAGTGACTTCACAATATGCATTTTATGTAAACAATATAAACAGACCATTTGCTTTGAAAGAAAGATGCCCTGTGATCAAATAGCCAAAAGTATAAGGCAATGATAGAAGGTATATTAAGTGAGGTGGTGTATTAGAAGCTGGATAAACAGTTAGTATAGACTTTACTCACTAAAACTAAGTTTCAATAATCCACTCAGAAAAACAGATCATATCATATTCTAACTTATCTAGGATAGTCTTGGATGGCTAAATGTGGATGGGGAGATGTTAAGGTGTTCTGATTTCCACAATTTCACATCGGTTTGCCTCTGTGCTAGTCTGTTTCTATTTTCTCTCACTTTGCTTTTGACTAGACACTGTTTCCTGCATCCCTTCTCTTGATTCCAGGGTAGCACAGTTTCCTTATACATAATATATTCTTATGTATATACACACGACCCCATGAATCGCAAAGAGTCGGACACAACTGAGCGACTGAACTGAACTGATATACACAGTATAAAGATGTATTCAGACATGTTCTGTCTGAAATGTCCCTTGAACATTCAGTTCAGTTCAGTCATTCAGTCATGTCCAACTCTTTGTGACCCCATGAATCACAGCACGCCAGGCCTCCCTGTTCATCACCAACTCCTGGAGTTCACTCAGACTCACGTCCATCAAGTCAGTGATGCCATCCAGCCATCTCATCCTCTGTCATCCCCTTCTCCTCCTGCCTCCAATCCGTCTCAGCATCAGAGTCTTTTCCAATGAGTCAACTCTTTGCATGAGGTGGCCAAAGTACTGGAGTTTCAGCTTTAGCATCATTCCTTCCAAAGAAATCCCAGGGCTGATCTCCTTCAGAATGGACTGGTTGGATCTCCTTGCAGTCCAAGGGACTCTCAAGAGTCTTCTCACATATCTGAGGTTATTGATATTTCTCCTGGCAATCTTGATTCCAGCTTGTGTTTCTTCCAGTCCAGCATTTCTCATGATGTACTCTGCATATAGGTTAAATAAGCAGGGTGACAGTATACAGCCTTGACGTCCTCCTTTTCCTATTTGAAACCAGTCTGTTGTTACATGATATATTCTTGCATTTATCTGTTTTGTTTCTTCTTTAATTCTTTTTAATCTCAGTTTTGGCTACTGTCTCATCTCAGAGAGTCAGTCTATCCAGTTCTTGAACATTAGCATGGGACTAATAGTAAATTTTTTCTCACTGATCACAGGTGCAAGGGCATGATGAACTTAATCTTGGTTGGTTCTCATGGAAATAAAAACTTTAAAAATTGCATATTGTACATGTTCTTCACTTAAACACTTATTTTTTAATATGCGATGCATTTTAATGCAAAATTTTAAAATAGAGAAAAAAGGGCAAAATTTCTCAGCTGTTTATGTGTATTTTAGTATGTAACAGTGAATATTTACTTTCGTTGAAACAGAGAGCAACTACCCAAATGAGAACAGAGGCTATTTATTCACCAGCCCTAAATTTATATATAGTTTTCTTTTTTCCCCCAAATCTCTTATTCATTGATCCTTTTCATCAACAAAAATAATTTATTTTTTAAAAAACGTCTTTTAAACATGTTTAAGACTTCCCTGTTGGCTCAGATGATAAAGCGTTTGCCTACAATGTGGGAGACCTGGGTTTGATCCCTGGGTCGGGAAGATGCCCAGGAGAAGGAAATGGCAACCCACTCCAGTACTCTTGCCTGGAAAATCCCATGGACGGAGGAGCCTGGTAGGCTACAGTCCATGGGGTCGCAAAGAATCAGACACAACTGAGTGACTTCACTTTTTTTCACTGTTCTCTTGGGCTTCCCAGGTGACTCAGTGGTAAAGAATCTGCCTGCCAATGCAGAAGTGAGTTTAATCCTTGGGTCAGGAAGATACCCTGGAGAAGGAAATGGCAACCCACTCAAGTATGCTTACCTGAAAAATTCCATGGACAGAGGAGCCTGAAGGACTACAGTCTATGGGGTTGAAAATAGTGTGATACAACTGAGTGACTGAGCATGCACAGGCACTATTTCTCTGAGATGAGACAGTAGCCAAAACTGAGATTAAAAAGAATTAAAGAAGAAACAAAACAGATAAATGCAGGAATATATCATTAACCAAGTTTTCAATTTTTGCTTAACAGGGAATTTATTACACACTTTGAAAATGTTATAAAGATGTATCAGATCCTTTATCTCCCTCAAAATGAGTTTTCAAATTGTGAGTGAAATTGGCTTTCATGTGTTTTGTACCCGTTAATTTACTTTAATGAAGCATGAGTGTTAGAGGACAAGATGGTATTTCATACCAAGTTGTTTATGAAGCCTTGTGTCAATGCTGAATCATTCTTACCTAATCGAAAACTTGTCTAACTTTCTGAATTTTTCTAACACATTCCCAAATAAATATGAACCGGAGAAGGAGGGAAAACTAAAATCTAGCTGGTCCCTCCTCACCACTTTCCCCCACAGTTCTGTTCCAGCACACGGCGACAGAAAGCCATACATGTCCTGTTTCCTTCTATCCCCTGCAAGGTCAAACTGACCAGTAGCATTCAGCAAGTAGGCCTGAAGCTAATCTGACAATATGCTGCTCAGGAATTAACAGTTAACTACAGCTCTGGAGTTTAGATTCCTCATTAAGTAAAAGCTCTGAATTTAAAGAAGTGATGGTGAAAATACATCTAAAAAGACAAACATGTCTGCCTTTGAGTCAAAGAAATAGAAATGAAAACGTTTTGTTTAATTTTTCATGCTTTATTTTTTCTTTTTAAAAGAGAGGATAGTTAAATTGTGATCTGCAATTGAAATCAATAAACTAGGTACTTGTAACAGTAAATGTCTTTATATAATTCTAGATGGACTTATAACATCCCACTGTATGGATCTATCTCTCTAACTATACTAAAAGAGGTTTGATATTAGGTATTTTGTTGCTTTTATAAGCTGTAGAGGGGCTCTTGCTAACATTCCATTAAGACTCATCATCAATATTTAAATTAATCATATTTACAAATGGCTTCTCAGTTGGCACTTGTGGTAAAGAATCTGCCTGCCAATGCAAGAGATGCCAGAGGTGCGGGGTCAACCCCTGGGTTGGAAGATCCCCTGGAGAAGGAAATGGCAATCCTCTTTCTTGCCTGGGAAATCCCATGGATGGGAAAGCCTGGAGAACTACAGTCCCTGGAGTCACAAAGATCTGGACACGATTGAGCACGCACGTATTTAAAGATATCTGACGTTTCAGGAAAATTTCACATAAGGCATTGACAACTTTGACTAATCCTTCATGTCTAAAATACCACTGTTTTATCAAGATGCTTTTTATTCATTTTTGAAATTTACAAACTCTGTGATAGGAATGACTCACAAAGAAGGCTGGGTGTGGTTTTTCCAGTTCCAACATAACAGATATGTAACAATATGAGATGACAGACAAAATTGGACAAGTACAGACATTACCATCATTTTCCAGTTCACTAACAGGTAGTGGTCCTAGCTTCTGACATGCTAACTTGGGGTGAGAAGATCGGCTGCACAAGATCAGATTTATTCTTTGGTGTAAAAGCATTCAGCTGAATGGCTAATGCACTGAGCAGACACAGAATGGCTAAACCTCAGTGTTCCTTCATCACACATGCAGGAGCCAAGTTTCTAGGGGCCAGGATCAATACTGGCAGCTTCGTTAGGCAATGTAAACCTCTCTGAGGATTCCAAATTGAGGGGTCAGTCATGACCATGAGAATCACCCTCCAAACCAGCTGGATCACAGATGTGTAACACCGCAGCAGGGACAGAGAACGGACTTCAGAAAGTTTGTCTCAATCGATAAGCACTCTCCGTGTCTCATCTCGGCTTCTTTGGTTCCCAATACACTCAGAGCACAGTAAGAGCTTATGAGACAGGAAAGCTGTCTCCATATAAATAATACACCAAAACTTTTATGATCCATTTCATGCCACAACTTAAATATTCACTGAAAGAGGGAAATGCTTCATCTTGATGGCAAGCTAGTTTGACTTTTTATCTATCTTCTTATTGATTTCCTTCTATAAAATCCAAAAAGAATGAGGCTGAGACGTTTGTATGTGTTTGGTAACCAGAGAATATTCTTGCTTTTGTGTATTCAATGAGGAGTAATGGAAATGTGTTTTTAAAGTAGGAAATCCACTTTAGACAATAACTTCAAATCTTTGCAGTGTCCCAATCATCCCATTTTATTACACTAAACAATTTCCTAACCCAGAAGATTATAGTTAACACGTAAAAATATGAAAACAAAAGAACATATGATCACCTGAATTCAAAAATGACTTTTTCTAGGCTTCAAGATAGTTGGCCATTGGTGCTTGTTGTTCTGTTTCTTCCAAAATCCCAGTTGGCGTTATTTGTTATCATCCTCAGTATTACATAACCGGAACCCCCGGCAGAAAACTTCACCCCCTAAAAATCCAACCTTGCCTTAGTGTTGTTACTACTCCCATGTCCTAAGACCATACACTTATTTTTGTGCTTTTCGTTTTCCCTCATTCTCAAAACAAACAGTATTTCCTCTTATTTTTATTTTTGTGTCTTACTGTTGTCAGTCTGTTCATATTTTCTTTAATTATACATTTTTTATAAAAGTATATTTTAATAAGTTGATGTATTCAGTGTTGCGAATGTGATAGCCCAATGCTATATCAAGGCAGCAGAAACGAAGATTTCTGGCATCTTTTTAATACAAGCACCGTGAATTAAGTACATTAGCATCAGACTTCCGTTGACTACTCAATCTTTAATTATACTTTTAATGACATTTGTACATCAAGCTTTAAGAAGCTGCACTAAACTTGAGAAATTGATATGCAAAAAATATTTAGGGAAATATTTTACCTTTCATACCATGAGAAGCACAGAAGATTGACTTGAGATTATATTTCCAAAGGGTTCAGGGTGACAAGGTTAGAAAGTGAAGCTGAGTCTGTATGATACAACAAATTTAGCCTTATTGTTCTCTAGAAAAGTTACTTGTGAAGAAAATAGACTAGTTAAATTTTTGAACTACTGATGTAGAACATGCTGAACATACAAACACTCCAGGATGATATGTTGATTTAGAGATGTGTTTCTCATGGTGTCTGCAAACCACTTGGTGGGAATCATGCATCCTAAAAATGCTCCTGCCTGCATCCACTGGGGTTTGGGTCTTGAGTCCTATGCTAAAACATCAGACTTGAGAAAGATTTAATAAAACAATAACAAAGGCTGTGTTCACTATTCACTGACAAATGAAATATAAAGTCTTCTCTGAAAGATGGAATATTAAAAACACACAGTAAGATATGCAGAATATTGACATCATCTAGAGTAGCTTTCCCTGGTGACTCAGATGGTAAAGCGTCTGCCTACAATGACGGAGACCTGGGTTCCATCTCTGGGTCAGGAAGATCCTCTGGAGAAGGAAATGTCAACCCACTCTAATACTTTTGCCTGAAAAATCCCATGGACGGAGGAGCGTGGTAGGCTACACTCCATTGGGTCGCAAAGAGTCGGACACGACTGAGCGATTTCACTTTCATTTTCGGAGTAGTTACGTATCTTTTTTGACAAGCAATCTGGAAGAGCCAAATAACTTCAATTACATTATTCTTGGATCAAAACTTCATTTAAATACTATCAGCATTTAATTGAAAGCTACTTTGACCAAGATATTTGTGCAATGAGAAGCTGTGATTGGTAGAAAAGTTCAAATAATTGGCTATACTCAAAATATTAGAGAAAACAGACTTGAAAAAGCTATCGTTTTTCTCCCTAACTTGGCTAGTCAACAACTGTCCGAAAAAGAAATGATTATTTCCATATAAAATTTACTAGAATTTGGAAAATTTCAAAGGGATCAGTTTTAAAAGCACTGGAATTAAACGATACTTGGAATGGTGGGGAAAACATCTCAAGGGTTCACACATTAATTCAAATAATCAAAGATACACCCAGAAAGCCAAATTTTATTTTTTCAAAATGCACAGAGCTCCTGAAAAATATTTTAAATCTAACATATCTCTAAATTTGAATATATATATGTATGTGTGTGTGTGTATATATATATACACACACACACATATTTCTATGTCAGCTATTATGAGTTAAAATTTGGGGAAAAAAATTCCCTGGATTCAGTGTTGTGCTTATAACAGACTTTGAAATATGGTATAAACGCATAGCAACTGATAATCCACCCTGAAAAATAAATCATGATCAAATTGTTCTATAGACACTTCCTATTGGAGAATCCCTATATTATCACATGTAATATCCTTAAGTACAAAGATAAATGTCATTAGGAGATGTATATTTGGCCAGTTTTTTAACCTGCCAGAGCTCTAGGGGCATTTACTGTGGATGATATATTATAGTCATGAATTAATTAATGTTCTTAATGTTATGAAAAAAAAAAGAGATGGAGCCAACAAATACAATCTGTAAAATGATAACTATATGATAAATGGGTCATTCAGTGATTTTTATTAAATTAAATATATTCATGACAAAAGCCAACACTGCAATATTGACTGAATAACTTAATCTTGTCATCTTATAGAGTGGGTTGCAAAATAATAAATTGTTCAAGCCAAGTAAGTTATTGAATACTTTCAGACTCAAGAGAGTTGTGGGCTTAAAACCGACTGTTGCTACCTCATTCCTCAGAGTTGACAGATATTAGAGCATTCATAATAAACCTGCCATTAGAGGCACTCATATTTCCTTTTTTCTTTCTCTGACAGAAAAATATCCATTTTTTGGCTGAAATATTATCTGTCAAGAGGCCAGATTTATGAGGACCAAAATAACTCAGCCCTAAATGTCTACTCAGAGTATATTTATTGGAAAATATTAAGACTTCCCTGAGATTTCTTAAATTCCATTAACTAATGTAATGATAATGGGTAAACAGTAAACAACTCAAGATAGATTATCAAAGAGACATGGTTTGACCCCTAGGTCAGGAAGGTCCTCTGGAGAAGGAAATGGCAACCCACTCAGGTATTCTTGGCTGGAGAATCCCATGGACAGAAAAGCCTTGTGGGCTACAGTCCGTGGGGTTGCAAAGAGTCAGGACACAACTGAAGCAACTTAGCATGGCAAGCAAAGTGAGTATAGTTAGAGGATTACAAATATAAAGATAAGAGTAGGGTTTAAAGCATAGTTTTGGTTAGTTAGGCTGAGATTCGATGTCATCTGTTAGCAATCCCACATGGTAGCTAAGCCTTTCTATTGTTTTCATCAAATGAGGAAAGCACGATCTTAAATCATTCTGGATAGGAAGGAGACATAAAACATGAGCCGGGAATACAACATCAGGCAGGGAATAAAACTAAATAAGAAAACAAAAACATGTATCCCTGCAACTTTTACTGTTTAGTGCACTTTCTTATGACCTCCCCAGAGCATCACAAAGACATGTAGGCTAGTTTGAAAACAGGTGGGCATAATTCAGGGAGCCAAAATGCTGAATCCACCAACTATTCATTCTATACCTTTTTGAGAAATGTTTTCTCACTTAGTAGTTAAAAAAGAGGGAAAAAGTAAACCAATAGAGCAACTATTCAGTGAGATGTTCTTTGCCAAAGCAGAAAGGTATGGCTATAATATGTTTACACTTTGAAGTTTACTTGAAAACACAGTGATCTAGAGCTGATTATTAGTCACCCAGTGTGACTAATGTATTATATATAGATATAGATAAACAACAAGGTCCTACTGTATAGCACAGGGAATTATATTCAATATCCTCTGATAATCCATAATGGAAAATAATATAAAAAATAACATATATATATATGTTTGGACATATATATATGTTATGTATATATATATATAACATATATATATACACACACACACACACACACATATGTGTGTGTGTGTGTGTGAATCACTTTGCTGTATAGCAGAAATTAACACAACATTGTGAGTCAACCATACTTCAATATTTTTTAAACCAATACAATATTGTAAAGTAATTAACCTCCAATTAAAGTAAATAAATTTATATTAAAAATAAATAAAAATATAAACTTTAAAAATCTCATTGATCAAGGCACTCCTTTTAGATTTTGAAAGATTTAGATGTTGTCTTGGCCAGTTTACTATATGCAAAATGTGATACTGGATGGCTTAGACAATAGAAATTTATGTTCAACAGTTTTGGAGGCTGGGAAGTCGAAAGTCGAGGTGACCAGGTTTAGTCTGCTACCTGTCCCGTGGCTAGACTCCTTTTCTTTGTCCTCACAGGAGCTTTTCTTTGCATGCATAAGGAAAGAGGGGGGACTCTGGTCTCTTCCTCTTCTGATAAGGACAGTAATCCCATCCTAGGGGTCCCACTCTGACCACATCTCAACCTAGTCAACTCCCAAAGGCATTACCTCCTGATACCATCACACTGGGGGAGTCGGCTCTTCAACACATAAATTTTGGGAAACACATTCCATTCATTACAGACACATTCCTGTGTATGTTTAAACATATTCAAGTTGAAGGACTCAGGGTGCTGACTTCTAACTATAATGTTGTAGTATTAATAAATCAGCGGTTGAGTGGCCTCAGAATACAGGCAGAGCAAACACTAATGAGCAAAGTTGTAGAACATCACACTCCTCAAGAGATTCAAGGACTAAAATATATAACCAAATAATTAAATATTCTGTATCAAATATTTATATTGATGAGCAATGGATGCTTATAAATTGCAATCTCTAAATGCTAATGCAAATAGCACTCTAATAATGGTTTATAAGCAACACGATAAACATCTAAACTATCGTTAGTCCAAAAAGTCTCTCTCTGCTGCTGCTTTTAGCAGCTCAGAAGCTACTTCCAAGTCAAAAGTTGCTTATCTACTCATGCATCGCAATGACAAGACAGTGACTAAACAACATGCATCACAATTGAGAACTAACCCAATTCTAATAATTTCCCACTTTACTTTTTCTTCTAATAAGATTGTTTTATTTGTTAAAAATATCATTAATATTGTTGCTACTATAGAGAAAGACAAACTATATTATTGGTGTTCAGTTGCTAAGTTGTGTTTGACTCTTTATGGCCCCATGAACTGCAGCATGACAGGCTTCCCTGTCCTTCACCATCTCCTGGAGTTAGTGCAAACTCATGTCCATTGAGTCGATGATGCCATCCAATCATCTTCTGTCGACCTCTTCTCTTCCTGCCCTAATCTTTTCCAGCATCAGGGTCTTTTCCAGTGAGTCAATTCTTTACATCAGGTGGCCAAAGTATTGGAGCTTCAGCTTCAGCATCATTCCTTCCAAAGAATATTCAGGGATGATTTCTTTAGGATTCACTGGTTTGATTTCCTTGCAGTCCTTTGCTTTTTCTTCTAATAAGATTATTTTGTTAGAAATGTTATTAACATTGAACTTACTATGAAGGCAAACTATATTAGCTAAATCAAAAAATCAGAGTACATGGGAATGGGTTGAAGGATTACAAGTATCTGTTCAAAGCTATTTTAAGCATGTGTAAGTCCATAGACTCTTGAGTTGATATGACACCCTATTTTCAACTCCTCTAACAAATTATTTTCCAGAGAGGCATTGGAAAGATCTATTTTTATGCATTCAGTAAGAAAAACAGGCTGTGAAATAAAAAGCAATAATAACTGCAAAAATAAAGGCAAAAATAATAAAAATAAAGTCACTCAGTTTTGACCAACTATTTGTGACCCCATGGACTATACAGTCCATGGAATTCTCCAGATCAAAATACTGGAGTGGGGAGACTATCCCTTTTCCAGGGGATATTCCCGACCCAGGAATCAGACCAGGGTCTCCTGCATTGCGGGAGGATTCTTTACCAACTGACCTATCAGGGGAAGCCCATAAAAGGCAATAATATTTGCCCTATGACATGTACATATGGATTGTAACTTGATCCACTGGATAATTAGTTTTTAGACCTTATGTTAAGCATAGAATACAATTAGAAAATTACACAAACCATAATGAATTGTCACCAACTGTAAACTCCTCTGTCATTGAAACTCGTATCACTATAGCCAATTCCTAACATCCCCAAAGCGCTCCTCCATTTCCCTGTACCTCGAAGGCAACCACTATCTTAATTTCATGCAGGAAGATTAGTTTATTAATTTTGAACCTTATACAAATGGAAGTATGCATTATGTGCACTACTGAGAAATGTAGTAAGATGTGTATTGTAAATATGGTAGTAAATGTTCTAGTTTTATGACATTAGAGTAAACATGGTCTTTTCATGAAATGACCAGATCTAGAAACACTGAAAATTTTATCCCTGGGGAAAAAAAAAAAGGAGGGCACATGTAGAAAAATAGCAGAAATATTCTAAATCATCATCAAAAGAGTGATAAATTAATGGTGATTTGTTTTTATCCTAAGAAATACAGTGTGTGCTTATTCACTCAGTCACGTCCATGTCCAAATCTTTGCAACCCCATGGACTGAAGACAGCCAGACTCCTCTGTCCATGGGGATTTTCCAGGTAGGAAAACTGGAGTGGGTTTCCATGCACTCCTCCAGGGGATCTTCCCAACCCAGGTCTCCCACTTTGCAGATGGATTGTTTATCAACTGAACCACAAGGGAATGCTTATTTATAAGGTGAAAAATCACTAAATGAAAAGATAATAAATGTTTGCTGTGATATTATCCCAAATGAATGGAGCCTATACCTAAGAGAAATATTCTTGTGCTGCCTCTTTAAACAATCTTCACTTTAATTCTGGACAGAAAATTTCACTTCATATGTTAAAATTGATACATAATATTAAAGTTTTCTATGAGACAATTAATCATCTGCACTGAAAAATCTTAGCATCTTACCTTTTCTCTTACCTTATCTTGCCTTACAACAAGTCTTTCCTTGACTCATAGGGAGGAAAAAAGCTTAAAGACGATGTTCCTACTACAAAGAGGCTGGCAAATTTCAGTAGTTCACAGTCTTCATATTTATCATTTATATGTACTGTAGTAAATTGCATTCTCACTACATAATTACAGTGACCAGGTTACATAATTGTGTAACTTGGTTATACAAGATGGAGGAATAGAAGAACCTGTGCTCATTTTCTCCTACGAGAACTCCAAAAGTACAACTCACTGCTGAACAACCATCGACAAGAAAATGTTGGATCTCACCAAAAAAAGATATCTCATGTCCAAGGGCAAAGGAGAAGCTCCAGCAAGGTGAATAGTAGGGGTAAAATCACATTTAGAAACAAACCCCATACCCACTACAGATGCTCAGGGGGCTCAAACAAAACCTTGTGTGAACCAGGACCCAGATACCCCAGAGACAGAGCCAGACCTGTGTTTGAGTCTCCTACAGAGGTTACAGGTCAGCAGCAGCCTGCCATGGGAGCAAGGGCTCTGGGTGCAGCAGACCTGTGGCATAAGCCCTCTTGGTTGCCATTAACTCCAGCAAACAAACAAGCCACAAACTGCAGAACAATTATACCAAAGAAATTCTCACACTGTTAAGAAAGTTCTAGGACCCACAACAGATTTGCCAAAATGGGGATCTGGCAAAGGGACTGAGAACTCCCAGGGAATTTGACTTCAGAGATCAGTGCAGTTTGATTACAGAACTTGCACAGAACTGGGGAAACAGACTCGTAAAGGGCACAAACAAAACCCTGTGTGCACCAGGACTCAGGAGAAAGGAGCCATGATCCCACAAGAGACAGGCCCAGACTTGCCAGACTCTCTGTCTGGGTCAGACTCTCTGTCCAGGAGTCTGTTGTGGAGGTGTGGGTCAGCAGTGGGCTGCTGCAGGGTCCCAGGCACTGAGTGCAGCAGTGCATCATGGGATCTTTTGAAGGAGGTCACCATTAACTTCTTTACCTCCACCATAGTCTGGTCTCCAGTCAAACAACAGTGAGGGAACACAACTCCATCCATCATCAGAAAACTGGATTAAAGATTTTCAACTTCTGCGGCTTTTGGGGGCGCTCGAGCCGTGTCTGGGGGAGGCACAGATGCTGTACCGCACGTTATCTTTCCTGGAAACGGGCAAAGTCTCCTAGGTACCAGGTGCCCTTAGTACCAGACCCCTTGGAGAGTAGTCGTGGCTGCCTCACTCCCTCTTACAGATGGGCAAACTGAGGCTTGGAGGCACGGCCTCCTTCCAAGGTCATAGTCTTCTGACCTTCAGTTTCACTCGGCTTCACTGCCTTCTACTTTAGGTTGTAACACTAATTTATCTCCGGCATTTCCCTTCCCGCCTTTGGGCCTCAATCTCCCTGTTTCTAGAAGGAAAAGATATAGAGCATTAATTTAACAAATATTTACTGAACACGTACTGTAAGCCATACCCTGTTCTAGGCGCTGGAGATATAGCAGTAAACAAGACAGACCAGGTCTCTACCCTCATAGATCTTACAGTGGAGACAGACAGTAAATGAACAAACAGATAAATGAAACAGTACCAGTGAAGATAGTGTACACTAACAGTGATGTGAGAAATAAACACAGCATATGAAGAGTTCTCTTTAGCCTGGCAGGTTAGGAGAGTTCTCTGTGGA
>SJYT01014254.1:71523-108205 GCA_006410635.1 Cephalophus harveyi
TAAAGCTGAAACTCCAGTACTTTGGCCACCTCATGCGAAGAGTTGACTCATTGGAAAAGACTCTGATGCTGGGAGGGATTGGGGGCAGGAGGAGAAGGGGACGACCGAGGATGAGATGGCTGGATGGCATCACTGACTCAATGGATGTGAGTCTGAGTGAACTCCGAGAGATGGTGATGGACAGGGAGGCCTGGCGTGCTGCGATTCATGGGGTCGCAAAGAGTCGGACACGACTGAGCGACTGAACTGACTGAACTGAGCATGGCCCTGCCCATAGGAACAAGACTCAGTTTCCCCTGCATCAGTCTCTCCCATTAGGAAGCTTCTATAATCCTCTTATCCTTATCCATCAGAGGGATGAAAGAAAGAAAGCCACAATCACAGAAAACTAATCAAACTGATCACATGGACCACAACCTTGTCTAACTGAATGAAAGTATAAGCCATGCCATGTAGGGCCACACAAGACGGATGGGTCATGGTGGAGAGTTCTGACAAAATGTGGTCCACTGGAGAAGGGAATGGCAAACCACTTCAATATTCTTGCCTTGAGAACCAAATGAACAGTATGCAAAGGCAAAAAGATAGGATACTGAAAGATGAACTCCCTAGGCTGGCAGGTGCCCAATAAGACACTGGAGATCAGTGGAGAAATAACTCCAGAAAGAATGAGGAGACAGAGCCAAAGGGAAAACAACATCGAGTTGTGATGTGACTGGTGATGGAAGAAAGGTCCAATGCTGTAAAGAGCAATATTGCATAGGAACCTGGAATGTTAGATCCATGAATCAAGGCTAATTGGAAGTGGTCAAACAGGAGATGGCAAGAGTGAACATCAACATTTTCGGGAATCAGAGAAGTAAAATGGACTGGAATGGGTGAATTTAATTCAGATGACCATTATATCTACTACTATGAGCAAGAATCCCTTTGAAGAAATGGAGAAGCCCTCATTTTCAACAAAAGAGTCCAAAATTTAGTACTTGGGTGCAATCTCAAAAATGACAGAATGATCTCTGTTTCCAAAGCAAACCATTCAATATCACAGTAATCCAAGTCTATGTCCCAAACAGTAATGCTGAAGAAGCTAAAGCTGAACAGTTCTATGAAGACCAACAAGACCTTCTAGAAGTAACATCCAAAAAGTACGTCCTTTTCCTCATAGGGGAATGGAATGCAAATGTAGGAAGTCAAGAGATACCTGGAATAACAGGCATTTTTTGCCTTGAATTACAAAATAAAGCAGGGCAGAGGCTAACAGAGTTTTGCCAAGAGAACACAGTGGTCATAGCAAACACCCTCTTCCAAAAACACAAGAGAAGACTTTACACATGGACATAACCAGATGGTCAATACTGAAATCAGATTGATTATATTCTTTGACCCAAAGATGAAAAAGCTCTATGCTGCTGCTGCTGCTCCTAAGTCACATCAGTTGTGTTCGACTCTGTGCGACCCCATAGACGGCAGCCCACCAGGCTCCTCTGTCCCTGGGATTCTTCAGGCAAGAACACTGGAGTGGGTTGCCATTTCCTTCTCCAATGCATGAAAGTGAAAATTGAAAGAAGTTGCTCAGTTGTATCTGACTCTTAGCAACCCCATGGACTGTAGCCTACAAGGCTCCTCCATCCATGGGATTTCCCAGGCAAGAGTACTGGAGTGAGGTGCCATTGCCTTCTCCAGAAAAAGTTCTATACAGAGAGCAAAAACAAGACTGGGAGCTGGCTGTGATACAGTACATGAACTCCTCACTGCAAAATTGATACTTAAATTGAAGAACGTAGGAACAACTAGTAAACCATTTAGTTGAGTTCAGTTCAGATGCTCAGTTGTGTCCAACTATTTGCGACTCAATGAACTGCAGCACACCAGGCCTCCCTGACCATCACCAACTCCCGGAGTTCACTCAGACTCACATCCATCAAGTCGGTGATGCCATCCAGCCATCTCATCCTCTGTCGTCCCCTTCTCCTGCCCCCACTGCCTCTCAGCATCAGTCTTTTCCAATGAGTCAATTCTTCTTATGAGGTGGCCAAAGTATTGGAGTTTCAGCTTTAGCATCAGTCCTTCCAAAGAACTCCCAGGACAGATCTTTAGAATGGACTGGCTGGATCTTCTTTCAGTCCAAGGGACTCTCAAGAATCTTCTCCAACACCACAGATCAAAAGCATCAATCCATCCGTGCTCAGGTTTCTTCACAGTCCAAATTTCACACCCACACATGACCACTGGAAAAACCAAAGCCTTGACTAGATGGACCTTGGTTGGCAAAGTAGTGTCTCTGCTTTTGAATATGCTATCTAAGTTGGTCAAAACTTTCCTTCCAAGGAGTAAGCATCTTTTAATTTCATGGCTGCAGTCACCATCTGCAGTGATTTTGGAGCCCCCCAAAAATAAAGTCTGACACTTTTTCCACTGTTTCCCTATTTATTTCCCATGAATGATGGGACCAGATGCCGTGATCTTAGCTTTCTGAATATTGAGCTTTAAGCCAACTTTTTCGCTCTCCTCTTTCACTTTCATCAAGAGGCTTTTTAGTTCCTCTTCCCTTTCTGCCATAAGGGTGGTGTCATCTGCATATCTGAGATTATTGATATTTCTCCCAGCAATCTTGATTCCAGCTTGTGCTTCTTCCAGTCCAGCATTTCTCATGATGTACTCTGCATATAAGTTAAATAAGCAAGGTGACAATACACAGCCTTGAATTACTCCTTTTCATTTTAGGAGCCAGTCTGTTGTTCCATGTCGAGTTCTAACTCTTGCTTCCTGACCTGTATACAGGTTTCTCAAGACACAGGTCAGGTGGTCTGGTATTGCCATCTCTTTTAGAATTTTCCACAGTTTATTGTGATCCACACAGTCAACAGCTTTGGCATAGTCAATAAGCAGAAATAGATGTTTTTCTGGAATTCTTTTGCTTTTTCCATGATTCATCGGATGTTGGCAATTTGATCTCTGGTTCCTCTGCCTTTTTGAAAACCAGCTCGAACATCTGGAATTTCATGGTTCACATCTTGCTGAAGCCTGGCTTGGAGAATTTTGAGCATTACTTTACTAGCGTGTGGGATGAGTGCAATTGTGTAGTAGTTTGAGCATTCTTTGGCACTGCTTTCCTTGGGATTGGAATGAAAACTGACCTTTTCCAGTCCTGTGGGCACTGCCGAGTTTTCAAAATTTGCTGGCATATTGAGTGCAGCACTTTCACAGCATCATCTTTCAGGATATGAAATAGCTCCACTGGAATTCCATCACCTCCACTAGCTTTGTTCGTAGTGATGCTTTCTAAGGCCAACTTGACTTCACATTCCAGGATGTCTGGCTCTAGGTGAGTGATCACACCATCGTGATTACCTGGGTCGTGAAAATCTTTTTTGTACAGTTCTTCTGTGTATTCTTGCCACCTTTTCTTAATATTTTCTGTTTCTGTTAGGTTCATACCACTTCTGTCCTTTATTGAGCCCATCTTTGCATGAAATGTTCCCTTGGTATCTCTAATTTTCTTGAAGAGATCTCTAGTCTTTCCCATTCTGTTGTTTTCCTGTATTTCTTTGCATTGATTGGTGAGGAAGGCTTTCTTATGTCCCCTTGCTATTCTCTGGAACTCTGCATTCAGATGTGTATATATTTCCTTTTCTCCTTTGCTTTTCACTTCTCTTCTTTTCACAGCTATTTGTAAGGCCTCCACAGACAGCCATTTTGCTTTTTTGCATTTCTTTTCCATAGGGGTGGTCTTGATCCCTTTCTCCTGTGTAATGTCATGAACCTCAGTCCATAGTTCATCAGGCACTCTGTCTATCTGATCTAGTCCCTTATATCTATTTCTCACTTCCACTGTATAATCATAAGGGATCTGATTTAGGTCATGCTTGAATGGTCTAGTAGTTTTCCCTATTTTCTTCAATTTAAGTCTGAATTTGGCAATAAGGGGTTTGTGATCTGAGCCACAGTCAGCTCCCAGTCTTGTTTTTGCTGACTGTATAGAGCTTCTTCATCTTTGGCTGCAAAGAATATAATGAATCTGATTTCAGTTTTGACCATCTGGTGATGTCCATGTGTAGAGTCTTCTCTTGTGTTGTTGGAAAAGGGTGTTTGCTATTACCGCTGTTTTCTCTTGGGAAAACTCTATTAGCCTTTGCCCTGCTTCACTCTGTATTCCAAGGCCAAATTTGCCTGTTACCCCAGGTGTTTCTTGACGTCCTACTTTTGCATTCCAGTCCCCTATAATGAAAAGGACATCTTTTTTCGGTGTTAGTTCTAAAAGGTCTTGTAGGTCTTCATAGAACCACTCAACTTCAGCTTCTTCAGCATTACTGGTTGGGCATCAACTTGGATTACTCTGATATTGAATGGTTTGCCTTGGAAACGAACAGAGATTATTCTGTCATTTTTGAGATTGCATCCAAGTACTGCATTTCAGACTCTTTTGTTGACCGTGATGGCTACTTCATTTCTTCTAAGGGATTCTTGCTCACAGTAGTAGATATAACGGTCATCTGAGTTAAATTCACCCATTCCAGTCCATTTTGGTTTGCTGATTCCTAGAATGTCACGTTCACTCTTGCTATCTCCTGTTTGACCACTTCCAATTTGCCTCTGGCGTGCTGCGATTCATGGGGTCGCAAAGAGTCAGACACGACTGAGCGACTGAACTGAACTGATGGACCTAATATTCCAGGTTCCTGTGCAATATTGCTCTTTACAGCATTGGGCCTTGCTTCTATCACCAGTCACATCCACCACTGGGTATTGTTATTGCTTTGGCTACATCCCTTCATTCTTTCTGGAGTCATTTCTCCACTGATCTCCAGTAGCATATTGGGCACCTACTGACCTAGGGAGTTCCTCTTTCAGTATCCTATCATTTTGACTTTTCATACTATTCTTGGGGTTCTCAAGGCAAGAATACTGAAGTGATTTGCCATTCCCTTCTCCAGTGGACCACATTTTGTCAGACCTCTCCACCATGACCCACCCATCTTGGGTGGCCCCACATGGCATGGCTTAGTTTCATTGAGTTAGACAAGGCTGTGGTTCATGTGATTAGATTGACTAGTTTTCTGTGATTATGGTTTCAGTGTTTCTTCCCTCTGATGCTCTCTTGCAACACCTACCGTCTTACTTGGGTTTCTCTTACATTGGACGTGGGGTATGTCTTCACGGCTGCTCCAGCAAAGCGCAGCCGCTGCTCTTTACATTGGACTAGGGGTATCTCCTCACGGCCACCCCTCCTGACCTTGAATGTGGAGTAATTCCTCTCTGCCCATCTGTGCCTGCACAGCCACCGCTCCTTGGATGTAAGGTTGCTCCTTTCAGCCATCACCTCTGACCTCGTGCGTGGGATAGCTCCTCACTAGACCATTCAGATATAACCTCAATCAAATCCCTTATGATTAAACAGTGGAAGTGACAAACAGATTCAAGGGATTAGATCTGATAGACAAGATTACATGAAGAACTATGGATGGAGGTTTGTGACATTATACAGCAGGCAGTGATCAAGACCACCCCCAAGAAAAAGAAATGATAAAAGGCAATATGGCTGTTGGAAGAGGCCTTACAAATAGCTGTGAAACAAAGAGAAGTGAAAGGCAAAGGAGAAAAGGAAAGATATACCCATTTGAATGCAGAGTTCCAAAGAACAGTAAGGAGAGATAAGAGCCTTCCTCAGTGATCAGTGCAAAGAAACAGAAGAAAACAACAGAATGGGAAAGACTAGAGATCTCGTTGAGAAAATTAGGGATGCCAGGGAAACATTTCATGAAAAGATGAGCTCAAAAAAGGACAGAAATGGTATGGACCTAACAGAAGCAGATGGTATTAAGAAGAGGTGACAAGAATACACAGAAGAACTGTACAAAAAAGATCTTCATGACCCAGGTAACCATGATGGTGTGATCACTCATCTAGAGCCAGACATCCTGGAATGAGAAGTCAAGTGGGCCTTAGGAAAAGCAAAAGTGAAAGTGAAGTTGCTCAGTTGTGTCTGACTCTTTGTGACCCCAAGGACTGCAGCCTACCAGGCTCCTCTGTCTGGGAGGAGACATGGGATTTTCCAGGCAACAGTACTGGAGTGGACTGTCATTTCCTTCTCCAGAGGATCTTCCCAACCCAGGGATTGAACCCAGGTCTCCTTTATTGTAGACAGACACTTTACTGTCTGAGCCACCAGGGAAGTCCCTGGTGGGCCTTAGGAAGCATCACTACAAACAAAGCTAGAGGAGGTGAATTCCAGTGGTGCACTCAATATGCCAGCAAATTTGGAAAACTCAGCAGAGGCCACAGGACTGGAAAAGTTTAGTCTTCACTGAAATCCTAAAGAAAGGCAATGCCAAAGAATGTTCAAGCTACCAGACAATTGCACTCATCTCACACATCAGAAAAGTAATGCTCAAAATTCTCCAAGACAGGCTTCAACAGTATGTGAACTGTGAACTTCCAGATGTTCAAGCTGGGTTTAGAAAAGGCAGAGGAACAAGAGATCAAATTCCCAACATCTGTTGGATCATAGAAAAAGCAAGAGAGTTCCAGAAAAACATTTACTTCTTTATTGATTATGCCAAAGCTTTTGACTATGCAGATCATTAGAAAATGTGGAAACTTCTTAAAGAGATAGAACTACCAGACAAGCTTATCTGCCTTCTGAGAAATTTGTATGCAGGTCAAGAAGCAACAGGTAAAACTGGACATGGAACAACAGACAGGTTCCAAATTGGGAAAGGAGTATATCATGGCTGTATATTGTCACCCTGCTTATTTAACTTATATGCAGAATACATCATGCAAAATGCCAGACTGGATGATGCACAATCTGGAATCAAGATTCCTGGGAGAAATATCAATAACCTCAGATACACTGATGACACCACCCTTATGGCAGAAAGTGCAGAGGAACTAAAGAGCCTTTTGATGAAAGTGAAAGAGGAGAGTGACAAGGCTGACTTAAAACTCAACATTAAAAAACTAAGATCATGGCATTTGGTCCCATTACTTCATAGCAAATAGATGGGGAAACAGTGGAACCAGTGACAGACTTTATTCTTTTGGTCTCCAAAATCACTGTAGATGGTGACTACAACCATGAAATTAAAAGCTGTTTGCTCCCTGTAAGAAAAGCTATGATCAACCTAAACAGTATATTAAAAAACAGAGATATTACTTTTCCACAAAGGTCCATCTAGTCAAAGGTTTGTTTTTTTCAGTAGTCATGTGTGGATGTGAGAGTTGGACCATGAAGAGGGCTCAGTGCCGAAGAATTGATGCTTTTGACCTGTGGTGCTGGACAGGACTCTTGAGAGTTCCTAGGACTGTAAGGAGATCAAACCAATCAATCTTCAAGGAAATCAGTCCTGAATATTTATTGGAAGGACTGATTCTGAAGTTGAAACTCCAATACTTTGGTCACCTGATGCAAAGAAACAGACTCATTGGAAAAGACCCTAATGCTTGGAAAGATTGAAGCAGGAGGAGAAGGGGATGGCAGAGGATGATATGGTTGGATTGCATCACCAACTTAATGGACATGAGTTTGACTAAGCTCTGGGAGTTTGTGTTGAACAGGGAAGTCTGGTGTGCTGTAGTCCATGGCTTCACAAAGAGTTGGACATGACTGAGAGACTGACCTGAACTACAAGTTCAACTTCCATGCATACAGAAGAATTAAAATTCTCTTATTTTATGTTTATGGTAAAATTCTCTATCTACTTTAAGGTATTCTAGTTTATTTTTGAAAGGAAATGGATACATTAAAACATAGGAACACTGTTGATGCAATTTAGTTGTTAACAAAGTGCAAGAAATGCAGTGCAGCTATGAAAATGAGCCATATTATCACATACTTCAGTATGAAAGAGTCATGCAGTCATAATATTGAGTGAAAGAAAATTTGAGTATATGATAAGATTCTGTTTACATATCATAAATGGACAAAAATATTCAATATTGATAGAAGTCCAACAATGGTAATTCTTATAGAAAACACTAGAAGGAAGCATGTAAGAGGCTTCTGGGATGTTATTAAGGGTTTATTTCTTCACCTGCCTTGTGCTTTTATGGGTGTGTTTACTGCGAAAGTCCACCAAGGTAAACATTCAGAATTTATGCCACTTTGCATGTCTCTGCTATACTTCAGTACAAGACACTTGCTTTTAAAAAAGAAAGAGACAAAATCAAAATTTTTAAAGAGGGAATAAGATGAGAATATGAAAGTGAGCTTACTGAAATGAAAATGAACAAACATTTAATATACTAGCTTTATACATTGGGCTTCCATGGTGACTCAGTGGTAAAGAATCTGCTTGCCAATGCAGGAGACATAGGCTCAATCCCTGGGTCAGGGAGATCCCCTGCAGTAGGAAATGGCAACCCATTCTAGTGCTCTTGCCTGGGAAATCTCATGGACAGAGAAGCTGGCAGGCCAAAGTCCATGGGGTCACAAAAAGAACTGGCCGTGACTTAGCAACTAAACAATAACAACAACATTTCTATATATTATTAAAGGAACAAAAATATAGAATTTGAAAATGTGAAATGAAGCCATCAAGATACAAGATGGAAACTTGTATCTAACTGCTAACTGAAAGTATATCATATTCCACAAACAACACAGAAGGATAATGCTAACTCAGATCTTAGTTCAGCTTCTAAGCATTAAATATAAAGTAAAACATTTTAGAAACAGACAAAATTTCCAAGTCATGTAAATATGGATCCTCTAGTCTTGTCTGCCTGGGTCAGTACCGGGCATGCTGTTGTCCTGGTCTGATTTTAACACTACCTCCTTTATTCTTAGCGGTGTCTCAATTTGTACCATGAATTATACAGTTACTCTTACCTATAATAGGTGACAAATTACCTTCAGACATTTCCAGACTGACTTTCATTTCTACAGGCATTAAGGGTACACATGCATTGGTGCTCAGTTTCCAAGTGTTCTCAGAAAAATAGTCAACACCCACAAAGTGACATATGGGAACAATAGTCTGATTTCAGCTGAATCACTCTTAAACTTGTTTGCATTCTTCCATATGGCTATGACTCTGAGTCACCTCACCTCATCCTTTCTGCATTACCCAATGCTAGGGACCCCAGGGTGTCAGTCTGCAGAATGCCTTCTTTCTGCGTGGTGTTCTCTCCATGCATAACCTGAGAAGAAAGCAGAATCGAATTCCCATGAGTGGTGTTTTCTACTTTTCCCTCTTTTGTGAATGCTATGTTCAGTTGCCCTCATGACAGAAACTGGAAACGTAAGCATAAAGTCATCAAAAGGTAACTTTGCTAATCTTATTTTGGAAGGTACCATGTAATGGAAACTGACATCCTTAGAGACTGCAAGGAGATCAAACCAGTCCATTGTGAAGGAAATCAACCCTGAATATTCAATGGAAGGACTGATGCTGAAGGTGAAGCTCCAATACTTTGGCCACCTGATATGAAGAACAAACTCATTGGAAAAGACACTGATGCTGGAAAAGACTTAAAGGAGGAGGAGAATGGGGCGACAGAGGATGAGATGATTAGATAGCATCAGTGACTCGGACTCAATGGGCATGAGTTTGAGCAAATTTCCCCAGACACTGGAGAAGAGAGGAGCCATGGGGTCTCAAATAGTTGGATAGGATTTAGTGACTGAACAACAACAAATCCTCAGAGAATAGAGTTCAGCAAATGGAATAAAGATCTTGATATCACGAAAGAATAAGTGTGTCAGTAGCTAAAAAGAATGACAAATAAAATGGCTGCAGCTTTCACAAAAAAACGTTAACATGGAAACACTCGCGTGCAGAGTTGGGAGAATTCATGGTACTGCTCCCTTTGTGGCAAGCTGCCTCAATTCTAGTCCAGCTTTCTTACTGATGAACAGTGTGATCTTGGAAATATCATGGAGTATCTCTGCTCTTCAGTACCCTCACTTGTAAATCAGGGATGGAAGTAGTAGAATCAACCTCATAGGATTTGGGGGAGTTAATATATGTAAAGCACTCAGAAGAAATGTTGGTGGTAGTTATTTGCTAAATAGATACCAGCAATCCTAGGGCTACATCTGTGACTGACTTAAGAAAAATGAGAATAAAAATCCCCAAATTAGGAGACAGAAGTAAATTTGAAGCCAATGAGTTTGGAGGCATCCTAGATCTTAATCCAGTAAAGATGATGCTGCTTCCTCATTTCATAAGTTCTGACCCTAGGGGAAATAGTCCAGTGTGAGCACATGGGCGTTATCTGTGAGAAATTGACACTGGAGGTTGTGGCAGAAACTGTGAGGCCAAGAGGCCTCAGAAACACAGTCTCTGTCAACTTTATTCCCAAAGTCCTGAAGGTGGGAACAGTCACATCCAAAGCAAACTTTCTGCTCACATGCCAGTGGGCAAATCTAGCAAATGGTCATATCTAACCTCAAAGGAAGCTAGATGTTGTGATCTCTCCCTGGGTATCAGGGTTGTCCCATAAAATCTGGGACAGTACACGCTAGGATGGGCTGAAATATCAATTAGCTCTGAGTGCTAGGTATCCATGAGTGTGACTGCATGTTGTCTGTGAGTGCAAATACTGCAGAAATGGCAACCCCTGAAATGTCAGACTCTTAGGTGCTTGGGTATTAACACATTTCATGGCACTTGAAACAGCGTGGATCCCCCATCCACCCCAGTCTATCACCCTAGGTGTTGCTGGTTAGTGTTGCACATGGTTGCCAATATTGCCCAGAGGCTTTAGAAATCTGCTTTAATTTGTTGTTGTTAAGTCACTAACTCATGTCCAACTCTTACAACTCCATGGACTGGGGCCCACCAGGCTTCTCTGTCCATGGGATTTCTCAGGTGAGAATACTGGAGTGGGTTGCCAGTCCCTTCTCCTGGAGATCTTCCTGATCCAGGGATCGAAACTGTCTCCTACACTGCAGGTAGATTCTTTTACCACTGAGTCACCAGAAATCAGGCCCTAAATCTACATTTCCTTGTATTGCTTGACAAATTTAAAGGATATATTTTAAAGAAATTGTTTTATACATTACCAGCAAGGTTTTACTTTTAGAGAAAAATATGGCTCTCTGGATTATAGGTCCATAATGTAAAGATGCAACATTAATAAAATGCTGATGTATCCTAAATAAGATGAGAAAGCATTGTTCAACTCACTACAAAAACCAGCAACAAAGGTTCACATGTTTCTCTGCTATCTGAAAGCAGATACATATTTGCTATTTCTCTTTAGGAAGCAGTCCTAGGCTACCACACAATGGCTGATTCTTCAAGAGAAAGTGAATAAGAAGTCTCTGGGTGGATGTGTTGGGGAGAGGCAAGGCTGGGGTACAGAGTCAGTCAAGAGGTTGACTTCCTCAATCAGGTTAATTTACACTTCCAGAGATTAAAGCAATATATCATGTAATTGAAAAGTTATATAAAATGTTCTTCCAAAATAATTTGGATGTGAAAGAGTAATCATGTTAAAGCTAGGAATGTGGCAAGGTGTTAAAGGTGGAAGTGTTCATTTGCATTTCAGATTGAGGTATATTAAGAGCCTAGATAGCTTTTAATGTAGCTTCATCATTTTTTTAAAAACTGGCACTCTTTCAGGTAGAATAAATGAGCATCTCATGTGCACCCAGGAGTATCCAAAGAGAAGCAATTAAGTGGATGGAGTATCAGGTTGAGCAGCATATTCTTAGTAGAGAACATTTTGATAAATATCAAGCTTCCTGATTCACTAATACTCTATCCCCAGTCACCAGATGCTCAGAAAGTAGAGATTCTGGAAATATGGACAGCACTTATAGGGGGGTCAATAAATCAAAACAGCCTTCATAATAACCCCCTTTTTTTAAAAGACAAAGTTATTAAAATGTGTATGCAACAAGGTAGAAAATGTAGACAGACTCATGCTAATAGGTTATAAGAGAATCACCTTGATTTTTTGGTCTTTGGTATAAATACCCAAAATGCATTAAATCCTTAAGTAAAGAAAGAAAGAAACATAAAAAAATTAGAGTTGGAATGCTGAGGAGAGAGAGAGACTAATTTGGGCCTTTTCATTTATTAATTTGCATTCTAGTGATATAAATCAACAAGTGAGATATTCAGGCAAGATCTCCCAATAAAGACTATTAAATTTCTAAACACTTTTCAGAATACTATGCAAAATATAGATTTTTAGCTTAATTATATATCTTGAAGATGCTTACCCCTTGGAAGAAAAGTTATGTCCAACCTAGATAGCATTTTCAAAAGCAGAGACATTACTTTGCTGACTAAGGTCTGTCTGGTCAAGGCTATGGTTTTTCCTGTGGGCATGCATGGATGTGAGAGTTGGACTGTGAAGAAGGCTGAGTGCCGAAGAATTGATGCTTTTGAACTGTGGTGTTGGAGAAGACTCTTGAGAGTTTCTTGGACTGCAAGGAGATCCAACCAGTCCATTCTGAAGGAGATCAGCCCTGGGATTTCTCAGGAAGGACTGATACTAAAGCTGAAACTCCAGTACTTTGGCCACCTCACGCGAAGAGTTGACTCATTGGAAAAGACTCTGATGCTGGGAAGGATTGGGGGCAGGGGGAGAAGGGGACGACTGAGGATGAGATGGCTGGATGGCATCACGGACTCGATGGACGTGAGTCTGAGTGAACTCCAAGCAATGGTGATGAACAGGGAGGCCTGGCGTGCTACGATTCATGGGGTTGCAAAGAGTCGGACACGACTGAGTGACTGAACTGAACTGAACTGATAAATCTTAGAATTATGTCAGACATCATAAGAAAATTTTAGTTTGGAGTACTTCTCTTACATTTTGAAAATTTCAAATATTAAAATGTATATGTAATTCTGTTGAAGAGTAAATACATATTAAGAACTGATGAGCCTCTTGATGAAAGTGAAATAGCAAAGTGAAAAAGCTAGCTTAAAACACAACATTCAAAAAACTAAGATCATGACATCTGGTCCCATCACTTTATGGCAAATAGATGGGGAAACAATGGAAACAATGACAGACTTTATTTTGGGGGGCCTCCAAAATCACTGCAGATGGTGACTGCAGCCATGAAATTAAAAGACTCTTGCCCTTTGAAAGAAAATCTATGACCAATCTAGACAGCATACTAAAAAGCAGAGATATTACTTTGCTGACAAAGGTCCATATAGTCAAAGCTATGGTTTCTGCAGTCGTCATGTACAGATGTGAGAGTTGGACCATAAAGAAAGCTGAGTGCCAAAGAACTGATGCTTTTAAACATCAAAATGGTGCTTTTTGATGTTGAAGATGACTCTTGAGAGTCCCNTTGCTGACAAAGGTCCATATAGTCAAAGCTATGGTTTCTGCAGTCGTCATGTACAGATGTGAGAGTTGGACCATAAAGAAAGCTGAGTGCCAAAGAACTGATGCTTTTAAACATCAAAATGGTGCTTTTTGATGTTGAAGATGACTCTTGAGAGTCCCTTGGACTGAAAGGATGTCAAACCAGTTAATTCTAAAGAAAATCAACATGCAATATTCATTGGGAGGACTGATGCTGAAGATGAAGCTCCAATGCTTTGGCCACATGATATAAAGAACTGTCTCACTGGAAAAGACCTTGATGCTGGGAAAGATTGAAGGCAGGAGAAGAAGAGGATGACTGAGGATGAGATGGTTGGATGGCATCACTGACTCAATGCACATGAGTTTGAGCAAGCTCCAGGAGTTTGTGTTGGACAGGGAAGCCTGGCATGCTTCAGTCCATGGGGTTGCAAAGAGTTGAACACGACTGTGAGACTGAACTGAACTGAATGTCTCTCAAAAGCATGCATTTTTCCTTAATTAAACTATATCCTTATTGATGAAATTTGCAAGGGATTGCTGAATTTACATAGTTTTGTGGCTATTGTTGTTTAACAGGGAGAACAGTTTCGAATGCTAGAATTTTATACACGAACTCATATGATTAGGATGTATTGAGGAGTGTCCAATTTTTTGCTACCCCATGGTCTATAGTCCACCAGGCTCCTCTGTCCGTGGGATTTCCCAGGCGAGAATACTGGAATGGTTTGTCATTTCTTTCTCCAGGGGATCCTCCTGACCCAGATAAAATCTGTATCTCCTGCACCTTTTGCACTGGCAGGTGCATTCTTCACCACTTGAGCCACCAGGCATTCATGAAATGTGACAAAATGATATAGAAGCTTTTGAACAATTAATATAACTGTATTAATTAACATATATGGTATTTTGAAGTCCCGAGAAAGGGAAACAAATGATAAACTTGGTGATGACAAGGCTGGTGCCAGGGTGTCATGGAAGTTAGCATTGGGAGACATTCTTTCATGGGTCTTGTGTACGCCTCCATGTTTTGCTAGGCTGCCCAGAAGGCAAGGAAGTGACTTCTCTTTTTTTTAGGCTATTTCCCTAAGGTGTGTTTTTTGGCAAGCAACTTTGATAGATGAGGTGACCTCTCCCATCGTTCAAAAGGCCTGTCTGATTCTATTATAGCCACTAATAAGGCTCAGGTGTTACTCTCCTGAACAGCAGCCTATTACCAGAGCCCATCTTGGGTGGTCCAAGATGCTTGGGAACTGCTCGGGGGTAATAGGGATACAGGAATGGATGCGGCCATCCTGGTCCTCTGGCGCCTGCTTTTGCTTTGAGTAGTTTAGTCCTTGATCTGCAATCTAAGGGCCTTGTGTATTTTCCCAATCTCGGTAGAACTATGAGTCTTATTTGTCAGCTTGCAATAAAGTAAAATCTTAAACCCTTCATAGTTTTTGACAGTTAGGAATGGACGTAAAACCAAATCTACCACTTCAGTGAATTTTGCAAGAATGAGCAATTACTGAGCTGCTGAGTGAGAAGTCGGGGGGATCTGCCAATGGGTAAGCCTGGAAAAACTGGGATAATGAGAGCTCTTATGTCTGGAGGGAGACTGAAAATTTAACAGTTTTAGAGGTACACACAGTCAGTGCTTCGGAGTTTGCAGATATATAATTTTAGCATCCCCTGCAATGAATGATCTGTAGTGGAGAATATAAAGAAGCAGTCAAAGGATCAAAAGTGTGAAAATTATGTAAAATACTGTGATGGGAAGCATGTGAGAGCCCATCTATGTTCTAATTAACCTACCTGAACACCCTGACCACTGATGATACATCTACTATATTCTCTGATACATATTCAGAGATGTTGGATTGTAAGGTGGACTACTATTTTTCTTTTTTCTCTATGACCTAAGCAGCAATTTTTCACTCATATTTCCCACTTCTGGATATACTTTCTCAATATGTAAAAATGAATTGTCTGTATTACATTTAATTGACTTGATTTAGCTTATATAGAAACCAGTTGACAATTACTAGGTGCTGAAGTACAAATTTTGACACCAGAATACTTCCTTCACTTGTTCTCTTGGGTGCAGCAAGAAAATGGACTGTTAAGTGGCTTTTATACACTCTATCTGAAGACAGAAGTTTGAGCTAATTCACATGCCTTGGAGAGTAGTTAGCAATCTATGTGCTCTAAGTTTAAACCTTGATTAAAGCTGGCAGGGGATTGATGCCACTAATGGCCAGTTAATTAGGGGAATCAAAAAGTCCTTAAAGGAGATGTGAAGTATGTGATATCATTAATCTGAAATGCAGTTCCCTAACTTTATCCTTATTAAATTGATCTAGTCTTTTCTTCCATCCTTTGGTATGTGTGGTTTTAATTATCACCCTGCATATCTTTCAGGACAAAGAGCAAAGCTGAAAAATGTAATTTACCTTGAAGAAGGAAATGGCAAGTCACTCCAGTTTTCTTGCCTGGACAATCCCATTGACAGAGGAGCCTGGTGGGCTACAGTCAATGGGATTGCAAAGAGTCGGGGCATGACTGGGATTCTAAACCACAAGAACAATATCTTTCAGGACAATGAGTAAAGCTGGAAAATGCAATTTAACTTATCTGTCTTCAGAAAGAGGAACTACCAGAAGTTGTGCTTACATATTTTGTCAATTTGTCAAAGACATCAACTTGCCAACAAAGGTCCAAATAGTCAAACTTTTGTTTTTCCAGTAGTCATGTACGAATGTGAGAATTGAAACATAAAAAAGGCTGAGCACCAAGGAATTCATGCTTTCAAATTATGGTGCTGGAGAAGACTCCTAAGAGTCCCTTGGACTGCAAGATCAAACCAGTCCATCCTAAAGGAGATCAACCCTGAATATTCACTGGAAGGACTGATGCAGAAATTGAAGCTCCAATACTTTGGACACCTGATGTGAAGAGCAGACTCATTGGAAAAGACGCTGGTGCTGGGAAAGATTAAGAGCAGGAGGAGAAGAGGGCAATAGAGAATGAGATAGTTGGACTGCAGCACCAACTCACTGGACATGTGTTTGAGCAAGATCTGAGAGGTAGTGGAGAACAGGGAAGACTTTTGTGCTGCAGTCTATGTGGTCACAAAGAGTCTGACACGACTTAGTGACTGAACAACAACAACAAATTTTGTCAATTACATTGGATTTATTTAAAACTAGAATGACTAAAATTCTTTCCAAAACTTAAAACTGTAGTGTTAAAGGGTAGAAGATAATGGTCTAATTGGTGTTTTCTACCCCAAGTCTCATAAACAAATGTGCAGAGTTTCTGTACAGGCTAGTCACGTTAAGCACATCGTAACATGTCCCTTCTCTGGCCTTTCTATGATGATCACTTTGTGCACATAATAAAGTCTCTTCTGCTGGGGTTTGTATCTGAGTGTGACTTCATCATCCTACCAAAACGAATGTTATGACTATCACATTAAAGGCAGTGACTTAAAGTTGTAGAAGTGCAGACAGGAAGATCCTATTTACATAACCAGAGCTTCTGAAAATAAAAGCCATGTATTTTGATTTCTGTATCAACTCATTACACCCAGAAGGTGATAAGATGCAGAAAACAGAAATAAAAGGTATTAATATTCTATCTCAACAAATTTGGCTTAGGTTTTCTTTTTTCTGGTGTATTAACAAGAAATTTCACTGCAGAATGTGACTGCAGCCACGAAATTAAAAGATGTTTACTCCTTGGAGGGAAAGTTATGACCAACCTAGACAGCTTATTAAAAAGCAGAGACATTACTTTTTGCTAAAAAAGGTCCATCTAGTTAGGGCTATGGTTTTTCCAGTAGTCATGTATGGATGTGAGAGTTGGACTATAAAGAAAGCTGAGCACCAAAGAATTGATGCTTTTGAACTGTGTTGGAGAAGACTCTTGAGAGTCCCTTGGACTGCAAGGAGATCAAACCAGTCCATCCTAAAGGAGACCAGTCCTGAATATTCATTGGAAGGACTGATGTTGAAGCTGAAACTCCAATACTTTGGCCACCTGATACAAATACTGACTCACTTGAAAAGATCCTGATGCTGGGAAAGATTGAGGGCAGGAGGAGAAGGGGACAAGAGAGGATGAGATGGTTGGATGGCATCACCGACTCCATGGACATGAGTCTGAGTAAACTCCGGGAGTTGGTTATGGACAGGGAGGCCTGGCATGCTGCAGTCCATGGGGTCACAGAGTCAGACACGACTGAGCAACTAGACTGAACTGAACAAGACATTTGGAGAGAGAAAAGAAAAGGAGATTCTGATGATTTAAATATAATATTCCAAAGGGTCTAGACATATCCTATATAAGTGATACAGCTAAAAATAATCACAAACAATATTACACTTGCTTTAAGTATCCAGAAATATCACACAGTCCTGTTTTCTGAAAGATTATTAATTTGTGTTGCTGATTCCTTTAAATATAGTCTTTCAAACGCTCTGTTGAAAATATAACAGCACAAAATTAAAGTGGTCCAAAGGAAAATATAAAATATAAATTTTTTGTGTCATTCCTTAAATTTCGATTATAAGGAAATCCCCCAAACTGTATCCTAACTCACTGAGACTATTTTGAGCTCCAAGAAATACTGTATATTCTCATATAAACTTTCTTGAAGGTTTGCTTCTGAGAGAGTGCTGATCCACTCTCCTCCAAACTCCACTGGGGCTGACCAGAGAAAAGGGTTACATGAAATTGGGAGATGAATTAAAATGTGCCCTAAATCACATTCTGCAGACAGGCACTCAAGCTGTCCTCTAACTGGAAGCCTGGGGAGCCTTCGTTCTCTTGGGCTTTTAGGCTCCTTGGTGACAGGAAGCTTGGAGGTGTCAGTCACTTGTTAGGGGCTGAAAATATGCTCCCACTCTGGAATAACACTGATCATTCACAAGTACCACAATAACATGACAAAAGCGAGCTTTAAGTTATAATTATCGCTCTTTTCAAGATGCAGACACCAAGATGTGATCAGATGTGCAAGGGAGATTTTTATGGTGAACAGAAATGGAAGGCAAAAGCAGAAAAAGAGATGAGGATGGAAATACTGAGGGAAGTCCTTGCAGTATGGTGGGGTGAAGCAGGATAGGAGAAAAGAAAAATTACACAGTTACACCTGCAGTGCCCAGGTGCAGGAGTTCTGACCGATCCAGAGTAGTGTGTTCAAGCCCACCTTGCTCATCAGAAGAGCCCCCTGGATGGCGAGAGGGACTGAACCGAGGTCTCCTCCATTGCAAGCAAATTCTTTCCCATCTGAGCCAAGGAAATGAAGAACCATTATACACATATATAGATATAGATATATGTGTATATACATATATGTATATATATATATATATATATACATATAACTAGTATGTTTAAACGTATTTATTCTGTATCTATAAAATTTGCATCATACAGATGTCACTTTCTCATATCAATAGGGCTTATAATCCCTATTTCAATCTGATAAGATCAACCCTATTTTAAAATTCTTTGACTGGTGTAAAGCAGTGGTGTATTCCAATATGGGCATGCCAGTATCCATGGCAACCACAACCTCAAAGGCTACCTCTGTGGAAAGTCGCTCTTAGGACTTGGCAGGTGCCCGCGGTGGACTCTCAGCTCACACCCGCTGAGGAAGGGAAGAGGCATCAAACGTGGCCTCCAGTGGTGCGGAGATTGGAGGCGCTGGCTGGATTCTTGAAGATATGGATGGAGACCCAGAAACTTTGTTTTGGACATAAGCCTAACACGGAGCAGAGTATGTTTATTTTCTGGCAGACAAAAAGACCCAGACCTAAGCTACATAAAAGGAGAGGACAATGGAGATGGAAATTTTCTAAGAATAAAGAGGAAAAAAGAATGATGAAACAATTTGAAACATGTTTCCTAGCTCAAGAAAAAGCATTTGTAATTTCCTGAATATCTCTAAAACTATGGTTATACCTTTTGCTATAATGAAATTTTAAGTCAGTTTCCATGAAATACAACTCACCAACAGTAAAATTCACCCACTGTGAGTCTGAAGGCTTGGTGAGTTGTGACAGCTATAAAGGACAACCACCACCCCAACTAAGATAGAAAATCTTTCTGTAACTTAGAGAAACTTCTTTATGCCCCATTACAATCAGTGCCTTATCCCCAGGCTCTGGCAGCTACTGATCTGATTTCTCTATCTACAGTTTTGTCTTTTTAGAATGTTTTATAAATGATGTGGCTTTTTTTTTACACACCAAAAAACTTTAAGATTAATCTTGTTATTTCATTCATTAGTGGGTCATTCCTTTTTATACCTCAGTCCATATTCCTTTAGATCAGCATGTCGCAGTTTATCTCTTTAGAAACTGGTGGATAGTTGGGTTGTTTCTAGTTTGTGGCTATAATGAATGAAGCTGTTAAAAACATCCATGTTCAGATCTCTGTGTGGATATATGTCATATTTCTGTTGCATAAATATCTTGGGGCTTCCCTCGTGGCTCAGACAGTAAAGAATCCACCTGCAATGCAGGAGACCTGGGTTTGATCCCTGGGTTGGGAAGATCCTCTGGAGGAGGGACTGGCTACTCGCTCCAGTATTCTGCCCCAGAAAATCCCATGGACAGAGGATCTGGCACGCTATGGTCCATGGGGTTGCAAAGAGTCAAACATGATATAGAGAGACTGCACCATTGTGCCCCATCAGGTATGTAGGAGGGATCCAGTTCTGCACACAAAAGCATTTCGTGTTGTCAATTTTTGTGGTTGTTGTTGCTTCATTTTAGCTCTCCTAATAGCTGTGTAGTAGTGTCTCATGGTGATTTTTTGTTTGCTTGGCCATGCCATGTGACATATGGAATCTTAGTTCCCTGACCGGAGATCAAACACACACCCCATGCACTGGAAGCTCAGTCTTAACCACCAGATCACCAGGAAAGTGCCCTTGTGTTACTTTTGATGTGAATTTTTCTAATGAATATTGATGGAAAGCATCTTTCTATGTATTGTTTGCTTTGTTGTTTTAAATTAGTAATCTTCCTTTTTATGTCATCTGTATTCTTAATAATATTTATATTTTTATCTCTCAATTTATTGAGTCCACATTGTGCTAGAACTTAAAAGAATTATGAAAAATTCCCTTGTCTTTCATTTGTTTCAAGGTGATAAATTAAAGTTATAACTATCCCTATTATTTTGATATTCAAATTTTTAGTATTCAATGATGTATCTTAAAAACAAGAAGTGGATATTTAGAAATATTTGGATATTTTCAGTCAGAGAGATTGAATAAATATAAGACAGGACTGAAAGTGAAGACGCTTTTCTCTGTTCATAGAACTGTATTTATATGAAGAAAATCTCTCTTAGTGAATGAAAAATATTCCTAAAACAACTGATACACTACTTTTCTATAAAGAGAAAAAGTTAATGAAAACTTCCACTCATAATTAATCTTTAAACACCACTAAATCTCTGCCACAGTCAATGTTACCAGATTTAATTTGTATAAAGTACAACGAAAACAATTTGGAAGGCATTGGGGGCCACTTACTTTTATTTTCTAAATTAATTTTCTCCTAACCAGAGCACAGTAAAGGGGAAAGTGAAATGTACAATAAAGATAAAACTTATTTTTTAAAATATCTTTATAAAATCTTAACATTGCTCTCTGGAGCCCTATTTAGGATTGCAAAGTATGGTTTTAAGGCAGGAACTTTCTTTTCATCAAAATTTTAATTTAAAAAGTTCAGGCAACCACCAACAGAGAAATAAACATGTAAGCCCTAAGGGAAAGACTGCATAATTACAAGTGCTCAGAGTCTGAGACATTTCTGCATGTTGGCACTCTGTTTCAAGGGGTATCTTTTACACTTGCTAACCCAAGTAAATGCCCACTATATGTGATTTTCCCTATGCTTCTCTTGCACTCAGTCACTGGTCTTTTTGTTCAGGAATGTCTTCCTTCTGATGTGATGTTCCTCTTAAATCCAGCATTTTGTCAGCACAGGAAAGAGTGAGTTCATGGTATTAGGTAATTTTACAGGTCCATCTCCTGAGTTTCTCAGTGTTTTTACAGCAGTATTTTTTGTTTTATTATTTATTTAATTGGAGGATAATTAGTTTACAATATTGTGATGGCTTTTGCCATAAATCAGTATGAACTGACCATAAATATACATGTGTCCCCTCCATCCTGAATGCTCCTTCCTACCTCCCTCCCCACCCTATCCCTCTAGGTTGTTCAGTGCAGCCCTACTTCATGCACTGAACTCGCACTGGCTATCTATGCTACATACGGTAATGTCTGTGTTTCAGAGCTAGTCTCTCAAATCATCCCACCTTTTCCTCCCATCGGGTTCAAAGTTCCGTTCTTTATGTCTGTATCTCCTTTGCTGCCCTGCAGGTAGGATCATCGGTACCATCTTCCTAGACTCCATATACATGCCCTAATCACAGTATTTATCTCTCTCTCTCTCTCTCTAAATATGATCAACCTGAAAACCTTTCATTTCTTCTACTCCCTCCCTCTACTCTCATTTTTATTCTTTCTCCCCTTTTATAATTACAAGCTTCACTTTGTGTATATTGCACAAATGTAGGCCAAGATTATGTTTAAGCAAATTAGGACATGTTAAAATATAACTGCTATCATTTCTGAATGCTTCATTCTAAAGAACCATAGCAACCTTTAAGGTTTTTGTTAAAAGTCACACCCGAGACTGTTTATTGGTTCTTTCACTTGATGGGATTGGAGTTGTGGCATTTACTATAAATTTTTTAGCAATCTTGAACTAAGAAAAATGTCGGTAGTTAAGCAAATATGTTCATCATTAAGTTTGTAATTGCACTTTAATTCTATGATGAATAGCTATTTTCAACTCTACTGTAGCACCACAACTGAGATAGGCAGGAAACAAATGTTCCATCAAGAGTTACTGACCCACAGATAATCAATTATTATAGAGATACACTCAGAGAATAGGGGGACAAAATGAGGTCCAAGATATAAGTTTCAAGATAGTCTCCAGTGGACATGAACAAACGTCATCTGGTCTATTATCAATATATCACAAAGTGAATATACTTAGACCCTTTAAAAAATCTTTTAAGTGCCACTTAACAGAGTTGTGTTTTGAGAGCCAATTTCCTAGAATAAGTATTAATACACTGTTCATAATAGGTTTCTCAACTAAATAAAAAATTAAAGGCAAGGAAAAGCAAAAATCTGTCATTCATTGCCCAGATAAAGAGGAAGTTAGTAGACAGTATGCATAGAAGAGAACAAGATATGCTAACATAAAGCTCAGGCATGAAGATAGATATGTCTATAGTTTTATTAGTTTTCTGCATTAGGTTTTGGACTTTGAAAGGACAGTCTGTAATTGCTTATGTCTTTGAGCCTCTTTAGTACAGCTTAATACTGAAATCTCTCATTTGAAAATCTGATCATTGTCAATTTGTGTATGTCTGTGTGTTCTGACACATATTTATCTTCTTGATTTCCTTCTCAGAATATTCACATTAATTCATATATGATATTGTTAAACCTTGTTCTGAAAAAGTAAATTAATACATTAAAATAGTGCTACCATTATTAAGCATCTAGAAGATTTCACCTTGATGAGTACATGACAGGATGTTATCTATCAACATTTAGGAACATATACCTCCATAACTTGCATGAAGTGTGTCTTCATTCATGCAAAACTGATGTGATGAGAAAACAGTAGTGGCTAATGATGCTGAACATCTTTTCATGTGTTTATTTGCCATCTGTATCTCCTATTTGGTAAAATGTCTCATGTTTTTTGCTCTTTTTCTAATTTGTTTGCTTTTTTACTGCTGAATTTTGAGAGATCTTAATATTTCTTAGATACTAGTTCTTTGTTGGATGTGTGGATTCAAATATCTTCTTCTATTCTGTAGCTTGCATTTTCATTTTCTTAGGAAGGCCTTTGTTGAGCATTTTTTAAAAGAAAAGATTGTAATGAGGTGCAAGGTAACAATTATTTCTTTTATGAATCATACTTTTGTCCCAAATCTGCACATTTTTGCCTAGCTCTAGTTTCCAAGATTTTCCCTTTTTTTTTTTTCTAAAAGTTGTATAGTTTCATATTTAAATCCAAGATCCATTTGTGTTAATATTTGTATCAGATGTATGGCTTAGGTTGAAGTTATTATTTTGGCTTTGGATATCCAATTTTCCAGTACCATTTGTTGAAAATGTCTATCTTTCCTCCATTAAATTACTTTTGCAACTTTGTCAAAAATCAATTGGACATCTTTTTGTGGTTATATTTCTGAGCTTTCTATTCTGCTGCATTGATCCATGTGTCTATGCCTTCTGGAAATTCTTCTGATTACTCTGGCTATATAATAAATCTTGAAATCAGGTAGACTACTTCCTCCCACTTAATTTCTTTTTTAAACTCAGCATTGTTTTAGCTGTTCCAGGTAATTTGCCAGTAATATAAATTTTTGGACAATCTTATATATCTTTATAAAAATATTGCTAGGATGACAAGATTTTTAACAAACTTTTTGTTTTAGAATATTCTTAGGTTTAGAGAAAAAATATAAAGCTAATACAGAGAGTTCCCATACACAACACATCCTATTTCCCTTATTAGCATTTTACAGTAGTGAAGTACATCTGTTATAATTAGTACGTCAATATTGATTCTTTATTATTACCTAAGGTCCATGCTATATTTGGGCTTCTCAACTGGTGCAGTGGTAAAGAATCTGCCAGCGAATGCAGGAGATAAAGAGATGAGGGTTCAATCCCTGGGTCAGGAAGATCCCATGGAGTAGGAAATGGCAACCTGCTCCAGTTAATCTTGCCTGAAGAATCCCAAGGACAGAGGAGCATGACAGGCTACAGTTCATCATGTCACAAAGAGTTGGACATGACTAAGCATGTACACACACACACACACACACACCCCTACATAATTATTGTGGCTGCCATTCCTCTTATTCACCTTCTGGGGTTCTTTCTATTCATCAGGCTTCTTTACTGTAAAGTTACTCTTTCTTCTCCTCTTTGCATACTCTGCCTTTTTCAACAAAGTCACCATGCACAGCTCCTACATAAGGAGGGTGATATTTTGAGCTCTGCTCTATCTCCTTGATGGTAGAACATCTTCATAAATTTTTTGGAATCCTTCTACTCAGATTTCTCTCTCTCACCCATTTATTTATTTAGTCAATCATTTCTTTATTTCAGCTGAAAAGTGAAAGTCATTCAGTTGTTTCTGACTCTTTGCGATTCCATGGAATTCTCCAGGCCAGAATACTGGAGTGGGTAGCCTTTCCCTTCCACAGGGGATCTTCCCAACCCAGGGATCAAACCCTGGTCTCCCACATCGCAGGCGGATTCTTTACCAGCTGAGCCACAAGAAAAGCCCAAAAATACTGGAGTGGGTAGCCTATCCCTTCTCCAGGGGATCTTCCTGTCCCAGGATTCGAATTGGGGTCTCCTGCATTGCAGGGAGATTCTCTACCAACTGAGCTATGAGGGAAGCCCAACTAGAGGTAAGCCCAACTCACGTATATTTATGTCATACTTTAATATAGTCCATAAGTACTTTATATTGTTTCTCAAATTGTTCCACCTTTGATCACTGGGAGAACCTTTCAATTAGGTTCTTTGTCTCTTCGATATACCCCTCATTGTTTTTGTTTTATTTGAGTTGTTTTTCTCTGAGCATTTCTTTACACTCTGCCTCTACAAAAATCTCCAGGCTCATCTGACATATTTGCTATGCTACTCCTATAATACACCCTTTCTCCAGGGATATTGGGTCATGGTTTCTTTTATTAAATAATGTTATTATAAATTGATTAGTGTTTTTAATTAGTAAAATACCACTTATTATTTCATTTCAAAAGGCAGCAAAATAGTTATTGCTCAGTGGGCCTCAGTAGTTAGGAAGAAGGCAGGAAGGATATTATAGTAGAAAAAGCACATTACAAAAATACATTATATTTACAGAAATTATGTACTCTGTTTTTTTAAATTTAGATTTTAACTTTTAATTTTAGGCACTTTCAAGGAAATGCATCATGCTTCTCAGACTTGGTGAAGATCATTAGATTTTCCATCTGGCCTGGATACATTTGATTTCTTCATTGTACACAGTGTGTGGAAACTATGTGATATATAGTGAACTTCATATTAATTTCCTTGTCCACAGTTACAGGTCAAAACAGCCTTGTGTTGACAATATAACAACACCAAAATTAAAAGACTATTTCATCATATTTATACTTTTATATTAGTACAGATTTTGGAAGATGAATTACTGTTGAATAACAAATCAGAGCCTCCCTCTCATTTATTCTTCATGATAGTGATGCATTTCTATTTAAAACTCTCAATTTCATATGATTTAATTTAACCTGATTATAAAGGTTATTTTTAGGGTTATAAAAAAGTCATTTTCTAGACTTCTTAACTGAATTTAGTTTGAAAATCCCAGAATTCAATTTTAATAAAATATTCACGTATGATTTCAGAGCATTATTACTGTCTCTTATACACATCTGGACTGATGCAGAAATTGAAGCTCCAATACTTTGGACACCTGATGTGAAGAGCAGACTCATTGGAAAAGACGCTGGTGCTGGGAAAGATTAAGAGCAGGAGGAGAAGAGGGCAATAGAGAATGAGATAGTTGGACTGCAGCACCAACTCACTGGACATGTGTTTGAGCAAGATCTGAGAGGTAGTGGAGAACAGGGAAGACTTTTGTGCTGCAGTCTATGTGGTCACAAAGAGTCTGACACGACTTAGTGAATATTATAAATATTTGAGGATACTTCTGTCTCTTATACACATCTTACTAGCTCCAATGTAGTAAAATACATTTGATAGTAACACTCAAAATAAAAATGTTGTACATTTTCAAACATGTACCCATTTAGTGTGATAGTGGTAGATACAATCTAGAGTACAGTTACATATGATTATATGAACTGATTTGATTTGAAATGATTTATATCTTAAAGAAATAATATGTCTAAAACTATAAAAAATATGAAGTAAACTATAATTTGATTAGTTTACCTTTTTACATACAGAAACATTTTTCAAGTCAGGTATCAGTTTAGTTTATTTCGGTATTTGTTGGGCAACAATTTCTATGTTGTGGAAACTGTACAAGACCATGACCAAAGGAGATAATGTGAGATGCTAAACTGCTGATTGAATTTATGATGTTAGAAGCAAGACTGTGTGCTCAGTTGTGTCAGACTGTTTTGTAACCCTATGGACTGTACCCCGTGAGGCTCCTCTGTCCATGGGATTTTCCAGCTAGAATACTGTGGAGCAGATGGCCATTTCCTAATCTGGGGAATCTTCCCAACCTAGGGATTGAACCTGCATCTCTTATGTCTCCTGCATTGGTAGGCAGACTTTTTACCACTAAGCCACCTGGGAAGCCCATGTAGAAGCAAGACTACACTTCTTCCAAATGAGTAGTTCAGTGGTGGCAAAATCTCAAACAGAAACATATTCTGTTAAATTAGGCTACAGTGACATAATTTTTTCAATAAGATTAACTAGATAATTTTAACATGCATGCTACTTTTAAATTACCCTCCAAAGTACTCGATTAATGCTCTCCATTCAAAATATCCTCAATATATTTTAATGGTTTGCCTGAACAAGATGAAAGTCTTTCCTCTCCTCCAAATCAACTCAAGTTGTTTATCGTCTTAAAAGTTTAATTTAAAAGTTACAACATATCATGGTGTTTAATCCAACAGTTTTGGATATCAGATCAGTGTTTTATTCTCAATGCCAGAATTTATAATAATTCATAAGCCATTGTGACCCTGATTATTTCACCCTAGACTAGATTTCCTAAACTACAAAATGGGGAGAAACAGTACCTACCTCACAGAATTATTATAAAGGTCAGTTCTGCTATTTTAGTGTTGTAGTGATCACTATAATACTGAATGCTTATTAGTACAAATAATATATTCCAAATATTTTTACAATTTCAAAACAGGCTCTGACAAGGGCTCATTTGTTACAAGTAGTAGACAATAATGCATATATATGGAATCTAGAAAGATGGTCCTGGTGAACCAATCTGCTGGGCAGCAATGGAAATGAAGATGAAGAAAACAGATTCTTGGACACAGCTGGAAGGAGAAGGTGGGACGAACTGAGAGAGTATCCAGGAAACACACACATTACCATGCATAAAATTAGATAGCCAGTGCAGATTTGCTGTATGATACAGGGAGCTCAAACTTGGTGTTCTGTGACAACCTAGAGGAGTGGGAAGTGGGAGGGAGAGGGGCATATGTATACCCATGGCTGATTCATGTTGATGTACGGCAGAAACCAACACAACATTGGAAGGCAATTATCCTCCAATTAAAATAGATTAGTTAAAAAAAGAATTGTGTTCCTTTATACTCTTTATACATTTATTGAATTCAGGACAGAACAACACTGTGGAATAGTCAAAGAAAAGTGGATATTTTTAACTTTTTAGGTGCTTATGCTTGAGCCAGAGTATCTAAACTACATGCCTGGTGCAACATAATTAACAGCACCTGAACTCTTTAATATATTTCACAGTGTTAAGCTCTATTCCACAAATATTTCTTTATGCTACACTCACATATATATCTGTGTGTGTGTATGTATTAAATATTTTTGGGATATCTGTGTCAACTCCTTGAAAATCATACATTGGGCTCCCAGTCATGGCTATGTAATGAAGTTTGAACTCTGCAAAATCACTCTTACCAAGTTTAGAAGTCTGTTTTCTATTTTAGTGCAATAAAGACACAGAAGCGGGTTCTCTGTTCCAGTTTTTTGACACTGTGTTAACCAATACTTCACAATTTACCAACACCTAGATTTGCCAGGCAGACCTCTGTGTTTTCCTTGAACTCAAGTGTACCTGCAGCTATCTAAAAGTGCCAAGCAGGGTTCAATATGTATATATTGGTTTGCTGCTATAAGAGAGGAGCTGCAATACAGATCCTTCGCTTTTATTGTTTGAAGTCATATTCACAACTCAAGCCAAATGTTTTTCTTTTCAAAGTTAATGCACTGAAGTGGATGCCAGGAAAAAAGGATGCTGTGAAAGCTGTCATAAATCTTATAATAGTCTATAAGATTTTTCGGCAATGCGTGCATCCAAATAAAGGGTTTTCGTTTTTTGTTAAAGGCTTTGTTTATAGGTTGATAAATGGCACATATACCAAAACTCATTTCTTTGTGTCACTCTTATACAAAATTAGCTTTTAACAAAGAAGTAGATGGCTGTATTGTCACAAAGTTTTAACTAAGAAACAGAATTTATGCTCATAAGCTTCTTTTTCCCTTTAGGAATGAGGCAGGAATCTCTCACAACCCTCAATATTTAAAAGGGGAGCATGCATCACACCTGTGGTGGAGATTCAACAGCTAGCTGGTGAATGATTGCATGCCTGAATGAACAGTGATTAATCCTTGACCTAAAAATTATGATCCAAACATGATCTTGCTACCAACTTTGAGATACTCAAATCTTTGGTTAGCTATAACCCCTCATTTGAACATGGAATGTCAGTGCATGAGGTCACTTTTTCCAGTAGAAAGGAGTTTAGGGTTCACATTTTAGAGTCAGTTCTGAGAGAAAATGCAGCTCCTGGGCCATATATGAATTTAGTCCCCATCTTTCATGATAAATCCTACCTTTGTTATTCATTTTCTGTTCATAATTTCAAAACAGGCTCTGACAGGGGCTCATTTATTACAAGTAGTAGACAAAGAATATGTGCTCCTTTTATCCTGTTCACACATTTATTGAATACAGGGAAGACCAATACTGTGGAATAGTCTAAGCAAAGTGGATTGATTTTCTATTTTTAGATGGCTATGCTTGAACCAGATTATCTAAAGTACATGCAACATCACTATAGCACCTGAACTATATTATCTGATTCATGACTGAGCATAGCTTCTGGACGTCTAAGGTCCTAACCACTTTTCCCAGTCTCTGCAACCACTTACTGAGGAACCAGCTCAGCTTCCAGATTCACTCACATCATCTTCTAAATCTATACACAACAGTGACAAGTGTTGCCATTTAAAACCTTCATCAATCTCCCACAGATTCCTTTTTCTGGTTTTAGACGTTAGCTTTATCATCTCAGTTTTTTTTTTTTTGCTAGATTCTTTTAGATGTGGTCAATTAAATTGGTCTTTAAGAGATCCATGTTATTCTCAAGGGACATTTTAAGATTCATGACAATTGAAGTGCAGTTAGTCCATATAGCTGTCATATCCGCCCCCACCCCCACCACCACCCCCCCCTGCCCCGTGGAGTTCAACCAAGCAAAGATGTAAATTTCTTGGCAAAGGAGTGACTTTAAAAAAAAAAAAAATGAAGAGCACAGGCATGTCAGGTGCCTGGTGAAGGTCATCCTCTTGGTTCATGGACAATCACTTTATCTTCATGTGGCAAAGACACACAGAGAGAAGAGTTGTACTGGTGGTGGTTTAGTTGCTAAGTCATGTCTGACCCTCACAATCCCATGGACTGTAGCCCATCAGGCTCCTCTGTCCATGAGATTTTCCAGGCAAGAACACTGGAGTGGGTTGCCATTTCCTTCCCCAGTGGAGCTTCCCAATGTGTGTCTGGTGAGGATCATCCTCCTGGTTCATAGACAATCATTTTATCTTCACATGGCTTTGGCAAAGATAGAGAGAGAGAAGGCAGGCAGGAAGGATGAGGGAAGGACAAAGAGACAAAGAGAGTAGAGAGCACTAGCTCTCTGATATTTCTTTTGTAAGGACATTAATCCTCTTAGAAGGGTTTCACTCTTGGGAGCCAATTACATTTCAAAGGCCCCATCTCCAAATATTAATACCAATACACTAAGGATTAGAGTTTCGGAGTACTGAATCTGGCGGTGGGGGAGCACAAAAATTTGGTCTAGAGTACACATCCTTCAAACCTCAGTTCCCACAGAGTAATGAACAATTTAAGTGTCCTCACGCATGTTAAGGGCAAGAATCCAGAGTATAAGAAACCCCATTCTATTAGAAAAGGGCTGCCATCAAAACTGCTCAAATTTGGTGACAAAGGGAGATACTAATGTTATGTTCCTGGATAAGGTGTCCTAGAGAGACGGAACTTTGTATTTTTCTTTGTACTTGCCATGCAGACCTGTTTGAAAAAAATGGCATGGAATGAAAGCTATCAGTTCGTTCAGAAAATAGGAAAAAATGAAAGACACAAAGGAAGATTTCCTCTTAACAACAAAATCTTGAGTTAATCAAGAGGAAACAGAGAACAAATGGAAAAATATAAAACAACTAGCACAGTGGTAGATTTTAATATGATACCCATAAACAATAAGGTGGGAGAGAAAAAATACCACATGAATGTTAGTCACAAGAAAGCTGGAGTAGCTACATCAATATTTGACAAAGTAGATTTCAGAATGAGCAAAATAGTGACAAAAACAGATAATTCTTAATGAGAAAGCTAGACATTCTCAAAGAAGACATGACAGTCCTGACTAAGCCTGTGAGAACAGAAACTTGAAGCTTATAAAACAAATACTGATAGAAGTGAAAGAAGAGACCAACCCTCAATTACAGATGCAGATCACAATACACAGGTCTCAGCAACTGGTAAGGCTATTAGGCCCAAAATTTATACTGAAAACATATATATATATATATAAAGACCTGAAAACACTATCAGGGAACAGGCTATATTCATTTATAATGAGCCAGCCAACAACAGGGAACATTCATTTTTTTCAAGTATGCTTAGAATATCCACCAAGAGAAAACCTATCTTAGGCCATGTGGAACACAATAATAGTGGGAGACTTTAATACCCCACTCACACCTATGGATAGATCGGCTAAACAGAAAATTAACAAGGAAACACAAACTTTAAATGATACAATAGACCAGTTAAACCTAATTGAAATCTATAGGACATTTCACCCCAAAACAATGAATTTCACCTAGGTTCATCCACCTCATTAGAACTGACTCAAATGCATTTTTTATTATGGCTGAATATATTATATAAAATTATGTAATATAATGAAAATATTCCCTTCTGTATATGTACCACAGCTTCCTTATCCATTCATCTATCAATGGATATCTAGGTTGCTTCCATGTCCTAGCTATTATAGTACTGAAATAAACATTGGGTACATGTGTCTTTTTCATTTATGGTTTTCTCAGGGTATGGTATATAATAGAATTTAACTAAAATTCAGTAATTGTAAGATAACTGGAAAATCTCCAAATATATGGAAGTTATGTTACATGCTTTAAAATAACCTATAGATCAAAAAAGAAGTTTATAGCACAGTTATTAAAATATTTGCCTGAAAGCACATGGAGTATAACATTGAGGGATTACATGCTTAGCTATTTTCTCAAAAGAGTAAAAGCAATTCATGCACCAAACTTGACACCACTCAAAAGTCATCAATATGAGAATGGGTCACACAATGTGTTATATCCATACCACAATACTACATAGCAATAAAAAGAATGAAGTATTTATACAGGCTACAAAATGAGTGAAAGTAAATATAGTTAGGGGAACAAGCCAGGCAAATATCTTCCTTACTGCATGATACCATTTTTACAAAATACTAGAAAATACAATGCATTGTATCAAAAAAAAAAAAAGAAGAAGATAAATCAATGATGACATGGGGATTAGGGGTCTAGGGAGGATGGAATACTTTTGAAAGGGATGGCTATTTTCATAGCTTTGATCATGAATTATGAGTATTTAATGCACAAAAATCATAACATTGAGTAAGCATAGCAAGCATTCTATCATCAATGCAAATAATATATTTTGTTGTTGTTGTTCAGTCACTAAGTCATGTTCAACTCTTTGCAACCCCATTGACTGCAGCACACGAGGCTTCCCTGTCCTTTACTATCTCCCAGAGCTTGCTCAAATTCATGTCCGTTGAGTCAGTGATGCCATCCATCCATCTCATCCTCTGTCGTCCTCTTATTCTCCTGCCCCCAATCTTTCCCAGAATCAGGGTCTTTTCCAGTGAGCAGGCTCTTTCCATCAGGTGACTGAAATATTGAAGCTTCATCTTCAGCATTAGTCCGTCTAATATATATCCAGGGTTGATTTTCTTTAGTATTGACTAGTTTGATCTCCTAGCAGTCCAAGGGACTCTCAAGACTCTTATCCAGCACCGCAGCTTGAAAGCATCAATTCTTTGGTGCTCAGCTTTCCTTATGGCCCAATTATTACATCTGTACATGACTAATGGCAAAACCGTAACTTTGACTATACAGACCTTTGTTGCAAAGTGTTGTCTCTGGTTTTTAATACACTGTCTAGGTTTGTCATAGCTTTCCTTCCAAGGAACAAGTGCATCTTAATTTTATGGCTGCAGTCACTATACACAGTGATTTTGGATTCCAAGTAAATAAAATCTGTCACTAGTTTCACTTTTTCCCCTCTATTTGCCATCAAGTGATGGGACCAGATGCCATGATCTTAGTTTTTTGAATGTTGAGTTTTAAGCCAGTTTTAGCATATAATAAATAATAAATATTTTTTAATATTGGTAGATTTTTAATTACAAATTTTCATCAAAAACTAAAATATCAGTCATGGATTTCACAAAACAAATGACTTTTTTCTTCCTCGAGTGGCAGACCCTGATACAAGTAATTTAAAATTACATTTGGGTTATGCTTTATCCAACATTATGTGTTGCCTTTTCTAGCCAAACAATTCAAACACTGTGAAGTAAAGTATGGTATTATACCAATTATGCCCAAACAGTAATTAATGAAACTGACACAAAATGGTTGATTTGTAGGTAGCTATATTTCCCTAATGGAGCTTGTTAATGGAACTGAATTCTATTCAGGAATGTTGTTTAATGTCACACCACTTTATATTATGCTAAATTATTGTCAAACATAAAACAGGAAACAGCTTCTACTGAGTCTTAAATTAATCAAAACTATGCTGCAAACTTTTTGATTTGTGATTCAATACAAACTGGAGAAAATAAAAGTCAAAGTAACACAATGTAGTGTAAGGACATCTGTATATTTTGGCAAGTAAATTGATGAATTGCAGTATATAGGAAATTAAAATATGTAAATCTGAAAACAACTTCATCTTAGAAAACACTTTAAATACTTGAAAATAAAATTAAATATCTGTTTATATTTTTTTTCTGAACATGTCCTCAAATTAAGGTATTTAAGAGAGCAAAGCTGATTCATATTTTTGCATATTATCTTTTAAACTAATAATTATTTTATTTTTATACTTAACAAAAAATAGTATCTCTGCTTTACAGACAATGTGACAAATAAAGAAAATACTGAACTCTGACAAAGAGCATATCTATACATTTATTAGTTTAAACCATGATAGTTTTCAACTGTACATTATACCTAAAAGTATATTATATGTATTACTAACTGAGTATTATTTCATAAAGATTTGAAATTGACATGCTATATTAATGGCAACCCACTCCAGTAATCTTGCCTGGAAAAGTCCATGGACTGAGGAGCCTGGTGGGCGACAGTCCATGGGGTCACAAAGAGTCAGACACGACTGAGCAACTTCATTTCACTTCATTACCTTACAAAGGTGCTATAATTTGTGTACCAAATTCATTTCATTGGACACTTGCATTCTATTGCTCAAAATTAGTTATTATATCCTAAAAGTTTCCAAATATTATAAATATTTGAGGATACTTTGGCTGTGTTTTTTCCTTCAGGATGGTTAATTAGTTGGATGGATAATCTCTCAGTTTTTGTATATCTAAAGATGAATATTATTATACAAGTGTTACAACATGAACATAGCTGTACGTGATCAACACAACTCAGATGATTATGGGGGAGACCAGAGTAACGACACTGAGATGGTGCAGCTAAAACCACAAATATCCTGGAGGTCATGACAACTGTGCACCTTCTCAGTGCTGTGTCCTCTGAGGGAAAATCCTCTGATTCTCTCTTCCTTGCCCAAGTAAGCGGCAAACTCATCAACTCTATGAACTGAGACAGCAGCCTTCAGCCGCCACACACATATCTAGTAGAAACCTCACTGCCTCAGGGAGACGGAACACCATCCACGGCTGACCCCTACAGGGTCCTAATGTAGAGGGCTCCAGGGGTGTGAGTGGAGCGGGGCATCAGAGTCTGCACTGAATTATTCAAGCCAGACCACTAAAACAAACAAGCACAATCTTTAAATTCAAAGACAAAAGTAGGCTGAAGAGTAAATAATGGGGACAAAAATATACCATGTAAACAGCAAACAGAAAAGAGCTGGAATTCTATGCGTTATACAGTAGGTTCTTGTTGGTTATCCATTTTAAATATAACAGTGTATTCATGTCCATGCCAAACCCCCTAACTATCCTTTGCTCTTATCCTTCCCCCTTGCAACCAAAAGTTCATGTTCTGTGAGTATCTTCCTGTTTTATAAGTTCATTTGTGTCATTTATTTGTTCAATGTTATGTGGCAGCCTGGGCAGTAGGGGACTTTAGGGGAGAATACATACATGATTTCCTAAAGAAAATCATGAATATTTCCTGAATATTCATTGGAAGGGCTGACGCTGAAACTGAAGCTCCAATACTATAGCCACCTGATGGAAAGAGCTGACTCACTGGAAAAGATCCTGATACTGGGAAAGATTGAAGGCAGGAGGAAAAGTGGGTGACAGAGGATGAGGTGGTTGGATGGCATCACTGACTCAATGAACATGAGTTTGACCAAATTCCAGGAGACAGTGAAGGACAGGAAAGCCTGGTGTGCTGTAGTTCATAGGGTCACAAACAGTAGGACACAACTGAGCGACTAAACAACAAGATGCATGTAAATGTATGTCTGAGTCCCTTCATTGTTCACCTGAAAGTATCACAATATTGTTAATTGGCTACACCTCAATAAAAGATGTAAGTGAAAGTCAAAGTCTCTCAGTCGTGTCCTACTCTTTGAGACCCCATGGACTATACAGTCCAGGGAATTCTCCAGCCCCAAATACTTGAGTGGGTAGCCTTTCCCTTCTCCACAGGACCTTCTCAACCCAGGGATCAAACCCAGGTCTCCTGCTTTGCAGGTGAATTCTTTACCAGCTGAGCCACAAGGGCAGCCCAAGAATACTGGAGTGGGTAGCCTATCCCTTCTCCAGTGGATCTTCCTGACCCAAGAATTGAACTGGGGTCTCCTGCTTTGCAGGCAGATTCTTTACCAACTGAGCTATCAGGGAAGCCCAATAGAAGATAAAAAGTTTAATTACTAAAAAAAAAAAAAAAAAAAGAAAAGAAAGAAAGAAAAGCGCTGGAGTGGCTGAGATAATACCACACTAAATAGACTCTAAGGCAAAGCTGTTGTGAGAGATAAAATGACACGTCTCAATACTCCCTCTGAAGCCTTCCATCTGAACCTTACCACACGCCCTTGTTTCATTTTCTATATTTCTTTCCTGGTTTCCGTAATTAGATTGTTTCCTTCATCTCATTCTATCTATCACCTCAATGGAGATATTTTTCAATTTCATTTATTTAGGAAATCTGTTTAAACATTCTCTTAAATTGGACTCTTGGAAAGAATTTTTATTGAATTTGTGCTATCAGAAAGCTTAACATTTTTCTTTGAGATGTAGACCCAACACTTAACAAAACTGATGCTGAAATACTGGCAGATATTTAGCACAGTCTAAAACAATAGGAAACTTTTAAAGCTTCAAAATAAAATTGATTCAGCAAACCTATTTGCACCAGCACTCTGAAGTATGGCAAAACAGCAATGGTGCTAAGATGACACTGATAAATACACTGTAAAAAAAGGCTGCTGTGCAAAGATCACTGGACAGTTTGATAAGCCTTGGAGCTTAGACATACATTGTAGCTCTTCCTTCTACAGTGTCTGCTATCACAGGATGACTGGACAAAGAAAAATATCATGAGGCAGAGTGTGATAAATGCCGGATTGGACATCAACTGACACTTGTATATTTCCTCAAAAATTAGTGTCAGATTTTTCCTAATTAAATTTCAAACAAGGGTCTTTCATATATATGTATGCTATAAGCAATAGAAAGTCTTTAGGCATCATTTCAGGTTACAGTCAACGATTAAATCAACTAAACAGCAGCTATTGCTATGTGAAAGTCTTTGATTTCATAAAGAGCACAATATTTAAAAAATTATATTAGCCCAATGTAATTTAATACTCTAAGTTCTTAGGACATTATATTAAAATATGATCATTATAATCAGAATTGGTATAAATGGCTTTTTAAAAAATCCCCTTAAATAATTAAAGAAACAAAGGCTTAAACGTGATTTTGTACCCCTCCTCCTTCAAATTATAACAGAAAAAATATTTTAGATCATTCATATGAA
>SJYT01014254.1:108223-151512 GCA_006410635.1 Cephalophus harveyi
TAATGCTCAATCAGTTAAAATCCTCCAGAAGTAACTGTTAATAGTCTGGCAATTTCTAAATAATTGAGGTTAAATTTGTCTAAAGGAACACCAGACATTCATTTTAAGACATTTTCAAAAATTATTTCATTCCAAGTAGGATGTAAATATTTAAAGCATATTCTACCTCTATAAATAGCATATTTTTATTATTCATGGACATATTCTTATGCTAATGGAAATATTTAATCTTGACCAAATTCTCTCTCCTTCCTGATAAAGCACTCACTAGTAATATTAATTTGGGGCATGAATATGGCTTATCTCCCTAAATTTATGATTACTGCTTTGAAATATAAATTTTTTCATTTATATATTTTAGGTACCTCCTTAGTAGTTGATAGCTGTCTCTTATACACATCTCCTCTTGGTTCATGGACAATCACTTTATCTTCATGTGGCAAAGACACACAGAGAGAAGAGTTGTACTGGTGGTGGTTTAGTTGCTAAGTCATGTCTGACCCTCACAATCCCATGGACTGTAGCCCATCAGGCTCCTCTGTCCATGAGATTTTCCAGGCAAGAACACTGGAGTGGGTTGCCATTTCCTTCCCCAGTGGAGCTTCCCAATGTGTGTATCATTTGTCAACATATTTAGGTCTACATTATCTGCACTAGCGCTAATGTTGATGTATAGCAGGAACTCTTCATCCAGGTGAGTTAATTCATTATTACTAATATTATTGTATCAAAACTTATCCTAAATATTTTATATAATCTTTACAAAAACTGCAATGTTTATTTCAATCTCAGAGATACAGGTATATTTCAGAGAAGAGAAATAATATATCTTTCTGTATAATTTCCCCTATAATTATAGATAGATAATATAGAAATGTATCTATCTACATATAACATCTATATATAATCTATATAATCCATATATAACATAAATTGGGCTTCTCTGGTGGCTCAGATGGTAAAGAACCCACCTGAAACACAGGAGACCTGGGCTCTACCTCTGGGTTGGGAAGAAAGGAATGGCTACCCACTCTGGTATTCTTGCCTGGGAAATCCCATGGACTGGGGAGCCAGGTGGGCTGAAAAATTGATGCTTTTGAACTGTGGCGTTGGAGAAGACTCTTGAGAATCCCTTGGACTGCAAGGAGATCAAACCAGTCAATCCTAAAGGAAATCAACCCTGAATATTCATTGGAAGGACTTATGCTGAAGCTGAAGCTCCAATACTTTGACCAGCAGATGCAAAGATACGACTCACTGGAAAAGTTCCTGATGCTGGGAAAGATTGAAAGCAAAAGAAGGGGCAGCAGTGGATGAGATGGTTAGATAGCATTAACTGATTCAGTGGATATGAGTGTGAGCAAACTCTGGGAGATGGTGAAGGACAGAGAAGCCTGGCCCACTGCCGTCCATGGGATTGCAAAGAGTCAGACATGGCTTAGTGACTGAATATAACCCATATATGACCTACATATCCAACTCATTTACACTCTTCTTTCTTTATATTTCTGTAACATTGTTATTTCTTTCCCTAAAAAAGCAACCACCATTGTGGTATGAGCTACTGAACAATTCTTTTAATATGTGAAAAACCTCTTAGAATGGCTTTTTTTTCCTTTTTCTTCATCTTATTTTAGCATGATTGTTTAGTGCCAAGGCCATAAAGAATTCAGAACAAAATAAATATTTTATATTTCTCTCATAGTGTAGTATTTGTGTTTGAAAGAAATACCTATTCTACAAAATGACATAATAAAGAGCAGTTAGTAAATACAGGATTAGGAAAAATCACTCAGACACATGTAATTTAGCTAATAGAATACAAAATCAGTAATAATTCTAATTAAATTAATAACAGATTTTAGAGACATTTTAAATACCTTATAATAATTGCATATAAGGTAAAATGTGACATTACCCTTAATCAATGTGACTATCACAATGAAAGTTGGTATTAGAAAGATGTAAGGTTACTGATTTTTTGATATTGTAAGATTTTGCACGTAGGACAATTACTGACTTTGCATGAACTGTAGAAGGTTGAAGATAGATGACTGCTTCATTGTATTTTCTTTTTTCTTTTTTTTCATATTTAAATTTTTTAATTTTCAATTGAAAGATAATTACAATATTGTGTTGGTTTCTGACATACATCCACATGGATCAGCCCAGATAAATATATGTCCTCATTTTATATTAATCCATTTTATATTAACTGTTTCTGATAGGGTAAAGCAATTACCTTTTTTTGTGGTGACAGCACATACAAACTCTTCCTTGCAATGCCAAGTATTATTAAATCCAATCACAATCCTGTACATTAGATTACCAGAAATTATTCATCTTGTACCTAAGAGATTGTGTCCTTGACCATGGACTATAAAGAAGGTTGAGAGCCGAAGAATTGATGCTTTTGAATTGTGGTGCTGGAGAAGACTCTTGGGAGTTCCTTAAACTGCAAGGAGACCAAACCAGTCAATCCTAAAGGAAATTAACCCTGAATATTCACTGGAGGGACTGATGCTGAAGCTGAAGCTCCAATACTTTGGCCACCTGATGTGAAGAGCCGACTCATTGGAAATGACCCTGATGTTGGGAAAGATCGAAGGCAAAAGGACAAAGAGTGGCAGAGGATGAGATGGTTGAATAGCATCACTGACTCAATGGTCATGTGTTTGAGCAAACTCTGGGAGATGCTGAAGGACAGGGAAGCCCAGCTTGCTGCATGTGATCATGGGGTTGCAAAGGGTCGGACACAACTTAGTGACTGAGCAATAAATGTGTGTATCTATATCTATATATATAGCACATCTTTACCTATTCATCTGTCAAGGATATTTAGGTTGCTTCCATGTGTAACTATTGTAGATACTTGGTGCTATGAACATAAGGGTGCATGTATCTGTTTGAATTAATAGTTTTCTTCTTTTCTGGATAGATACCTGGGAGTTGGGTTGCTGAATCATATGGCGACTCTATTTTTAGTGTTTTAAGGAAAATCCATAATGTTCTGCACAGTGACTGCACCAATTTACATTCCCACGAACAGTGTAGGAGGGTTCCCTTTTCTCCACAATTTCTCTACCATTTATTATTTGTAAACATTTTGATGAAGACCATTCTGGTTGGTATATATATATATATATATATATATATATATATACACCTCTTTAACATTCCATCTTTCTTCTTTCCATTCTGAAGCTGTAAGTTTTCTCTAGTTATATCCTTCCTTTGTGTTTGGAGAGCTTGCTTAAACCATTTTTCTAGGGATATATTTGTAATTGATTAATTACTGTAGCTTTTGGTGGCTCAGAGGTTAAAGCGTCTGCCTCCAATGCGGGAGACCCGGGTTCGATCCCTGGGTCGGGAAGATCCCCTGGAGAAGGAAATGGCAATCCACTCCAGTATTCTTGCTTGGAGAATCCCATGGACGGAGAAGCCTATTAGGTTACAGTCCATTGGGTCGCAAAGAGTCGGACACGACTGAGCGACTTCACCTTCACCTTTCCTTGTTTTGAGTATGTCTTTTCTTTCCCCTCATTCCTAAAGGAATGTATCTCCATATGTAAAATTTAAGGTTATGGATTCTTTTCTGAAGAACTCATTGTATTTTCTTTATCTTTTGTTTGTTTGTTTGTTTGCAAAGCTTTGAAAGAACTGAACAATTCCAAGTTGCAGCATCTGGCCAAGCTAAGGAATGACTTTCTAACATATTATTGAATTCTTCACAACTTCCTACATTCAGCTGTAATAGTGTCCCCTGCATTTGGCTGTTTTTATTTGGAGGTACTAATGACTAACACATTGGAGAAACTTGCCTACACATGTGTGTTTTAAGGTACATATGTGAAAAAGGGTTGCATGTATCATAATACTTGAAGTGGCTTGTTTCAAAATGGTCAAGGCAATATATAGCTTAAGGTAAAGAATAGAAATTGTGCTTGTCTAATTTTTACTTTACTTTCCATAAAGATTCAACTTCCAGTTCTTAGGAAACAAAAGTCTCATTATAAATAGGAAATTGACAGAGATCTATTAGGCATGTATGTTAATCAGTGAAAGAAAGTGAAAGTGTTAGTTGCTCAGCTGTGTCTGTCTCTCCGCAACCCCATGAACTGTAAACTGCCAGGCTCCTCTGTCCATGGGATTCTCCAGGCAAGAATGCTAGAGTGTGTTGCCATTTCATTCTCCAGGGGATCTTACGGACCCAGGATGAAACATAGGTCTCCCCACATTGCAGGCAGATTTTTTACCATTTGAGCCATCAGGGAAGCCCATACTAATCAATATATGAGTTAAAAATATTCTTTGTACTTGAGATCATGAACTGGAGGGAGGGAAGATTGGGGGACAGGAAAAATGGAAGGAAAGACACTTGTTCTTATAGCACTGAACTAAATTTTGCCAAAACTGTCAATGAGCTTTAAAGGAAACTCATCCCAGAGCCCCCAGAAAAGAATATACTTCGGCAAACACTTTGATTTTGAACTTTCTAAAACCAAAACCAAAGCAAAGGACCAACCTCATTGGCCTAGACTTCTGATTTATAGAGTAGTGGACTTTCCCAACCGAGAGATAGAACCCATATCTTTTGAAACTCCTGAATTGGCAGGCAAATTCTTTGTCACTGCACCATAATATTAAAGAGTAGATAAATAAAAATGTTAAACTTCAGTGAATTTTGTCTGTCAAATATACCTTACACATCACTGTAACATTTTCACTCTGTGAAATATCTGCATTTACCAGTTTCATTGATCTTTCATCTTAGCTTTCAAACTCATTAAAAGATAGGACTGCTGCTGCTACTGCTAAGTTGCTTCAGTCGTGTCCGACTCTGTGTGATCCCATAGACGACAGCCCACCAGGCTCCCCCGTCCCTGGGATTCTCCAGGCAAGAACACTGGAGTGGGTTGCCATTTCCTTATCCAAGGCATAAAAATGAAAAATGAAAGTGAAATCGCTCAGTCGTGTCCGACTCTTCGTGACCCCATGGACTGCAGCCTACTAGGCTCCTCTGCCCATGGGATTTTCCAGGCAAGAGTACTGGAGTGGGGTGCCATTGGCTTCTCTGAAAGATAGGACTAGATGAGCTCTAATGTGACTTAGATTAAAAAATTGGATAATTGAATTTTTTTTATTTTTATTTTTACTTTTGCTTTACAATACTGTATTGGTTTTGCCACACATTGACATGAATCCACCACAGGAGTAAATGAGTTCCCAATCCTGAACCCCTCTCCCACATCCCACCCCATATCATCTCTCTGGATTATCCCCATGCACCAGCCCCAAGCATCCTATATGCTGTATCAAACATAGACTGGAGATTCATTTCTTACCTGATAGTATACATGTTTCAATGCCATTCTCCCAAATCATCTAACCCTCTCCCTCTCCCACAGAGTCTAAAAGTCCATTCCATACATCTGTGTCTCTTTTCTGTCTCGCATAGAGGGTTATCATTACCATCTTTCTAAATTCCACATATATGTGTTAGTATACTGTATTGGTGTTTTTCTTTCTGACTTACTTCACTGTATAATAGGCTCCAGTTTCATCCACCTCATTAGAACTGATTCAGATGTATTCTTTTTAATGGCTGAGTAATACTCCATCGTGTATATGTACCACAGCTTTCTTATCCATTCATCTACTGATGGACATCGAGGTTGCTTCCATGTCCTGGCTATTACAAACGGTGCTGCGATGAACATTGGGGTACATGTGTCTCTTACAATTCTGGTTTCCTAGGTGTGTATGCCCAGCAGTGGGATTGCTGGGTCATAAGGCAGTTCTATTTCCAATTTTTTAAGGAATCTCCACACTGTTCCCCATAGTGGCTGTACTAGTTTGCATTCCCACCAACAGTGTAAGAGGGTTCGCTTTTGTCCACACCCTCTCCAGCATTTATTGCTTGTAGACTTTTGGATCGCTGCCATTCTGACTGGTGTGAAATTGTACCTCATTGTTGTTTTGATTTGCATTTCTCTGATAATGAGTGATGTTGAGTGTCTTTTCATGTGTTTGTTAGCCATCCGTATGTTTTCTTTGGAGAAATGTCTATTTAGTTCTTTGGTCCATCTTTTGACTGGGTTGTTTATTTTTCTGGAATTGAGCTGCAGTAGTTGCTTGTATATTTTTGAGATTAGTTGTTTGTCCATTGATTCATTTGCTATTATTTTCTCTCATTCAGAAGGCTGTCTTTTAACCTTGCTTATAGTTTCTTTTGTTGTGCAGAAGCTTTTACTTTTAATTAGATCCCATTTGTTTATTTGTGCTTTTATTTCCAGTATTCTGGGAGGTGGATCATAGAGGATCCTGCTGTGGTTTATGTTGAAGAGTGTTTGCCTATGTTCTCCTCTAGGAGTTTTATAGTTTCTGGTCTTAAGTTTAGATCTTTAATCCATTTTGAGTTTATTTTTGTGCATCGTGTTAGAAAGTGATCTACTTTCATTCTTTTACAAGTGGTTGACCAGTTTTCCCAGCACCACTTGTTAAAGAGATTGTCTTTAATCCATTGTATATTCTTGCCACCTTTGTCAAAGATAAGGTGTCTATAGGTGCATGGATTTATCTCTGGGCTTTCTATTTTGTTCCATTGATCTATATTTCTGTCTTTGTGCCAGTACCGTACTGTCTTGATGACTGTGGCTTTGTAGTAGAGCCTGAAGTCAGGCAGGTTGATTCCTCCAGTTCCATTCTTCTTTCTCAAGATTGCTTTGGTTATTCGAGGTTTTCTGTATTTCCATACAAATTGTGAAATCATTTGTTCTAGCTCTGAAAAATACTGCTGGTCACTTGATAGGGATTGCATTGAATCTGTAGGTTGCTTTGGGTAGTATACTCATTTTTACTACATTTTACAGGTTGATTCCTCTAGTTCCATTCTTCTTTCTCAAGATTGCTTTGGCTATTCGAGGTTTTTTGCATTTCCATACAAATTGTGAAATCATTTGTTCTAGCTCTGTCAAAAATACCTCTGGTAGCTTGATAGGGATTGCATTGAATCTGTAGATTGCTTTGGGTAGTATACTCATATTTACTATACTCATTTTTACTATATTAGTATACTCACTCTTACTATATTGATTCTTCCGATCAATGAACATGGTATATTTCTCCATCTATTAGTGTTCTCTTTGATTTCTTTCACCAGTGTTTTATAGTTTTCTATATATAGGTCTTTAGTTTCTTTAGGTAGATATATTCCTAAGTATTTTATTCTTTTCGTTGCAATGGTGAATGGAATTGTTTCCTTAATTTCTTTTTCTACTTTCTCATTATTAGTGTATAGGAATGCAAGGGATTTCTGTGTGTTGATTTTATATCCTGCAACTTTACTATATTCATTGATTAGCTCTAGTAATTTTCTGGTGGAGTCTTTAGGATTTTCTATGTAGAGGATCATGTCATCTGCAAACAGTGAGAGTTTTACTTCTTCTTTTCCAATTTGAATTCCTTTTATTTCTTTTTCTGCCCTGATTGCTGTGGCCAAAACTTCCAGAACCATGTTGAATAATAGCGGTGAAAGTGGGCACCCTTGTCTTTTTCCTGACTTTAGGAGACATGCTTTCAATTTTTCACCATTGAGGATAATGTTTGCTGTGAGTTTGTCATATATAGGTTTTATTATGCTAAGTTATGTTCCTTCTATTCCTGCTTTCTGGAGAGTTTTTTTTTTAATCATAAATGGATGTTGAATTTTGTCAAAGTCTTTCTCTGCATCTACTGAGATAATCATATGGCTTTTATTTTTCAATTTGTTAATGTGGTGTATTACATTGATTGATTTGCAGATACTGAAGAATCCTTGCATCCCTGGGATAAAGCCCACTTGGTCATGGTGTATGATCTTTTTAATGTGTTGTTGGATTCTGATTGCTAGAATTTTGTTAAGGATTTTTGCATCTATGTTCATCAGTGGTATTGGCCTGTAGTTTTCTTTTTTGGTGACATCTTTGTCAGGTTTTGGTATTAGGGTGATGGTGGTCTCATAGAATGAGTTTGGAAGTTTACCTTCCTCTGCAATTTTCTGGAAGAGTTTGAGTAGGATATGGGTTAGCTCTTCTCTAAATTTTGGGTAGAATTCAGCTGTGAGGCCATCTGGATCTGGGCTTTTGTTTGCTGGAAGATTTCTGATTATGGTTTCAATTTCCGTGCTTGTGATGGGTCTGTTAAGATTTACTAATTCTTCTTGGTTCAGTTTTGGAAAGTTGCACTTTCCTAAGAATTTGTCCATTTCTTCCACGTTGTCCATTTTATTGGCATATAATTGCTGATAGTAGTCTCTTACGATCCTTTGTATTTCTGTGTTGTCTGTTGCGATCTCTCCATTTTCATTTCTAATTTTATTAATTTTTCTCCCTTTGCTTCTTGATGAGTCTGGCTACTGATTTGTCAATTTTATTTATCCTTTCAAAGAACCAGCTTTTGGCTTTGTTGATTTTTGCTATGGTCTCTTTTGTTTCTTTTGCATTTATTTCTGCCCTAATTTTTAAGATTTCTTTCCTTCTACTAACTCTGGGGTTCTCCATTTCTTCCTTTTCTAGTTGCTCTAGGTATAGAGGTAGGTTATGTATTTGACTTTTTTCTTGTTTTTTGAGGTATGCCTGTATTGCTATAAACTTTCCTGTTAGCACTGCTTTTATAGTGTCCCACAGGTTTGGGGTTGTTGTGTTTTCATTTTCATTCGTTTCTATGCATATTTTGATTTCTTTTTTGATTTCTTCTGTGATTTATTGGTTATTCAGAAGCGTGTTGTTCAGCCTCCATATGTTGGAATTTTTAATAGTTTTTCTCTTGTAATTGAGATCTAATCTTAATGTATTATGGTCAGAAAAGATACTTGGAATGATTTCGATTTTTTTGAATTTATCAAGGTTAGATTTATGGCCCAGGATGTGATCTATCCTGGAGAAGCTTCCATGAGCACTTGAGAAAAAAGGTGAAATTCATTGTTTTGGGGTGAAATGTCCTATAGATATCAGTTAGGTCTAATTGGTCTATTGTATCATTTAAAGTTTGCGTTTCTTTGTTAATTTTCTGTTTGGTTGATCTGTCCATAGATGTGAGTGGGGTATTAAAGTCTCCCACTATTACTGTGTTATTGTTAATTTCCCCTTTCATACTTGTTAGCATTTGTCTTACATATTGCGGTGCTCCTATGTTGGGTGTATATATATTTATAATTGTTATATCTTCTTCTTGGATTGATCCTTTGATCATTATGTAGTGGCCTTCTTTGTCTCTTTTCACAGTCTTCACTTTAAAGTCTATTTTATCGGATATGAGTATAGCTACTCCTGCTTTCTTTTGGTCTCTATTTGCGTGGAATATCTTTTTCCAGCCCTTCACTTTCAGTCTGTATGTGTCCCTTGTTTTGAGGTGGGTCTTTTGTAGGCAGCATATATAGGGGTCTTGTTTTTGTATCCATTCAGCCAGTATTTGCCTTTTGGTTGGGGCATTCAACCCATTTACGTTTAAGGTAATTATTGATAAGTATGATCCTGTTGCCATTTACTTTATTGTTTTGGGTTCGGGTTTATATGCCCTTTTTATGTTTCCTGTCTAAAGAATATCCTTTAGCATTTGTTGGAGAGCTGGTTTGGTGGTGCTGAATTCTCTCAGCTTTCGCTTGTCTGTAAAGCTTTTTATTTCTCCTTCATATTTGAATGAGATCCTTGCTGGGTACAGTAATCTGGGCTGTAGGTTATTTTCTTTCATCACTTTAAGTATGTCTTGCCATTCCCTCCTCGCCTGAAGAGTTTCTATTGAAAGATCAGCTGTTATCCTTATGGGAATCCCCTTGTGTGTTATTTGTTATTTTTCCCTTGCTGTTTTTAATATTTGTTTAGTCTTTGTTAATTTGATTAATATGTGTCTTGGGGTGTTTCGCCTTGGGTTTATCCTGTTTGGAACTCTCTGGGTTTCTTGGACTTGGGTGATTATTTCCTTCCCCATTTTAGGGAAGTTTTCAACTATTATCTCCTCAAGTATTTTCTCATGGTCTTTCTTTTTGTCTTCTTCTTCTGGGATTCCTATTATTCGAATGTTGGAACGTTTCATATTGTCCTGGAGGTCTCTGAGATTGTCCTCATTTCTTTTAATTCGTTTTTCTTTTTTTCCTCTCTGATTCATTTATTTCTACCATTCTATCTTCTATTTCACTAATCCTATCTTCTGCCTCTGATATTCTTCTATTTGTTGCCTCAAGAGTGTTTCTGATCTCATTTATTGCATTATTCATTATATAATGACACTTTTTTATTTCTTCCAGGTCCTTGTTAAACCTTTCTTGCATCTTCTCAATCCTTGTCTCCAGGCTATTTATCTGTGATTCCATTTTGATTTCAAGATTTTGGATCATTTTCACTATCATTACTCGGAATTCTTTCTCAGGTAGATTCCCTATCTCTTCCTCTTTTGTTTGGTTTGGTGGGCATTTCTCCTGTTCCTTTACTTGCTGGGTATTCCTCTGTCTCTTCATCTTGGTTATATTGCTGCATTTGGGGTGGTCTTTCTGTATTCTGGGAATTTGTGGAGTTCTCTTTATTATGGAGTTTCCTCGCTGTGGGTGGGGTTGTATCAGTGGCTTGTCAAGGTTTCTTGGTTAGGGAAGCTTGTGTCAGAGTTCTGGTGGGTAGAGTTGGATTTCTTCTCTCTGGAGTGCAATGAAGTGTCCAGTAATGAGTTATGAGATGTCTATGGTTTTGGGGTAACTTGAGCTGCCTGTATACGGAAGCTCAGGTGTGTGTTCCTGTGTCGTTGGAGAATTTGCATGGTATGTCTTGCTCTGGAAATTGTTGACCCTTGGGTGGTGCTTGGTTTCAGTGTAGGTACGGAGGCATTTGATGAGCTCCTATCAATTAATGTTCCCTGGATTCAGGAGTTCTCTGATGTTCTCAGGATTTGAACTTAAGCCTCCTGCTTCTGGTTTTCAGTTTTATTTTTACAGTAGCCTCCAGACTTCTCCATCTATACAGCACCGATGATAAAACATCCAGTTTAAAGATGAAAAGTTTCTCCACATTAAAGGACACCCAGAGAGGTTCACTGAGTTACATGGAGAAGAGAAGAGGGAGGGGGTAGTTAGAGGTGACTGGAATGAGATGAGGTGGGATCAAAAGAGGAGAGAGCAAGCTAGCCAGTAATCACTTCCTTATGTGTGCTCCAAAGTCTGGAACACTCAGAGGTGTTCACGGAGTTATACAGGAAAGAGGAGAGGGAGGAAGTAGACAGAGGTGGCCAGGAGGATAATAGAGGGAAATGAAAAGGAGAGAGACAGATCCAGCCAGCAACCAGTTCCCTAGGTGTTCTCTATCGTCTGGAATACACAGAGATTCACAGAGTTGGGTAGAGAAGAGAAAGGAGAGGGAGGAGACAGAGACAACCTGGTGGAGAAAAAGGAGAGTCCAGAGGAGGAGAGAGTGGTCAAGCCAGTAAACTCACTCTCAGGTAAAATTGGATACTGAAGATTGGGTTTTTAAATGTACAAAATTGACAACAAATACCAAAAAGCAAAGATTAAAAATCTAGAGAAGAGGTTGGATTTTCAAAAATACAATATTAAAGAAAAGAAGAACAAGAAGAAGAAAAAAAAAAGTCACGAGAATTATTAAAAAACAATAACAACCACAAAAAATATATATATATACACACAGCATTTGCTTTAAAAATAGGGTCTTTTTTTTTTTTGAAAAGTGTTAGTAGGTTATAAACATTAAAATTAAAGGAGAAATAGAGGACTTAAAAATTTAGAAAAGTTTAAAAAAAAAGGAGAAGGAAAAGAAGAAAAAACAATCAAACAACAACATCAACAACAACAATAAAAGAGAATGGTCGTAAAAATAATAAAGATATTTCTGGGACTTTCTCTGGTGTTGTGGGAGGTGTGGGGTCACTTCCAAGGAGGTTCCCTCTGTTTAGCTTCTTCTGTTTGCTGGTCTCTTCAGTGTCTGATTTCCGCCCTGACACAAGGAGTGTGGTGGTGGACACTTTTTTTTTTTTTTAGGCTCACTTGTTCAGCCATGTTGTGGGGAGGGAGGGATGCTGCAAACAAGTAACACTGGTGTGTGCTTGCAGTGTCTCAGCCACGCTGGGCATGCTCCTGCACATGGTGCACACCACTCAGGCTCTACGTTGCTCCGCAGGGAACCGTCTGAGGCCGGGCCTAGGCTGCATGCACCTCCCCAGTCTAAGCTGCTCAGGCTCGGCTCTCAGGTAGCCCTCAGAGGTGCAAATTCAGTTGGGCCTCCGTTTTGTGCCCTTCCCAGGACCGAGTAGCTCAGGTGTTTGGCGAGCACGGTTGCTGGGACTTATCACCTTTCCCTGCTGCTCAGTTTTCTGGGTGTACTGCTAGTGCCCCTTGTCAGGCAGATGGTGACTGTCCAGAACCCCAAGAAGTCTTAGCAAAGAAGCCTGCTTGCAGTTTGGTAGGTAAAGGGGGCTGCGATTGCCCCCTTCCAGCCCTTACGGCTCTGGCTGCCTGTCACCAGCGGGGGATGGTCTGCAGCCAGCTATTTCTGTTCCATCCTTTGTTCTGTGCGCCGTCCTTGCGGTGTCTTATGTTAGAGCTTTTTGCATGGTAGCTATCCCACAGTCTGGTATGCTAGTCCAAGTTAGTTCACTCTGGTTACATTTGGGGCATTCTGGCCCAATTCTTAAAAAGCACTGCAGCCCACGCCTCCCTGCCCAGCTCCCACTTGCTAGTGGCGGATGCAGGCGTCTGCGCTACTTCTCTGCTGGGGGAGTTACAGCTGGGCTTGTAATCTGTTGGTTTTAGTTATTTATTTTTCTTCCCTGTTATGTTGCCCTCTGTGCTTCCAAGGCTCACCACAGACTCGGCAGTGAGAGTGTTTCCTGGTGTTTGGAAACTTCTCTCTTTTTAAGACTCTCTTCCCGGGACAGGACTCCCTTCCCAGGACGGAGCTCCCTCCCTACCTCCTTTGTCTCTTTCTTCGTCTTTGATATTTTTCCTACCTGTTTTTGAAGACAATGATCTGCTTTTCTGGGTGCCTAATGTCCTCTGCCAGCATTCAGAAGTTGTTTTGTAGAATTTAGTTAGCGTTGAAATGTTCTTTTGATGAATTTGTGGGGGAGAAAGTGGTCTCCCCGTCCTATTCCTCCACCATCTTAGGACTGCCCCTGGATAACTGAATTATGAAAACTGTACAAGTAATTTTTTTAAAAGTTCCAATAAGGAAAAACAAACAAAACAGAGCAAGCAACAGTATACTCCCTTCAGGGTATGATCAACACATGGGTCTTTATTCTGCTACCGTAACGTTCCAGCTTCGTCTCTGTGAGTGACTTGATTGCTTATTTCTGCCTAGAGAGCTTTTGATTTTGTGTACTGCAGTAATTTCTTTCCCAAAGGTAGAGTTCAATTGTATCTTATTATTGTCTGTGATTTTCTAACTCACCTCCAGACTGGTAATTACCATTGTTCCCTGCACAGCATTCACATAAAGAAAATATTTCCTATCAGTATTGCTGAATATACTGCTCTTTAACTGTCCCTTTGGGAAGGAAGATATTGGCAAGTTTTGCTTTTTCTTTTCTCTGTTACTTACAAGAGTAAATCCAAATCACAAGCCAAAATAGCTTTCACTGGAAGTGTTATAAGATTAAAGGACTCTGAGTGTTTATTTCAATTAGTTCCAGAGTAAATAGTCTAATTCATATTTACCTACCACTCTTGATTTTATAAATATTCTACTAAAAAGAAAATAAATAGTAATATTTAAATGGAAGACAAATATTATGGAAACCAGTTATTTTAGTTCAATTAACTTTTTTTAACTGAATAAATGTTCATTGTTTCAATGTTTACGCTCCATCCCCTTTGTACTAAAAGTTCAAAACATACCTATTAATAACAATTTTGTAATCCAGACTGGGATCTAGATAAGAATATAAACATTGATGTTCTCTGAACTGGAAGCTTAAAGCCTAACAGAGGATTCAGACAGGCAGGAGTAATTTTATTAGGAGTGATAAGCACAGTTAACAGAGATAAATAAAGAGTGCCATAGGAGCACTAAATATCAGAAATTAATTACAGATTTCAAAATACATACCAGCCACTGTGAATCTTGAAAAGAAGCATGGGAATTAATCAGGCAGAAAGGAGCTGATAGTTAAGGTGGAATCACCTCTAACATCTGCTCCAAACCTAGAAATGTTACACAGACACATGTAATTATGTGTGATCTCTGTTGAAAATAAATGGAGAGTCTGTTGGAAACCAAAGTCAGGGAGAATCACTGAAGAATGGAAAGATGACAACTTAACTTGGAGAAGGAAGCCACAACTTAAAACTACATCTAGGATAACTCCGCTACTGAAAGTGATGCAGGAGAATGTTTTGAGTGAGAAGGGGGCCCAGAGCCAAGGCCTAGGAGATTCTTCACCCAAACCCCATGGGTTTGCAATAGGCAGCAGCTGGCAGGGGCACATGCCCCAGGGAAGAGCAGGGGGTTTCAGACTCAGTGTGGAGACACAGAGTTACACTGCTGGGGGCTGGCGGTACATGGAAAAGGGAAAAGCACCCAACCTGGGGGATTAACTCCTTATGCACAGAAAACTGCCCCCCCCCCACCCACCACTGACTGTCTCCCATCTTGGATCCTCACTGAGGCTAGGAAGTTTCAAAATGTCAAGGAGTTTTTCATATGTCTTGGGGAAATCCCCAACAAGAATCCTGGGACATTTCTGCTACTGCCATATGTCATTCTCTTTCCCTCTCTCAGATGAATGAATTAACAGGCAATACTCAGAATGTAGAAGGCTGAGTGTGGAAGAATTGATGTTTTTGAATCGTGGTGTTGGAGTAGACTCTCGAGAGTCCCTTTGACTGCAAAGAGTACAAACCAGTCAATCCTAAAGGAGATGAACCCTGAATATGAATTGAAAGGACAGATGCAAAAACTGAAGCTCCAATACTTTGGCCACTTGATGGGACGAGCTGACTCATTGGAAAACACCCTGATGCTGGGAAAGACTGAAGGCACAAGGAAAGGGGGTGGCAGAGGATGAGACAGGAAGCATCACCGACTAAATGGACATGAATTTGAGAAAACTCCAGGAGATACTGGAGGTCAGAGGAGCCTGGAGTAGAGTGCAAAGAATCGGACATGGCTTAGCTACTGAAGAACAGCAACAGCAACTAAGTGTGTACTGGTTTTCGTAATACTCCCTCCTGAAGTCAGTATCACATACTTGCTAACAATGTGAACCTGGAGTTAGATGCATTTAGATATATAATTCGGAGAAGGTGATGGCACTCCACTCCAGTACTCTTGCCTGGAAAATCCCATGGACAGAGGAGCCTGGTAGGCTGCAGTCCACGGGGTCGCAAAGAGTCGGATACGACTGAGCGACTTCACTTTCACTTTTCACTTTCATGCATTGGAGAAGGAAATGGCAACCCACTCCAGTGTTCTTGCCTGGAGAATCCTAGGGACGGTGGAGCCTGGTGGGCTGCCGTCTCGGGTTGCACAGAGTCGGGCACGACTGAAGCGACTTAGCAGCAGCAGCAGCAGATATATAATTTCACATTATCTATTCTTTAGCTAAACAACTTTAAATAACTCACTAGTCTCAGTTTTACCACTTTGAAAATCAGAATAATGATAATCATCTTGCCAATCTGTCATGATATTTACATAAGACAGAGAGTTTAAGCAGTATGTCTTCCAGGTCAACAATACACAATAAATGATAGACATTGATATTATTACCAGAATCCATTCAGCATTAACAATTCTTGGAGACCAGTGTTTTAGAGGTTGCCTGCCTCCACACTTTTAAAATCTATTTTTAAGTAGATGGTGGTGATAGCATATTTCCAAACTGGATAACTAGTAAAACAGTCAGAAGATTTCATTAGCATTGGATACAATGATACAGAATTACCATTAGAAGAAAACCCATGGGATTATGATCCAGGGGAAGGGAGTGATAGGGAATCTGAGACTGATGGGTACACACTAACTACTATGTTTAAAATGGATAATCAACAAGGACCTACTGTATAGCACAGGGAACTCTCTGCTCAGTGTTATGGGCTGCCCGGATGGGAGTCTGGGGGAGAATGAATACATGTATATGTACAGCGGAGTCCCTTCACTGTTCACCTGAAACTATCACAACATTGCTAATTGGCTATACTCCAATATTAAAAAAAAAAAAAAAAGAAAGAAAGAAAAAACAAAACCCATGGGAATATGACTCCATACCAAACACTTGAACTATCAAAAAAATAATGCAAACATTTACATATAAATAATCCTCAAATCCTTATCCACTGTTTTCATTTGAATTTCCTCAGGAACTTTCATTTTTATATTTTTCATGGAGAAGTTATTTATAAATTCTTCAAGTAAAGTTACTTTTAATTAATACATATGAAGATTTTCATTCATGTGTGCATGTGTGTGTGTGAGTGTTGGTCCTTTCTCTGAACAGAATTAGCATTCTCTGAGGATACAGATATTGTCACAATGATTTATGTGTAAGCCATTTGCCTCACCTTGAGTTTGCCAAACATCGTGCTTTACACAGGCAGACATTTGATAAGTAATTGTTACAAAGTGTTTTTGAGCCCAACCAGCCAAGGGCCTGTGCTCTGTATTTGTTGCTTTTAACAATATAGCTGGATGCTTGAGAGCCATGTTTTTGACACTGGATCTCAGTTTTTATTTTCCTTTATTCAAAAAAATAAAGTGCAAACCCCACTGAACAACTTTGCTAGAAATTGTATATTGTTGAGCTGTGTTCTGATCTTCTTATATCAAAATCTATTATCTGAATCAAAATATTTTCTACCCATGGAATAATTTAATGTGTACTCAAGACTTAAAAGGCTGTTCCTCTGCTGACACTTTTTAAAATATTAAGATATATATGTACATATACACATACACACACATATTCTCTCTCTCTCTCTCTCTCTCTATATATATATATATATATATATATACTCCTTAAGCTTAAGTATATATGTATATACTCCTTAAGCTTATATTATATCCCTCAAGTCTTTGACCATAGATATATTTTGCAATTTCCATCTGCAAACAATTTTCTTGTCTTTCCATGGTAACTGCAGACTGTTTTGTAGGATCATTCTTGCAAGACAGTCTTTCCTTACTTCTCAAACTAAGCTCTGAAGCTTCTCTATCACCATGTACTCATCAAACAGTACTGCACAACTTTCCTATATGCCTCCAGTTAATCACATAGTTTCTGAAAGTGATACCATTAGACAGCAGAATTAAATTACTTTAACATACAATATGATCACTTTTGGCAATTTTCTTTATTTTTCTATTCTTCCATCTTCATACCCTTTCCATGACAAATAAATCTTAAAGTTGAGGTTCACTGCCCCTGATAAAAGAGAAAACAAAAGGATTCAGGGAAAACGGAGATTACAACATTGGTTTTAAGCTGAAAGGCAGCTTTAAAAGTCAGATTCCCGGAGTCTAACTGTAAAAAGTTTCAAGGGCATCATTCCTGTAATTACCATAAGAAACAGCCAGATACACTGAAAATCGATAGCTTTTCTTGGACCCATCCAGAAAACTTCGTTTGCAGGGCAAATTGCCAAGAGTCTTAGGCAAGATCTGCTTACCTGGAGAGAAACTGTGTGAGACGAGTGGAAGGGACACTTTGGGGGTTGTTCTGATGAATTTCTAGAGCCAGTGTGGACCGGTGTGAGAGGGAGAGACTCCACGAGCACAATCTGGAGGGGCCCTTGCACACCCCTGGGCTCAGCCTCCAGTCACGCTGGCACATCCTCACAATGTGGATCTGAGAAAGACCCTTCACACCATAGCAGGAGAGTGAGGATAATCATTGTGAAATGTGCACTCAGTATCAGCTGTGTCCAAGTCTCTGTTACCCCATGGACTGTAGCATTCCAGGCTCCTCTGTCCATAGGATTCTCAAGGCAAGGATACTGAAGGGGGTTGCCATTTCCTACTTCATATTCTCAAGATACAAGCTACCTAAAATGCTAGAATATATTCAGGAATATAGAATGAACCCAGGGTTCCACACCTAAACCCCCATCAACAGGTCTTCAGTGGACTATTTCAGCTCAGTTCAGTTCAGTCACTGAGTCGTGTCGGACTCTTTGCGACCCCATGGACCACAGCATGCCAGCCTTCCCTGTCCATCACCAACTCCCGGAGCTTGCTCAAACTCATGTCCATTGAGTTGGTGATGCCACCCAACCATCTCATCCTCTGTCATCCCCTTCTCCTCCCACCTTCAATCTTTCCCAGCATCAGGGTCCTTTCAGATGAGTCAGTTCTTCACATCACGTGGCCAAAGTAGTGGATTATTTACAGGATCTCAAAGTCAAAAGAAGGGCTTCCTAGGTGACTCACTGGTAAAGAAGCTGCATGCCAATGCAGGATACATAAGAGGCACGGTTGGGAAGATCCCCTGGAGGACAGCATGGTAACACACCCCAGTATTCTTGCCTGGAGAATCCCATTGACAGACATGGCTTCAAGAGCTACAGTCCATAGGGTCACATAGAGTTGGACATGACTGAAGCGACTTAGCACACACACGCAAAGTGAAAAGAAAAGACAAAGAAACTGAATGATTGTGGCGCTTCCGAAATTTACAGCTAGAATGAACACTCAAAGCAATGCAACCCCTGGTAGAAGGCTGAAGGGATTCTGGCACTGATTAAAGAAAAAGTTATGACCACAAGAGGTGATAACACACCACGGTTTAATCAGGCTGCACCCAGACATGGTTCCACAAGAGAAGCTCTCACGGGCCCGGATTTCTTAGTATAAGACAAAAAGGCACAGGGGCCACCTTCAGAAGGGGAGGAGGGAAAGGAACCTACTTGTAGAAAAGAAGGTGAAAGAGGAGGCTTACATGTCATGTTGACATTGCTCAGCACTTGGCAGGGTATCTGTGGCTGAGGGGCCATAGCAGCTTATCATCTCATACCCACAAGACTCTGTCTTATCAGTATCCAGTGGATGCTGGGTGGGGTTGTAAATATCTAAACTACAATATCTAGTTGTTTGCATGCTAAGCCAACTCAGTCATGCCTGACTCTTTGCAACCCAATGGACTGTAACCCACCAGGCTCCTCTGTCCATGGGGATTCTCCAGGCAAGAATATTAGAGTGGCTTCCCATTTCTTCCTTCAAGGGATCTTCCTAACCCAGGGATTTAACCCTAGTCTCTTATGTCTCCTGCATTGGTCGGTGAGTTCTTTTACCACTAGTGCCATCAGGTTTAAATCTGATCAGATATTGTGATATTCTAAAAGTGTTGTGGAAAGCTCTATACTCAGGAAGGAATATATTATATACGAGGTAAAACAAAACAGGGAGTTCACTGCAGGTTTATATCTTGAATACTGAGGTTTTTAACCAGTCTGGCATTTTTCTTTTACCTTTCAGAATCTTTTGATAGATGTTTTATGTGTTTGGTCTAGAGATTTTATGTGTAATTCACAAAAGAGAATAGAATGTAGTTTGCTCCGTTTTGCCTATAATGAATGCGATTTTAACATACTAAAATTTTTAACAGCTTAGTATTAGTTGTGTTAATATTTTTATTAGTATTAGTAAGCACTTCCTCAACAATGCCTGGATAATATCTATAGATGTTTTCAGGTTCACTAACCTTCTCTTCAGCTCTGTCTAAGATTCTGTTAAACCTATTTATGAGTTCTTAATTTTACTGCATTTTTTTTATTTGAACACTTCCATTTGACTTTTATCTCTAAATATATTTGAAATATTAGACACTGTTCTCCTTTTCCCTGAACATATTTAGCACATTTAAAATCTACATCTTATAAATAGTAGCTAGAATGTCCAGGGGCTGTGACAATGTGCTACTTTTTTGAAAATAATTAATCTTTACTCATCTTATCTTGTTGTATAACACCACTGGTAGTTTCTTTTGATTCCATCTTAGACTATACATATGAAAGAATACAGGCATAGTTTAGGCTATGCTATGCCAAATGTTCTCCTGCTAACCAGATGTTTTTTGTTTGTTTCTGTCTGGAGTCAGGCTATTTATAGATCACCTTAATCTGGTCATGGATGAGGCTGATTTAAAGTTGGTTTTCAAACTTTGTATATTTCTGACTTTCCAGTTCGAAATCACTGTTTCTATGTAGCTGTGAGTAGCTTCCAGTTGCTAAAGCCACATCTGTTCTCTTGGAAAAGCATAGCTTCAGTTTATGTACAAAGTTAATATTGCATTCTCTGCAACATTTTGGAACTAGTTTTTAGACTCCAGAGAATGCACCAGAAAAGAATGCATCGATTCAGAATTTGAATGGCATCCTTAAATTTGCATTTTATGATTTAGATAAAAAAAATCTGGTGAATTTGAAACGAGCTGACTAATCTTGGAGACAACCTAAGGAAGCAGGATGGGCTTCCACTGAAAATTTGGTTAAGATGTCAAGATTGATGAAGCTACATGTAGATCAAGAGGATAAAACCTTTTGTTACTCACATAGTGAAGTTTCTGGGGAGAACAGGGCATGTCTCCCAAGCTTTTCTGAAAAGAGCTTGAAGGAGGAGAGAACAAGGAGTTTGGGGCTTTCACTGTGGTGGGGGGATGCGCTCACCACCTGAAGTGGTCCCCCACCCCAGGGTAAGAGGTCTGCCCCGTGAATCTTCTGCTGAAGCCAGAGGACCGAGCCCTGAGGCTGTCTTGTGTGCACCCAGGCTGAAGGCAGAAGAAAGAAAAGAGAGGGGTGAGGCTTAAGAGCTTTCAGCCTTCAAGCTGCAAACATTAAAGTGAGATCTTTTACCACACTGCGATATAATAAAAACTTTACCCATAAGAAAATGGTAAAAGAAAGAAAAAAGGAATTAAGTTACTACCTAAAATAATCTACTTCTTCCTCCTCTTCCTTTCTTCTTCTCTCACTCACACGGCCTTTAGTTTCAGCCATGGCTCTCCAGTCTCTTGCAAATAAAAAACGATGTTCTGAGCAATGAATCATCTTTTAGTTGCTTTGAGTTTCTTGCCAGCTTAGGGGGGGATTTTCAGGTTTACTTAGTGCAGCCTTTCATCATAAGCCTTGAGGTGAGCACGTGGAGGCAGAGGTTGAAGAAAGAATCTACGGGTGAATGACAGTTACTGTAGCTGGTGCACTAAAGCCCATAAGCTAAGAAGGCAGTATTTGCCACTACCTGGCAAGAGACTCAAAGCGTTGCCTTTTATATAGCTAAACCTGGTGCCCTTGGGTAACATCTTACTTAGATAAAAGGAAATGCTTGGAACTATGCAACTGCAAAACAATTCATCAATCATGTTTTAATAGATCTCATATGGTATTTTTAAATGAATGTATTTTGATAAATGCATTTTGAGGAAATGCGAAACATTTGTAACAGAGGGAAACTGCTTTCTTTTAACCTTTGCATGAAGGCATCTTGTGAGATTACATTAAAATTTTCTTATATGTCTGTTGAGACTTGGGCTCATTTAATGTTTGTGAGTATGTATACAGAGAGGTAAAGAGAGTCAGGATTTTTTAAATTATATATGGAAGGGAATATTTACATAGATTTTTATGAACAGAACTCTATCCCAAGGGGAAGGCTGAGAATGGGTCGATATGTAGGTTTTATAGTGGTAATGCTTTCAAGGAGAGTGATAGCATATTATTTCCTCATCCATTCTTGGAGGCCAGAGGTAGCTGTTTTATTTATTTATTTACTTGTGGTTATTTAGGAGATGGAGAGCAGAGTCATAATTGAATTGGATGTGCTTTGTTGTTCCTATTGCTTGAATCCAGAATCTCATTTTGTCCGGTATTTGAGCATGGTGAAGTAGAAACAGGGCATTTCTATTCTATGTGAGATGAGTAAGTAATTGTCTTATATGCTGATGAGAGGGAAAGAAAGAATGGGTTTAGGAAAAGTGGGATGCATTTTATCTGCTGGAGACATTTCCACTTCTTAATGAATCTGCTGAAATCATTTCTTATCCCTGGATGAGCTATGAACTTCGAATCTCTTTTTTTCTTCCCAATTGCAAGGTTATAAATAGCCTCAAGTCACTTTTTTTCCCACTCCTGTTGATACATTTTGCAAAGCATTCAAAAGTAAAAGGGAAATGAGAAAAGATAAAGATGTCCCATAAGTAGATAGTTAAAAATGTATTTATTTCTAATGTAGTGTTGTTCTGGGTAGGGGACAAGTTATGACAAGTAAGGGGCTTGTGAAATAAGATTAGCATTCTTCCTGACTTTGGAAGAAAGTACTGAAATGTTTTTCAATTATCATTCAGTAATTTCCATGAACCAGGGTGCTCCATGTATTATACATAATAATACAGTGCAACTATTTTATAGTATTTTCCTTGACTGTTAGAGATGCTCACATAAAGCCTATCTGATGTATATTATGCTTATTAAAATAGAACAGCAATTAAAGATTTTTAAAAAGCATCAAGATAATGATAATAGTTTCATGGATCTCACTAAGCAGCTAGATTCAAAGACTATCCGCCTATTTTAGACTTCAATCAACCTACTATATACTTGTATTCAGTTCAGTTCAGTCACTCAGTCATGTCCAACTCTTTGCGACCCCATGAATCGCAGCACGCCAGGCCTCCCTGTCCATCACCAACTCCCGGAGTTCACTCAGACTCACGTCCATCGAGTCAGTGACGCCATCCAGCCATCTCATCCTCGGTCGTCCCCTTCTCCTCCTGCCCCCAATCCCTCCCAGCATCAGAGTCTTTTCCAATGAGTCAACTCTTCACATGAGGTGGTCAAAGTACTGGAGTTTCAGCTTCAGCATCATTCCCTCCAAAGATATCCCAGGGCTGATCGCCTTCAGAATGGACTTGTTGGATCTCCTTGCAGTCCAAGGGAATCTCAAGAGTCTTCTCCAATACCACAGTTCAAAAGCATCAATTCTTTGGCGCTCAGCTTTTTTCACAGTCCAACTCTCACATCCATACATGACCACTGGGAAAACCATGGCCTTGACCAGACGGACCTTTGTTGGCAAAGTAATGTCTCTGCTTTTCAATATCTGCTGCTGCTGCTGCTAAGTCGCTTCAGTCATGTCCGACTCTGTGTGACCCCATAGACGGCAGCCCACCAGGCTCCCCCGTCCCTGGGATTCTCCAGGCAAGAACACTGGAGTGGGTTGCCATTTCCTTCTCCATTTCAATATCTAGGTTGGTCATAACTTCTCTTCCAAGGAGTAAGCGTCTTTTAATTTCATGGCTGCAATCACCATCTGCAGTGATTCTGGAGCCCCAAAAAATGAAGTCTGACACTGTTTCTACTGTTTCCCCATCTATTATCTACTTATAAACTACTGGATTTAAACATATACCCTGTACATAAATTACTTTCCTCCTTATTAACATTAGGTTTTTTTAATGTTCAGAAACCTGATTCATAGGTTCCATGACATAGGGAATTAAGTATCTGGATTTCTGTGAGGGATGAAGAAAAGGAAAGACATTTTAAACCACTATAATTTCAAAGATTTGAAGCAAGCTTGCCAGCTTCTTCGAATATTAACATGTTTCTAGTGTAAATCCTCCCATCTAGTCAGTTCTTTCTTATCATCCACTTATTCAACCAGCACCGCTTAAGAATCCACTGTGGTCAAAGTGCTTTTCCAAGGACCAGGGGGATAAAATGATGAAAAATTCAAAGGCTGTCCTCCTAGAGATAGCAATCTAGGGAGATGATAGAAAAGTGTGCAAAAGTAACTGTAAGATGGATTGTGATATGTCACACAAGGGAGGTAGGGAGGGACAGGATCCAGAAATGTGAGTGATCAGCCCTGTCTTGTGCATTCTTGGAGGAGGCTGTCGAGAGATGATGTTTCAGTTTGTACACAGTATTGATCCGCTGCGTGGGGCAGGCTTGTCATCTTAGCCTGGGAGAGGACGTGAGCAGAGGCGGTGTCCCTCCTCCATCTGTGCCTTGCTTCCCTTTTATGTTCTTCTCTGTTAACATACGTAAGCCTATAACTCCATTCCCTATTTTCTTAGCCACCTAGTTGATATTTTTTCTCATTTATTTGCATAATCTACATTAATAGTGCATTTGTTTTACTGTGCATATTACAGAAAATGTCTTACTTAAGTGATGTTGCTACTAATGATCACAAAGTTACCTAAGAACCAATATTTAAATACACTTGGCCAAATATCCACTTAGTTTTAACCAACTAGGTTCAAAGGAAACCAGTCTAGGAGTTGGATGTTCAATCACCATGTGGTAGTTTAATTCAAGACAAAACTGACTTAAAAAAAATACATTTCTCTACATATAGGGCTTTAGACTTAAAGCTTATATACTTTGCTTTAAAAAATGAAAGCATCATTTTCCATATAAATGAGACATGTCAAACATATAATAATCCCCTTCTGCTGTTATTTTCTTTAGGAAACACTATGTTCAGGTATTTCACATTATCACAATGTGTTCATACTAAGTTACATCTTCCTTGGCCCTCCTCTACAACAGATTTAATGGAAAACCCACATTTTTCCAGATGTTGGAGGAATTAGGTAGATACGGGAGATAACTGTCCCCTGCTCTCCACAGGTCCTCTCAATCATTCAGAATAAAGGGAAGCTCCAAGGGGCAAGAGAACAAAGTAAAAGCGCTCACCGGGTGCTCATAGCCCTCTGCCTCTGGGGTCCTGATCCTACTTGCTTGTGTGCTCAGTTGCTCATCTGCATCCAACTCTTCATGACCCCATAGGCTGTAGCCCGCCAGGCTCCTCCGTCCATGGAATTCTCCAGGCAAGAATACTAGAGCAGGTTGCCATTTGATCCTCCTGGGGATCTTTTTGACCCAGGGATCCAACCCTCCTGGAATTCCAATCTGCATCTCCTGTGTCTCCTGCACTGGCAGGGAGATTCTTTAAGAATGCATGACCTAGGAAGCTGGTCCCATTTGGGAGCATTCATTACTTGTAGCAAAGCTTAAAGAACTCTCTCCTGAAAGCTACTGTAATTCAGAAAACTAAGATCACGACAACTGATCCCATCACTTCATGGCAGATAGATGAGGAAACAGTGAAAACAGTGGCTGGCTTTATTTTTGGGGGCTCCAAAATCACTGCAGATGGTGATTGCAGCCATGAAATTAAAAGATGCTTACTCCTTGGAAGGAAAGTTACGACCAACCTAGACAGCATATTAAAAAGCAGAGACGTTACTTTGTCAACCAATGTCTAAAAGACTATGGTTTTTCAAGTAGTCATGTATGGATGTGAGAGTTGGACTATAAAGAAAGCTGAGAGCCAAAGAATTGATGCTTTTGAACTGTGGTGTTGGAAAAGACTCTTCAGAGTCCCTTGGACTGCAAGGAGATACAACCAGTCCATCCTAAAGGAGATCAGTCCTGGGTGTTCTTTGGAAGGACTGATGCTGAAGCTGAAACTGCAATACTTTGGCCACCTGATGTAGAGAGCTGACTCATTTGAAAAGACCCTGATACTGGGAAAGATTGAAGGCAGGAGGAGAAGGGGATGACAGAGGATGAGATGGTTGGATGGTGTCACTGACTCAATGGACATGGGTTTGAGTAGAATTCAGGAGTTGGTGATGGACAGGGAGGTCTGGCGTGCTGCGATTCATGGGGTCGCAAAGAGTTGGACATGACTGAGTGACTGAACTGAACTGTTATCTCAGTGCCTATTAAATACTATGAAATCAGCTCTGCCTGCATCACAGGTAACATGAGAAGAAGCTACATCTCACAGGGAAATGTCTGTTACCTTCATCATCAAGAGTTGAAATACCTCCCCTAGTTTTTGGTCGAAAACAACTTCCTCAAAAATTTGGAGGAACTTTCTGAACAATAAATAAAGCAAAAGATATATAAATTTGTTGAATACTAGGTGCAACATTATTAATGCTCTGTCTCAATCTTTGGCTTCCCTGGTAGCTCAGCTGGTACCCACCAATAACCCACTCCAGTATTTTTGGTCTTCCCTAATGCTCAGTTGGTAAGGAATCCAACTGCAATGTGGGAGACCTGGGTTTGATCCCTGGGTTGGGAAGATGCCCTGGAGAAGGGAACAGCTACTCACTCCAGTATTCTGGCCTGGAGAACTCCATAGACTGTTTAGTCCATGGGGTCGCAAAGAGTCGAACTCTGGGAGATGGTGATGGACAGGGAGGCCTGGCGTGCTGCGATTCATGGGGTTGCGAAGAGTCAGACACGACTGAGCGACTGAACTGAACTGAACTGAGCAACTTTCACTTTTAATTGTTTTTTCCTCAGCAATTCTACTCCTCAGAAATTATTCTTCAAAAATGCATGTATGAGTACATAAAACAGGCTTTCCTGGTAGCTCAGCTGGTTAAGAATCTCCCTGAAATGCAGGAGACCCCACTTCAATTTCTGGACTGGGAAGATCCCCTGGAGAAGGGATAGACTACTCCCTCCAGTATTCTTGGGCTTCCCTGGTAGCTCAGGAGGTAAAGAATCTGCCTGCAATGCAGGAGATCCTGGTTTGATCCCTGGGTGGGGAAGATCCCCTGGAGGAGGGCATGGCAGCCCCTCCAGTCTTCCTGCCTGGAGAATCCCATGGGCAGGGGAGCCTGGCAGGCTATAGTCTACAGGGCCTCAAAGAGTCAGACACAACTGAGCGACTAAGCACAACACAGCACATAAAACAGACATGAGACCAAAAAAATTAAGAATTGTACAAATAAGCAGAGACTTCAACAGAGAACATTAGGTATTTCAAAGGTGGCTTTGGCTCTGTCTGATTTTCCTTGGCTGAACAGTCTTTCAGCATTTTACTGTATCTTATCATATGATCTAAACCCCAGCCATGTATATGCAAAGATCTCAACTCAATCCCACATGACCTCACTTGCTACTTTTAGTCTTCATTTAAAATAAAATGTTATTTTGCTCCACTGTATTAGAAATAGAGTTTGTTCAATTTTCAGTTTTACCTTCTTTCTATTCCTTGTATCTCCATAAATAATAAAAATAATAAAAGCCAATTATGGCACACAAACATTATATTACTGGTCCCATTCCCTCTCTTTTACACACACAGACACACACACACAGGATCACCGTAAGTTGATATTAGCACTATGGAGAACAATATGGAGATTCCTTAAAAAATATGGAAGAAAACCACCATATGACCCAGCAATCCTACGACCAAGCATGTGCTGTGCTAAGTTGCTTCAGTCATGTCCGACTCTGCGTGACCCTGTGTTCGATAGCCCACCAGGCTCCTCTGTCCATGGGATACTCCAGGCAAGGATACTGGAGTGGGATGCCATTTCCTTCTCCAGGAGATCTTCCTGACCCAGGGATCAAACTCGCATCTCTTATGTCTCCTGCACTGGCAGGTGGGTTCTTGACCACTAGCATGCAAACCCTGAGAAAACCATAAGTTAAAAAGGCACATGCACCCCAGTGTTCATTGCAGCACTGTTTACAATAGCCAGGACATGGAAGCAACCTAGATGTCCATCAACAGATGAATGGCTAAAGAAGGTGTGGTACATAAATACAGTGAAATATTACTCAGTCACAAAAAAAAGAGCAAATTTGAGTTGGTTGAACTGAGGGGGATGAACCTAGAATCTGTTATACAGAGTGAAGTAAGTCAAAAGGAGAAAAACAAATATTGTTATATTAATATATACATGAGATCTTGAAAATGGTACTGATGAACCTACTTTGCAGGCAGGAATGAAGAGGATACACAGAGAATGGACTTGTGGACTCAGCTGGGTAAGAGGGTGGGATGACTTGGGAGCGTACCATTAGTATGTACATAGCACCATGTGTAAAATAGAGAGGCAGCAGGAAGCTGCCGTGTGGTTCAGGAAGCTCAGCTCTGTGCACTGTTGAGACCTAGAGGGGTGGGATGGGGGTGAGTGGGACCAGGTCTCACAGGGGAGGGGATATATGTATACATAGAGCCGATTCACTCTGCTGAACAGCACAAACTAACACAGCATTGTAAAGCAACTATACTCCAATTGAACAACTGCAGATATAAATTAAAAATGCCCTGGGTCACTGTCTTAACTTCTGGAGGTGAGGTCCAGATGAGGAGGGAAGGATGCAGGAAGGGTGGGGTATATGTATATTTATGGCTGATTCACGTTGCTGATTCACATTTAAAAAAAAGCTAAGATCATGACATCTGGTCCCATCACTTCATGGCAAGTAGATGGGGAAACAGTGACAGTCTTTATTGTTTTGGGCTCCAAAATCACTCCAGATGGTGACTGCAGCCATGAAATTAAAAGACACTTGTTCCTTGGAAGAAAAGCTATGACAAACCTAGTTCAGTCCAGTCACTCAGTCCTGTCCAACTCTTTGCCACCCCAAGGAAAGCAGCATGCCAGGCTTCCGTGTCCATCACAACTCCCAAAGCTTGCTCAAACTTATGTCCATCAAGCCAGTGATGCCATTCAACCATCTCATCCTCTGTACAGTGCATTAAAAAGCAGAGACATTATTTTGCCAACAAAGGTCCATCTACTCAAAGCTATGGTTTTTCCATTAGTCATGTATGGAGGTGAGAGCTGGACCATAAAGAAGGCTGAGTACCAAAGAATTGATGTTTTTGAACTGTGGTGTTGGAGAAGAACCTAGAGAGTTCCTTGGACTGTAAGGAGATCCAACCAGTCCATCCTAGAGGAAATCAGTCCTGAATATTCACTGGAAGGACTGATGCTGAAGCTCCAGTACTTTGGCCACCTGATGCGAAGAGCCTACTCATTAGAAAAGACCCTGATGCTGGGAAAGACTGAAGGCAGGAGAAGAAGGGGATGACGGACATGACTGACTCAATGAACATTGAGTTTCAGCAAGCTCTGGGTGATGATGAATGACAGGGAGACCTGGCATGCCGCAGTTCATGGGGCCACAGATAGTCAGACACAACTGAAGGACTGAACAACAACACGTTAGTATATAGCAGAAACCAACACAACATTGTAGTGCAATTAACTTTCAATTAAAATTTTTTTAAATGCAAAGAAAGGCAGCACTAAAATTTGGTGCTCTTGTAATTAGTTGCATGTTAACACATATACTTAAGACTTCCCTGGTGGCCCAGACGGTAAAGCATCTGTCTATAATGTGAGAGACCAGGGTTCAATCCCTGGGTCGAGAAGATCCTCTGGATGAAGGAAATGGCAACCCACTCCAGTACCGTTGCCTGGAAAATTCCACTGATGGAGAAGCCTGGCGAGCAACAGTCCATGGGGTTGCAAAGAGTCAGACACAACTGAGTGACTTCACTTTTCATTAACACATATACTTAATATGGGTTTAAATGCTTTTTCTGAAGCATGTTACATTCTCTTGTTCACAAAACCCAAGTCCAGTCATCAAATCAGCACTGTGATAACATCATCTTCATTTATTCCCAGTAACCCCTCACTATTTGTGTGATTCCATTTTGCTGCTCAGAATGCTCAGTTAGCTACAAGTTAACGTGCCTGAGACCATCCATTCCTCGTTCCACCTGCCCGTTCCATGCCCGTGGTCATGGGCCACATTCTTACTCCACAAATGGGGGCAGAGAGATCTGATATAAAGGCACAGACCACAGGCAGAGAGACAGTGTCCATCTGTTTGCTAAGCTGCTTTATTTTAACAGGAACAGGAACTTGTAAGCAAGGAGACTCACGACTTGGCCTTGCTCCCTTGAAGCATCTACAGGAAGTTTTGTCAAGCCCAGTACATCAGGCACATTGGGTCTGAGAATTGTTTGTGGTATGGGGATGTCCTCTGTGCTGTGTGATCTTAAGATCATCCCTGGCTGCCATCCACTAAATGCCAATGCCCCAGTTGTTACAATCAAATATGTGTCCATTTTCTAAATGTTCCCTGGGGGTAAAATCATGCCTAGGTGAGAACCACTCCTCTAGAGAGATTAATTATACATCAGATGCTTCCTTATTTGATATACAGGAATGGGAATACAGTTCTTATTTGATTTTCTTACAATATTAAAGATGTTAACACTGAACTGGCTACTTTCTATGGGAATGTTACTAATATTAGCTATTTTAATCAAGTTTGCCAAAGTAAATTTTCTGAAAAAGAATAGAAACAATATGAAACAAAAACTATAGCTCTGTTCTTCTACTGTCTTACTCATTTTTACCTTTCTAGTTTCAGCACTATTTTAAAATTACAAAACCAAACAATAACTCCAGTTAATGGAAAGTAATAAATACATTCCATTTTCGAAATCTGAAAATTAGTCAAATTATTATATTTACCTAATCGATTTATTAATCATTTATTCTGATTTGTAGTCTTTCCTTCATCTGCCTTGAAACTGCAAAATTTAGATATGTGACACCTTTTTTCAATTTTTTTTTAATTTGGCTAGACAATTTAATTGGAAACGGAGACACAAACATAAATTATGAAAACTTTATTAAAGGAAAAAGCCATTTAGTTATTTAAATGAATAAATATAGCTCATTTGGCATCAGTTATTCTGCCTTATTTGTGACATCAGACAGGCCTGTTTAGCTTTTCATATCCCTAAACAGAGAGGAATACAAGAGTTCTAATTCAAGACATCAATCACTGAAAATGAACATAACCTAATGTCAGTACTGAATCAGGCCATCAATTTATTGCTTTGTAAAAGCAATCAGCAAGCTATCAAGCAATAAAGTGTATGAGATAAGTGCTTCTTTTGAGACAGCACTGCCATTGACAATGATATACTGATGGAGAAGAGAGACTCTTTTTCCAGCATGTTATCCCTCTTACTTGTTAAAAGCCCTGTACTGCGCAACAGATGTGAAATATGTTTCTTATTATTATGGACCAATCTAGTTTGTTTAATAGCTTTGGATGCCACTTAGACTTGCTGTCTTATTTAATGAGGTTATATGTGAACTCTCTTGCTTTCTCCAAGTCTTTATGTAGAGAAGTGCAGCTGTGAACTGCTTTTCACTCAATTTCCCAAAGACAGTTAACTCACTGCCGTCTTTTACAACGTCTTATTACAGAAAGACCAGCATGTCTGGAGCAAATTGTGATGCTATTAAAATAGTGTCACTTCTGACTAAAAGACCAGTACTTTAAATTATGTTAACAAGATGTGACTGGTTGTTCATAGATATATAATAGGCGGTGGATGCCTTTACTCAGCTCTGTTTGCTTGTGATAAAAGGCGAGGGATGGGGAAGCAGCACATTGTCTGCCCACCTGATCTGCACATCTATAAGATGGATCTGATTCAATGGCACAATGAACTCTCTAACCCTTATCTGCAATTTTCAGGAGGTCTAAAACGAACAGTCTTTTCATATTTTTTCCCTCCCTTGGAGGACCAGGAGCCTTAGGGAATGATAAGCAGGCACCAATAAAGCATTGTAAAAATGCTATTTCTTTTTTAATAGAACCAAGAGTACCTTTTAAAAAGTTGGTGCTTCTTTCTTTTTGAAGATGCATAATCCATAACCTTGAAAACTAGTAGGATCAATACAATTCATTTTTACTACTTTATGTCATCAATAGATTTAATGACTTTTATGCATTTAAATTTGACTTTTACAGATTTAAAGTCCATAGAATGGTATTTTAATGATGAATACTTCTTATTAGCAGAGAAGAACTTAACTCTGTTTATGAATGTCCTGGAGATTTACTGGCAGATTGAACCCAAGTAGACAGACCAGACTTTTTATTAGCACATTTCAGGTCAGTTATAATTGTTGTTGTTATAATTACTACTATTATTGTTATGATGATGATGATATTTTCCCTCAACTTCTACAAAACTGAAAGTTGCCAATTTAGGAAAGTCAAAGAGAACAAACAGTCTGTTGACAGGATGGCTTCATGTGTAAGTTTAACGGACTGGCACAGTAGAAGATCCACCTGCTAATGCAGGAGACGTGGGTTCAATCCCTGGGCTGGGAAGATCGCCTGGAGAAGGAAATAGCAACCCATTCCAGTAACCTTGCCTGGTAAATCCCAGGAACAGAGAGCCTGGTGGGCTACAGTTCATGAGGTCGCAAGGAATTGGACAAGAATGAGCAACTAAACAACTGTAGAAGAACCATACTTTATGAAAACAGTTTGGTTAGAGAGAAACTAAATAATGTCATACAATGACCTGTACTAACTGATTTTTCATCTATGGGTCCCCAAAGGGGATACTGACTGTACTTACTACAGCAAAGTATTTATGAGCAATATTTTTGAAAAAATAAACATAAACAATACTTGATATATTAGTCAAAATAGATCAGATTAATCTGATATTTCCAAAATCTCACTGTGGCCTTTTCACATATTATACAGCATGATGTTTTTACCCACTTATTCCTCTTTAACCAGAGAAACTATTTTTGCTTATCCCTGGAAAGTTCTCCCCTTCCTATCCACATGGCTTATATCCACACTTCCTTAGGTGAGGATTTTGCTTTCATAGTCTCTTTTTCATGTAATCATTCCTGACCGTTCCTTCCTAAAATGTCTATCTCTACTCCCTGATGCTATATTTGCCCCCTGGACAAAATATCTTATTCCCAGGCTTTGTTTTCACCACAGCAACTACAATATGGGGCACACTCTATATCAATAAGCTGTTTATTTTTGTATTCCTCTGTTTGAACACAGAGAGCTTCCCTGGTGGCTCAGTGGTAAAGAATCCACAGAGTCAGGAAGATACAGGAAGACACCCTGGAGAAGCAAACTATTTCAGTATTCTTGCCTGGGAAATCCCATGGACAGGGAAGCCTGGTGGGCTACAGTCCATGGGTTCACAAAAAAACTGAATACAGTTTAGCAACTAAAAAACAACATTTGAATTCAGTTTGTGTGTTCTGTTTGTTCATCACTTTATCTCTTCTCAGGGCTCAAACTGCTTCTGGATTTCTATCTATAGTAAACTTCTCCAGCTTGGACCTTGGAGAGAGATTGTGAGAATGGACTCGAAAACTTGCCCTTGTTCTGCCCTTGTGGGCAACTGTCCATTCCTCTGGCTAAGTATAGATGCCTTGAGATCAACTCCCGTATCACTCAACATGGCTGTATTTCTTGTCATCATTATAATTTCATTTTAGCTTATAGATAATATGATAAATAAAACTTATAGTCTATCTGCTGAGTGATAGTAATGGATATTTTCCCTTTGATACTTATGCACATTATGAGACTTTCAAATGGAAAATATCAAACTTATGATTTCCATTCTTCCTAGGCGAAAGGTCCTGAGCATGTCAAGTTGGAAGGTAACTCCTCTGCAAAATGATATATGGCAAGAGAGGGTGACGTGGTAATACTTTTAGGGCAGTGCCCTTAATTTCTTCATCATTTATTGCAAACAGCATGATTCCCTTCAATGACCAGTACCCATCAATATTAATTGTGCTTCCAATTTCGGCCTGTATGTCTGTCAGCGATGAGCAACTACCAGGAGCTCCTGCTGCCAATCCAGCTTCTATAGATATAGATGTCTCTAGGTTACCTTATTTTATTTTTTATTTTTTTTTCTCTTCTTCTTTCTGATGTCTTAGTACCCTGGCGATAAATTGCCTGCTATCATTTTTCTTTTTTAAAAAAACTAAGCCTCAATTGCAGTTGAAGCTATATACTGAATTTGGTGTTGAAGAACTTCCAAAGAAAGTGTTCATTACTTGTTCCCAATCTTCCACTCAGGTCATGATGGTAGCAGAATTAACTCTAGACTCTTTTTAAAAGTATAAATTTAGAAGTCTTTGATACTGTCTGAGCTATGAAATTATCTGATAGAAAGGCTTCAGAATAAGTGCAAAGTTTTAAACACGAAAATGGTCAATGTGTTTGCCTCACACCTAACATGGGACCTTGTTTGCAAAGTCTATATGTCATTCTTGAACTGATATCTCTGATGGGTTTGAGTGTCTGAAAATTGGCTTTTGCATTAAAGCAGATTTTTTTAAATCTCTGAATATAATATGACCTAGCCCTTAAACAGTATCTATTTAAGATCAAATTCAGTATCTACAATTGAATTTAAGGTCTTCACTAACTTAATGAACATGAATTTGAGCAAAAACTGGGAGACAGCGAAAGACAGGGAACCCTGGCGCAGTCCATGGAGTTGCAATGAGTCAGAAATGACTTAGTAAATGAAACACAACAACAGAAACTGTATTGAAACATGTAAACATGTTATCTTTTATCCAGAATTCAAGGATTCTAGGGTGACAAATAGGGTGATTATGCTTACTTCTTTTCCCAGAATCACTGGGTTAAGCTCATAAATGTCCCAATTTTACATCTTCTGATGTGCTGAGATTATTAAATAATGCCTCTATTTTATTCTCTACAGTATCTTTGTTCGGAAGTTCAATTATAAGGTCACCCATGTGCACATTTATTTATTCATCCATTTCTGTATCCATTCATTTTTCCATCCTCTGAATGAATTTTTGCTGAGTCTAATGAAGAGTACACACTCTTGATTCTAGGGTCAGAGATGTGATTTTGAAAGAAGCAGACATAATTTCTTCCTCTTTCAAGGAGCTTGTTTTTGAGTGTAGAGTCCCAGGCATTAAACATACGAGTAGAAAATAAGAGTGGAATGACATGCCAAACATCAGAATATAGCAATGTGCAGGAAAGGGAATTTTAAGTATGGAAAGATGATGAAAAGCCTCCACTGAAAAGTTGACATTGAGGAAACTTTATTTCTGGTAGAAAGAAAAGCAAGAGCAAGTGCTCTTAAGGTGAAAACAAGTTTGAAGAGTTGCTGGGAATAAGTTCAGTGTGGATGGATGCATGGTGTGTGGTTTTGGGGAAGGGTAATAATATCGCTTTAGGAATGTTCAGATAGGTGAGATCATATTTGTAAAGATAATGTCAGTTCAGATCAGTTCAGTTGCTCAGTCGTGTCCGACTCTTTGCAACCCCATGAATCGCAGCACGCCAGGCCTCCCTGTTCATCACCATCTCCCGGAGTTCACTCAAACTAACGTCCATCGAGTCCGTGATGCCATCCAGCCATCTCATCCTCTGTCGTCCCCTTCTCCTCCTGCCCCCAATCCCTCCCAGCATCAGAGTCTTTTCCAATGAGTCAACTGTTTGCATGAGGTGGCCAAAGTACTGGAGTTTCAGCTTTAGCATCATTCCTTCCAAAGAACACCCAGGACTGATCTCCTTTAAAATAGACTGGTTGGATATCCTTGCAGCCCAAGGGACTCTCAAGAATCTTATCCACACCACAGTTCAAAAGTATCAATTCTTTGGCCCTCAGCTTTCTTCACAATACAACTCTCACATCCGTACATGAACACTGGAAAAACCATAGCCTTGACTAGATGAACCTTAGTCGGCAAAGTAATGTCTCTACTTTTCAATATGCTATCTAGGTTGTTCATAACTTTTCTTCTAAGGAGTAAGCGTCTTTTAATTTGATGGCTGCAGTCACCATCTGCAGTGATTTTGGAACCTCCCCAAAATAGTCTGACACTGTTTCCACTGTTTCTCATCTATTTTCCATGAAGTGATGGGACCAGATGCCATGATCTTCGTTTTTTGAATGTTGAGCTTTAAGTCAAAATTTTCACTCTCCTCTTTCACTTTCATCAAGAGACTTTTTAGCTCCTCTTCACTTTCTGCCATAAGGGTGGTGTCATCTGCATATCTGAGGTTATTGATATTTCTCCCGGCAATCTTGATTCCAGCTTGTGCTTCTTCCAGCCCAGCGTTTCTCATGATGTACTCTGCATAGAAGTTAAATAAGCAGGGTGACAATATACAAAGATGTGTATAAGAGACAGAAATTTCTCCTGGCAATCTTGATTCCAGCTTGTGCTTCTTCCAGCCCTGCGTTTCTCATGATGTACTCTGCATATAAGTTAAATAAGCAGGGTGACAATATGCAGCCTTGACGTACTCCTTTTCCTATTTGGAACCAGTCTGTTGTTCCATGTCCAGTTCTAACTGTTGCTTCCTGACCTGCATACAGGTTTCTCAAGAGGCAGGTCAGGTAGTCTGTTATTCCCATCTCTTTCAGAATTTTCCACAGTATATTGTGATCCACTCAGTCAAAGGCTTTGGCATAGTCAATAAAGCAGAAATAGATGTTTTTTTTTGGAACTTTCCTCCTTTTTCGATGATCCAGAGGATGTTGGCAATTTGATCTCTGGTTCCTCTGCCTTTCCTAAAACCAGCAATACGGTTCACGTATTGCTGAAGCCTGGCTTGGGGAATTTTGAGCATTACTTTACTAGCATGTGAGATGAGTGCAATTGTGCAGTAGTTTGAGCATTCTTTGGCATTGCCTTTCTTTGGGATTGGAATGAAAACTGACCTTTTCCAGTCCTGTGGCCACTGCTGAGTTTTCCAAATTTGCTGGCAGATTGAGTGCAGCACTTTCACAGCATCATCTTTCAGGATTTGAAACAGCTCAACTGGAATTCCATCACCTCCACTAGCTTTGTTCGTAGTGATGCTTTCTAAGGCCCACTTGACTTCACATTCCAAGATGTCTGGCTCTAGATTAGTGATCACATCATCATGATTATCTGGGTCGTGAAGATCTTTTTTGTACAGTTCTTCTGTGTATTCTTGCCACCTCTTCTTAATATCTTCTGCTTCTGTTAGGTCCATACCATTTCTGTCCTTTATCGAGCCCATCTTTGCATGAAATATTCCCTTGGTATCTCTAATTTTCTTGAAGAGATCTCTAGTCTTTTCCATTCTGTTGTTTTCCTCTATTTCTTTGCAATGATCACTGAAGAAGGCTTTCTTATCTCTTCTTGCTATTCTTTGGAACTCTGCATTCAAATGCTTATATCTTTCCCTTTCTCCTTTGCTTTTTGCTTCTCTTCTTTTCACAGCTATTTGTAAGGCCTCCCCAGACAGCCATTTTGCTTTTTTTGCATTTCTTTTCCATGGGGATGGTCTTGATCCCTGTCTCCTGTACAATGTCACAAACCTCATTCCATAGTTCATCAGGCACTCTATCAGATCTAGTCCCTTAAATCTATTTCTCACTTCCACTTTATAGTCATAAGGGATTTGATTTAGGTCATACCTGAATGGTCTAGTGTTTTTCCCTACTTTCTTCAATTTAAGTCTGAATTTGGCAAATAGGATCTCAAGATCTGTGCCACAGTCAGCTACCAGTCTTGTTTTTGCTGACTGTATAGAGCTAAGATAATATAAATTATCATTATTCTAGAAATCAACAATGTAGAGCAAATAAATACCACAAAAATGGGCTTTGAGTGTCAACAATTAGTAACAAAAGATCAGGAATAAACTTCCTCTTTTAAAGGTTAACAGCAGTGTTTTAGAAAGAAGACACTTCTTATGGCATAAAAGAACTACCTAGACTATACCTCCTGTAACGGAGGTGATCTAAAGCTGTTTGCTTTAATTTCAGTGGTTTCAAATAGTACTTGATCATCTATGTTATGGGAGGTCCATTGTTGTTAGTAACTGTCCTGCCATCTGCAGGTTCCCCCAACTTTGCTATGATCACTTGCTTGTTCTTGGAGGATTTTTTTGTTGTTGTTGTCAGTTCTCTATTATATTTACTGCATCACGTTATAGCATCATGACAATCAGGTGAAAGTGAAAGCAAAAGTCACTCAGTTGTGTCCAACTCTTTGCCCTCCCTTGACTATACATTCCATGGAACTCTCCAGGCCAGAATACTGGAGTGGGTAGCCTTTCCCTTCTCCAGGCGATCTTCCCAACTAAGGGATTGAGCCCAGGTCCTTCACATTGCAGGTGGATTCTTTACCAGCTGAGCCACAAGGGAAACCCAAGAACACTGTAGTGGATATCCTACTTCTTCTCCAGCAGATCTTCCCAACCCAGGGATGTTACTTGTGACAAATTTATTTCTTCCTTCTGGATCTTTATGCCTTTTATTGCTTTTTTATTTCATAGTGCAATAACTAAGACTTCTAGTACAATGCTGAAAAGCAAGGGTGAAAGGGGACATCCTTTTCTTGTTTCTGACCCTAGTAGACTTTCTCACAATTAACTATGATATTAACTGTTTTTTAGAAATGATCTTTATCAAGTTAAGGAAGTTTCTCTCTACAGCTTCCCTGCTGGTCCAGTGGTTAAGAATCTGCCTTGCAATGCAGGGGATACTGGTTCAATCCCTGGTCTAGGAAGATCTTATCTGCTGCTGAGCAACTAAGCCCAAGCTTTCTATAGCCCATGGGCCACAGCTACTAAAGCCCATGCGCCTAGAGCAAAGCATCCACAATGAGAAGCCTGCACGCCACAACTAGAGAGTAGCCCCCATTCTCTGCAGCTAGAGAAAGCCTGCATGCAGCAACCAAGACTCAGAGTAATCAAAAATAAATAAATCTTAAAAGAAGACTAGTTCCTCTCTATTACAAGTTTGAGGTTTGAAGTTTGGTTGGAATGTGGTCAAATTCATTTATTTATTGTTTTGTGAATGGATGTTGGGTTTTTCAAAGGCTTTTCTGCACCTATATCATACAGATATGATCAGGTGATTTTCTTTTTCAGCATGTCAATAACGATGGATTTCCATTAAATGATTTTTCAATGCTGACAAGATCTTACGTACCTAGGGTAAATCCTACTTGATTATGGTGTATTACAGTTTTTATACACCGTTGAAACTGATTTGCTAATATTTGTGAGGAAATTAAGCTATTTTTTCATAAAGGAAATTGGCCAAGTATTACAAATTGGCTCACACTTTCTTCTTCTCAGGATTTTGATGTTTGTTGCTCCATTTTTTGAAGATACAATATTGCTTGTAGTGTACTGACTGGCAAACTGGTTGGTATGCTTACATTGCCTTCATTTTCTTTTCACTTTTTTTCTCATTCCCCTTTTATCTTTTTTGAAAATAAGCAACATACAATATGGGAAATAAGTAATTTAATAAGAGAAAGAGTTGATAAAATAAATCTTTAAGTAAATCTTTGATACATAATATTTGAAATTGTGTCTTCCTTATCTTTGTAGTTTATCGCCAATAAAGTTAACTGATGTCTAGTTTTAATTGCTTAAAATTTTTTTCTGTAACAATATCAATATGCTGATTCAGGAGTTTATATCAGAAAATAATTATACTATCATTTAATTCTCTGGAGTTCTCTATATCAGTATATTTTTATTGTATTATATACTACCTTCAAAAGCTATTAATTTCTATCATCTTTTGACTTTTTCATGTTTTCTTTCCTTGTTATGACCTGCTAATAATGTCAAAATTTATTTTAATTGGTCTATTATGTATCTTGATATTTCTAAAATCTTGATTAGTTACGTAGTCTTATTTCTTTGTTCCTACAATGAATTATCACCAGAAATTTCCCTTTTGTATCCCTTATTTTACATTGCTTATCACTTGGCCTTTGATGCTGACATTTTGTTGTTATTAATCCACTGCTGCTAAGTCACTTCAGTAGTGTCCAACTCTGTGTGACCACATAGACGGCAACCCACCAGGCTCCCCCCGTCCCTGGGATTCTCTAGGCAAGAACACTGGAGGGGGTTGCCATTTCCTTCTCCAATGCATGAAAGTGAAAAGTGAAAGTGAAGTTGCTCAGTCGTGTCCGACCCTCAGCGACCCCATGGACTGCAGCCTTCCAGGCTCCTCCATCCATGGGATTTTCCAGGCAAGAGTACTGGAGTCGGGTGCCATTTCCTTCTCCAATTAATCTACTATATTGAGCAAATCATTCAATATGAGAAATTTTATTTTAGCTTGTAACAAAAGATGTCTTCTGAACTCTATACCACTTTTGCTCTCATATTTGTAGCTGAACTCTTACAGGTGTGCAATGTTTTCTTATTGGTTACACATTGAACACAAATACATTTCCCAAGAATCTTCTATGATTACATAACAGTTATGGAATCACAAAGAGTCAGACATTACTGAGCACACACACACACACACACACATCACAACTGACCCTAGAACAACATGAGGTTCTGGCCCTCATACAATCAAAAATGTGCACATAAATTTTGCTTCTCCCAAAACTTAACTACCAAGAGCCTACTGTGGTCTGGCAACCTTACAAATTTCCCTGCCAATAAACAGCCAATGAACACATATATGGTATGTCACATGTATATCTCCATAAATTTTATGCACTCAGGAAAATACCTTTTTTTTTTAACTTTTTTCAACATTTCTAGATGAAATGATTCATCTATAAGATTTTTTCAAAGTGTCACAAATCTCCAAAAAATTTTCCAATAAATTTACTTAGAAAAATCAATGTACAAAAGGACCCGTGCAGTTAAAACCCTTGTGCAAAGGTCAGCTGTTGCCTTGATTTCCAGCCCCATTTATCTGAAAACTATTTTTAAGATTTCATTTAATGTTTTAGTTTTTTTAAATTTTTAATTGGAGAAAAATTGCTTTACAATGTTGCATTGGCTTCTGTCATACAACAGAATGTGTGAGCACACACATACACACACAAAATAGTGTATAGATGTCTATGCTACTTTCTTTTTTCATCCCACTCTTTCTTTTCCCCATTAGGTCCATAAATCTGTTTATATCTGTGTCTCCATTCCTTCCCTGCAAATAGGCTGATCAATATCATTTTCTAAAATCTACATATATGCATTAATATACAATATTTTTTTTCTTTATGCTTTAGTTTGTTGGACAATTGACACATCTGATATTCTAGTGATAGTGACTGGAAGGGAGTAAGATGTAAGAGGAAGCTTCTCTGCATTGTGCAACTGTTGAAATCCGTTCTACATGTTAAAAAAAATCCTCTATTAAATGTCAGTCTACCTATTTGAAGAAATATTTGTTTGCTTGTTTATTATTTTGGGGGCACTTCATCCAAGCTGCATTTTTGTCTCCAAACATTGCTTTTATAGACACAGTAATCTCCATGATTTGACTACATTGTGGGAGCAATTACAACCCCTAGCCCGTCTGTCACAGGAGGAAAATAAGTAAATTATGTAAATACTTAGCCAAGTCTTTATTAGTTCTAAATAGAGAAGAGTGAAAATACAACCAGAATATGTGGGAAAACATCCCCTATAGAGTGCCAGTTCCTGTGGAGCATTTTATCTTATTTTTATCTCTTTATATGCCATCTAGTTAATCTCTATTTAAGTCTAAAGATAATTAATTCTTGGTGATTATGTTTATCTGTTCTTCCCTTTCATGCTTTCCCTCCAGCTGAAAAAAATAAAACAAGAACAAAATATTGAATTTTGTGGAATTTCCCTGTGTTGTGGCTGAATTATGGAATTAACATCCTGTCATAAGTAGGCTTCTGAGCCTTAGTCTTCCATTGGTATGGGAAGAGAACCCATTATTAGTTGGATTTCTTTTTTTTCTTGTACTTCACTCCTTTCACCACTAATAGCTGATAATTCCCCAAACTAAAATATATTGTTTTCTGTTGATTTCACATTTCTCAGAGTCTCGAGTGTGGCACTGTCCTTTGTTTTCCTTTGATGAATTGTGGTACTATATTTTTGATACATTTTTTCCTGGTTACATCATTAAGTGTGAGGGGAGAAAAACATGAGACCTAGGTCAACACTGTCATCTTACCATAGACGTCTCTTTAAACTGATTTTAAAAATTACATTCTTGGCAGAAATCTTCATACAGTAATTTTGAAGTCAATTTGTATTAGAAAAATGCTAAAAATCCTAGAGTATGTCAGACATTTGGAAGCTGCATTAATTATATTAAGTCATTAAAGTATAATAACTAAATAGTTAATGAAAAGCCTGAGGAATTAAGGTTTAAATCAAACTCTAAATTTTCTTAACAAACTATTGTCATAGGCACTTTGTAAGTTTTACTACTGTCTCTTATACACATCTTGGAGGGGGTTGCCATTTCCTTCTCCAATGCATGAAAGTGAAAAGTGAAAGTGAAGTTGCTCAGTCGTGTCCGACCCTCAGCGACCCCAAACTCTAAATTTTCTTAACAAACTATTGTCATAGGCACTTTGTAAGTTTTACTATGCAAACTATATATATAAACTATAAGTCAGAGATTTTAAAAGTTTTATAATATAAACTATACAAATATATAAATTCTATGTAAATTCGTGATTTTGTAAAATATTGTTTATAGCATTACAAAACATTTAAATCTGCTGATCAAACCTTAGTTTCTGAGCAGTTACTTGCTATTTTCATTTTCATAACAGCAATAGTATATGAGAGTGTATTTGTTTTAATTGAGGAGAAGAAAATTAGTCATCCTCTCCTGATAATTTCAATGACTGACCAAGTCATAATGTTTGGTATATATGAACACAATGCTTTCAAGGTGGGTATTCAGTAAGTTTTATTTATTCGCTTGTTTAGTTTTATATAAATGACTGCCCTAAAGAGATTTGGAATAATCATACAGTATAAATATAAATGATAAATAAGCACAGTACACTGACATTTAGGTTAAGCCACAAGGTGGTAATTAATGAAATTTATGCAAGATAGATGTCACTTTCAAGAACCAGGGCAGGAAAATGAAGGCACTGAGTTCTGTACATCTCAGCCACTTTTCCACCAGTTCCCTCCCCTCCTCTCCTTTCCTCTTTAGAGAAGCACTTAAATATTTATACTAAGTCATATCTGATGGGGGAACATAAGAAGGATGAATAAGACATTGCAACCACACAAATAGGTCTTCCAGGTTTCTCCAGAGAGCAGACAGATAAATATAAATGGAAACAGCCTGGCCTTCCCCACCCTAGTGATGTGGACACACTTACCTTTACTGACGCTCTTTGCTTTATCACAAGGAGGCAAATTACTATCTGGTTCCCTTGATTTCAGTAAGAAGACATTCTATTAGTATACTGTATTGGTGTTTTTCTTTCTGGCTTACTTCACTCTGTATAATCGGTTCCAGTTTCATCCATCTCATTAGAACAGATTCAAATGAATTCTTTTTGATGGCTGAGTAATACTCCATTGTGTGTGTGTACCACAGCTTTCTTATCCATTCATCTGCTGATGGACATCTAGGTTGTTTCCATGTCCTGGCTATTATAAACAGTGCTGCAATGAACATTGGGGTACATGTGTCTCTTTCAATTCTGGTTTCCTCAGTGTGTATGCCCAGCAGTGGGATTGCTGGGTCATAAGGCAGTTCTATTTGCAGTTTTTTAAGGAATCTCCACACTGTTCTCCATAGTGGCTGTACTAGTTTGCATTCCCACCAGCAGTGTAAGAGGGTTCCCTTTTCTCCACACCCTCTCCAGCATTTATTGCTTGTAGACTTTTGGATCGCAGCCATTCTGACTGGTGTGAAATGGTA
>SJYT01014255.1:0-47610 GCA_006410635.1 Cephalophus harveyi
GCAGTGGCCACAGGACTGGAAAAGGTCAGTTTTCATTCCAATCCCAAAGAAGGGCAATGCCAAAGAATGTTCAAACTATCACACAATTGCACTCATCTCACATTCTAGAAAAATAATGCTCAAACTTTTCCAAGTCAGGCTTCAACAGTACCTAAACTTTGAACGTCCAGAAGTTCAAACTCTATTTAGAAAAGAAAGAGGAACCAGAGATCAAATTGCTGACATCCGTTGGATCATAGAAAAATAAAGAGAATTCCATAAAAACATCTACTTCTGCTTTATTGATTATGCCAAAACCTTTGACTAAGTAGATCACAAAAAACCATGAGATATTCTTCAAGAGGTGGGAATACTAGACCACCTTTCTTGCCTCCTGAGAAATCTATACGCAGGTCAAAAAGCAACAGTTAGAAAAGGGCATGGAACAAAAGATTGGTTCTAAATTGGGAAAGGAGTATGTCAAGGCTCTATATTGTCACAATGCTGATTTAACTAATATGCAGAATACATCATGAGAAATGCTGGGCTTGATGAAGCACAAACTGGAATCAAGATTGCCAGAGAAATATCAATAACCTCAGATATGCAGATGACACCACCCTTATGGCAGAACATAAAGAGGAACTAAAAAGCCTCCTGATGAAAGTAAAGAGGAGAGAGAAAAAGTTGGCTTAAAACTCAACATTCAGAAAACTAAGATCATGGCATCTGGTCCCATCACTTCATGGCAAATAGACGGGGAAATAATGGAAACAGTGACAAACTGTATTTTCTTGGGCTCCAAAATCACCGCAGATGGTTATTGCAGCCATGAAATAAAAAAACACTTGCTCCTTGGAAGAAAAGCTATGACCAACCTAAATAGCATATTAAAAAGCAGAGCCATTACTTTGCCAACAAAGGTCCATCTAGTCAAGCCTATAGTTTTTCCGGTAGTCATGTAAGGATGTGACAGTAGGACTATAAAGAAAGCTGAGTACCAAAGAACTGATGTTTGTGACCTGTGGTGTTGGAGAAGACTCTTGAGAGTCCCTTGGACTGCAAGGAGATCCAACCGGTCCATCCTCAAGGAGATCAATAATGAATATTCATTGGAAGGACTGATGTTGAACTGAAGCTCCAATACTTTGGCCACCTGATGTGAATAACTGACTCATTGGAAAAGATCCTGATACTGTGAAAGATTGAAGGCAGGAAAAGAAGGAGACGACAGAAGATGAGATGGTTGGATGGCATCACTGACTCGATGGACATGAGTTTGAGCAGGCTCTGGGAGTTGTTGATGGGCAGGGAAGCCTAGCGTGCTGCAGTCCATGGGGTTGCAAAGAGTCAGACATGACTGAGTGACTGAACTGAACTGATATTGTTGAAAACAAGTCAAATTAGCAATGTAGGTAGGATTGTGAAAAGTTAGTCTTGGGGTGGTAACAGTAGTCACAGAAAGAGAGAGGATACATATGAGAAGCAGACTGATTAAGAATTTTAAAAATTGGCATTAACTCGGTGTTGCAAAATAAAGTGGTTGATCATAGATGAGCTCAGACTTTGTAGACCATTCTCAACATAGTGACACTCACAAAAACATTGCATTTCAGAGCTATAATTTATCTGAGGGGAGATGATTGAGTGTTGTCTTAAATAAGTGGAATCTGTGGTAACATGAAGGTTTTCTCTCTTTAATTATTTATTTATTTATTTTTGGCTGTGACGGGTCTTCATTGCTGGGTGAGTTTTTCTCTAGTTGCACAAAGTGGGGTTACTCTCTAACTGTGGAGCATTGACTCCAGGGCTTGCAGGCTTCAGTTGTAGTGGCATGTGGGCTCACTAGGTGCAGCTCCAGGGCTCTTGAGCATAGGCTCAATAGTTGTGGCATACAGGCTTAGTTGCTCTCCAGCATATGGGAATCTTCTTGGATCAGAGATCAAACCTATATCTTCTGCATTGGCAGGTGGTTTCTTTACTTCTGAGCCTCCAGGGAAGCACCACATGAATGTTGTTTAGTCTGTCTAAGTGGAAATACTCAGTTATTGTTTTTTTTAAAAAAAGAATGAAACCTCTTTTGGAAACTAATCTTGAATCAGTATTTTAAAATATATGGTTTAAGATAGCTGAACCATAAATATTTTAAAATCCAATACCACTTTCAGTAAACTTTTTTCATCCATTTAATATGCACAAGTATGGCTAGAGAATAAAGACTTTATATTTTCAAAGCTCACTTTGACAAGTAATAATCATTGCTGAATATTACTGAAAATAGCACTTATTGAGAGTGACCAAGCATTTAATAGTTTTGCTCTTTATCTCCCTAGAATTGAAAGAAAACAGAGAGAGTATAAATGCCTGGCCTGTTCCAGTCAAATTTTATGTCTCATTTATTATGAAAAATAAATTGAGACAATGGAGTTGTCATAGGATACCATGTTAACCTCAAAGACCAGTTAATGTTTAATAACGTTTACATACCTGATGGAAAAGGCCATGGATTAACCTTATATTGTCTAACAGCTGCTAAGATCTGGTACTTTTGTAATAGCTTCAAAGGAGTTGGATCAAAGAGAAATTCTTTAATAGAGTACTTCACACATTAATATCCTTTGGAGGAACTAATTCAATTGACTACATTTTTTAGAAAAATCCTTGAATTCATCAAGAAACTGATATAACCCCTACTGCTGTTCAAATGTAGTTAGGATCTAAATGAGATCAAGAATGTGTGTATTTTGCCAACTGTACAGGTGAGCATATTAATATTCTCTATTCTTGAGGGTGCTAAGATTTGTTTATGAGAAATAACTTTAGATTAAAAAGTTTTAAATATTACACTTATGAAGACATTCCCAACTAAAAAGTGTTTTTTTGGAATACATTATCTCATTTAATCCATACAATAGCCTTATATTATTAGAAAGGTAAATAATATTATTTCTGATAATAAAGATCATTTGTAACTTAGGAAAACAAATAATTTATCTCCAACCCAAAAGCTAATAAATGAAGAGTAAGGAGTAGAATCCAACCAAGTTTTCTGATGTTCACACCAATATATTTACCACTGAAGTATTTTATTAGATTTCAAAATAAATGAGAACATGTCATAATTAAAGACCTTGAACTTCATTTTTTGTCTGTATAATGAAGATAATATTAACTCTTCTATTCACTTTACAAATGATAATTAAATAAGAGATAAATCCCAAACTATTTGAATTACTATTTTACAAAGAATTTTATGAATTTTTTTTAATTTTTGGAGACTACTTTTTCTCAGTGAAGGTCAATTTTCATCCAAATGAATCCTGCACAGTTTTGAAATTTGACCAAAGAGTAATATTTCCCATGCTCATGTTCTACAAACTATAAACCCCCTTTCATTTATTACTGAGGCGTACTCAGACCTGGAGAAGAAAATGGCAAACTACTTTAGCATTCTTGCCTTGAGAACCACATGAACAGTATAAAAAGGCAAAAAGATATGACACTGAAAGATGAACTCCCGAGGTCAGTAGTTGCCCAATACACTGCTGGAAAAAAAAAAAAAAAACAGAGAAATAGCTCAAGAAGGAATGAAAAGGCTAAGTCAAAAAGGAAACAACACACAATTGTGGATGTGTCTGGTGGTGAAAGTAAAGTCCGATGTTGTAAAGAACAATATTGCATAGGAAGCTGGAATATTAGGTACATGAATCAAGGTAAATTGGACGTGGCCAGAAAGGAGATGACAAGAGTGAACATCAACATTTTAGGAATCAGTGGATGGGAATGGGCAAATTTATTTCAGATGACCATTATGTCTACTACTGTAGGCAAGAATCCCTGAGAAGAAATGGAGTAGCTCTCACAGTAAAAAAAAAAAAAAAAAAAAGAGAGAGTGCAAAATGCAGTACTTTGGTGCAATCTCAAAAACGAAGGACTCACCTTGGTTTATTATCAAGGCAAACCTTTCAGAATCACAGTAATCCAAGTCTATGCCCCAATTATAATGCTGAAGAAGATAAAGTTGAACAGTTCTATAAAGACCTACAGGATCTTCTAGAACTAACATCCCCAAAAGATGTCCATTCATCATCACAGTGGATTGGAATGCAAAAGTAGGAGGTCAAGAAATATCTGGAGTAAACGGCAAGTTTGGCCTTGGAGTACGAAATGAAGCAGGGCAAAAGCTAACAGATTTTGCCAAGAGAACACTCTGGTCATAGCAAACACCCTCTTCCAACAACAGAAGAGACAACTCCACACATGGACATCACCAGATGGTCAACACCAAAATCAGATTGGTTATATTCTTTGCAGCTGAACATGGAGAAGCTCTATACAGTTAGCAAAAACAAGACCAGGAGCTGACTGTGGCTCAGATCATGAACTCCTTACTGCAAAATTCAGACTTAAATTGAAGAACATAGGAAAACCACTAGATCACTCAGGTATGACCTAAATCAAATTCCTTATGATTATACAGAGGGAGTGACAAATAGAATCAAGGAATTAGATCTGATAGAGTGCTTGAAGAATTACAGATGGAAGTTTGTAACATTGTACAGGAAGCAATGATCAAAACCATCCCCAATAAAAAGAAATGCAAAAAGGCAAAATGTTTGTCTGAGGAGGCCTTAGAAATAGCTGAGAAAAGATGAAAAGTGAAAGGCAAGGGAGAATAGGAATGATATACTCATCTGAATACAGAGTTCCAAATAATATCAAGGAGAGATAAGAAAGCATTCTAAGTGAATAATGCAAAGAAATAGAGGGGGAAAAAAAAGAATAGGAAAGACTAGAGATTTCTTCAAGAAAATTAGAGATACCAAGGGAACATTTCATGCAAAGATGGGCTCAATAAAGGACAGAAGTGGTATAGACCTAACAGAAGCAGAAGATATTAAGAAGAGGTGGCAAGAATACACAGAACTATGCAAAAAGGATCTTAATGATGCAGATAACCATGATGGTGTGATCATTCACCTAGAGCCAGACATCAGGAGTATGAATTCAAATGGGTTTTAGGAAGCATCACTATGAAAAAAAAAAAAAACTAATGGAGGTGATGGAAATCCAGCTGAGCTATTTCAAATCCTAAATGATGATGCTGTTAAAGTGCTACACTCAATATGACAGCAAATTTTGAAAGCTCAGCAGTGGCCACGGGACTGGAAAAGATCAGTTATCATCTCAATCCCAAAGAAAGGCAATGCCAAAGAATGTTCAAACTGCCATACAATTTCAATCATTTCACATGCTAGCAAGGTCATTCTCAAAGTCCTCCAAGCTAGATTTCAACATAATGTGAACTGAGAACTTCTAGGCATCCAACGTGAATTTGGAAAATTGCCAACATCCATTGGATCATAGAAAAAACAAGTGAATTCCAGGAAAACATCTACTTCTGTTTCATTGACCATTCTAAAGCCTTTGACTATTTGGATCATAACAAGCTGTGGAAAATTCTTCAAGAGATTGGAAAACCAGACCACCTTACCTACCTCCTGAAAAACCTGTATGCAGGTCAAGAAGCAACAGTTAGAACTAAACATGGATCAGCAGACTTGTTCAAAATTGGGAAAGGAGTATGTCAAGCCTGTATATTGTCATCCAGTTTTTTAACTCATCTGAGACTACGTCATGCAAAATGCCAAGCTGGATGTATCACAAGCTGGAGTCAAGATTTCCAGGAGCAATATCAATAACCTCAGATACAGAGATGACACCACCCTTATGGCAGAAAGTGAAGAACAACTAAAGCGCTTCTTGATGAAGGTGAAAGAGAAGAGTGAAAAAGCTGGTTTCAAACTCAAGATTCAAAAAATTAAGATCTTGTCATCTGGTCCCATCTCTTCATGGAATATAGAGGGGGAAAGAATGGAAACAGTGAAAGACTTTATTTTCTTGGGCTCCAAAATTTCTGTGGACAATGACTACACCCATGAAATTCATGAAATTAAAAGATGTTTGGTCCTTGAAAGAAAAACTGACACACCTAGACAGCATATTAAAAAGCAGAGACATTACTTTCTGACAAATCTGTATAGCCAAAGCTATGAATTTTCCAGTAGTCATGTATGGATGTGAGAGTTGGACCATAAAGAAGGCTGAGTACCAAAGATTTGACGCTTTTTAGCTGTGATGTTTGAGAAGACTCTTGAGAGTCCCTTGAACTGCAAGGAGATCCAACCAGTCAATCCTAAAGGAAATAAATCCTGAGTATTTACTGGAAGGACTGATGTTGAAACTGAAGCTCCAATACTTTGGCCACCTGATGTGAAGAGCTGATTCATTGCAGAAGACTCTGATGCTGGGAAAGATAGAAGGCAGGGGGAGAAGAAGACGACAGAGGAAGAGTTGATTGGATGGCATCACTGACTCGATGGACATGAATTTGAGCAAACTCTGGGAGATGGTAAAGGACATGGAATCCTGGCATGCTACAGTCCATGGATTCACAAAGAGTCTGACAGGACTCAGATACTAAACAATAACAACTCATGTTTGACTGCTTGATTCACTGCAAAGCCAATCTACTGATACCAAGTTTTGATGAAGGAAAATATAACATTTATTTCAGGTCTCCAATCAAAGAGAATTGATAGCTAATGCCCAAAGACTTAAAGTCACCAATGGCTTTCAGGCAAAGGTTTTTAAAGGCAGTATTAGGAGTGAGGGTTGCAGGGTATTTGTTGTCATTCTTCTGATTCGTTGATTGTGAGGTAATATATTGATGTTCCTTAATCATCAACCTCCTAGTTCCAACCAGCCTGAGGTCTATTTTCTTGAGCTCAGCATGTATTCACCATTATCTACCTGGTGGGGATCTTAGTTTCCTGCAGAACAACTCAAAAATATGATTCAGATTGTTATCTATATTCCTTCAGGAGAAAGTAGGAATCTCAGGCATTTGTTTCTGCATTTTCCACTTCTCTAATAATTAACTAATTGAATCTGCTAGTTGGAACTGTCAGAAAGCCTAGAAGATGGAAACTTTCTAGAAACAAAAATGGGAGACATTGAGGGGCTTTTACCCAGGAGGGCCCTGCAGAATCTTACTTGGTTTCAGTCCCCCTTTTCTTCGATATTCCTCAATCCTGAGGGGAATGCAGGCAGGCAAAAATGAAATAAAGAGAGAACACCAGCAGGACAACCTGATTTCACATTTAGAGTAAACTTGTCATGGTAAGGACTCAGCATAAAGGAGGAAAAAGTCAGAAAACATTAGTTTCCCTCAAGGATATTCGTTGTTAAGTTAAGGAGAGAGATTTCCCTTGTTGTGAAGTGCGTTCTATGGATAAAACCTTCTCTACTCCCCATTCCAGGCTACCTCAATAATCTTGGCAAGAAGAGGTAACAAAAATATCTTTTAAGTCTTATTATCTGTGACAATTCCTATTCCCTGGAGATCTAGATAGTTTTACTTTAAAAATGCAAACTCCATCATTTAGAATAAACTTAAAACTAGCTAAGGTTTCTGCAAACTCTTGAAAAAAAATCACTGCACTGTCTCCTAGGACTATACCAATTTCACCCCATGTTAACCTTGATATAGAATTTTGGTGCTTTTAAAATAAGTCCAATTAGTCAAGTCTTTTAAATTTTTTACTAGAATTAACAAATTTAATAAAAGATTTGAGGATTACTGAGAGAAATGCTTAAAGTCTTCCCTTAATCTCTTCATTTTTTCCTTTCTTCCTCCTTTCATTATCCTGTTTATTTGTTTCTTTTTCATCCCTTTCTGGTCTTAGGCATCCTCTGCTTTGTTGGATGCCCTTGAAGTCTCATCTCCACCCTCATGGTTCAGTGAAAACTTCAGTTCACTTCAGTTGCTCAGTCGTGTCCAACTCTTTGTGACCCCATGAATCGCAGCACGCCAGGCCTCCCTGTCCATCACCACCTCCCGGAGTTCACTCAGACTCACGTCCATCAAGTCTGTGATGCCATCTAGCCATCTCATCCTCTGTCGTCCCCTTCTCCTCCTGCCCCCAATCCCTCCCAGCATCAGAGTCTTTTCCAATGAGTCAACTCTTCACATGAGGTGGCCAAAGTTTCAGCTTTAGCATCATTTCTTCCAAGAACACCAAGGACTGATCTCCTTTAGAATGGACTGGTTGGATCTCCTTGCAGTCCAAGGGACTCTCAAGAGTCTTCTCCAACACCACAGTTCAAAAGCATCAATTCTTTGGTTCTCAGCTTTCTTCACTGTCCAACTCTCACATCCATACATGACTACTGGAAAAACCATAGCCTTGACTAGATGGACCTTTGTTGGCAAAGTAATGTCTCTGCTTTTGAATATGCTATCTAGGTTGGTCATAACTTTCTTTCCAAGGAGTAAGCTTTTTTAATTTCATGGCTGCAGTCCCCATCTGCAGTGATTTTGGAGCCCCCAAAAATAAAGTCTGACACTGTTTCCACTGTTTTCCCATCTATTTCCCATGAAGTGACAGGACCAGATGCCATGATCATCAATTTCTGAATGTTGAGATTTAAGCCAACTTTTTCATTCTCCTCTTTCACTTTCTCAAGAGGCTTTTTAGTCCCTCTACACTTTCTGCCATAAAGGTCATGTCATCTGCATATCTGAGGTTATTGATATTTCTCCCAGCAATCTTGATTCTGGCTTGTGCTTCTTCCACGTTTCTCATGATGTACTCTGCATAGAAGTTAAATAAGCAGGGTGACAATATACAGCCTTGACGTACTCCTTTTCCTATTTGGAACCAGTCTGTTGTTCCATGTCCAGTTCTAACTGTTGCTTCAACCATTTCTGTCCTTTATCGAGCCCATCCTTGCATGAAATGTTCCCTTGGTATCTCTAATTTTCTTGAAGAGATCTCTAGTCTTTCCCATTCTGTTGTTTTCCTCTATTTCTTTGCATTGATCACTGAGGAAGGCTTTCTTATCTCTTCTTGCCATTCTTTGGAACTCTGCATTCAGACGCTTTTATCTTTCCCTTTCTCCTTTGCTTTTTGCTTCTCTTCTTTTCACAGCTATTTGTAAGGCCTCCCCAGACAGCCATTTTGCTTTATTGCATTTCTTTTCTATGGGGATGGTCTTGATCCCTGTCTCCTGTACAATGTCATGAACCTCAGTCCATAGTTCATCAGGCCCTCTATCTATCATATCATCATAGAGCAGACACACTGAAACCATAATCAGAGAAAACTAGTCAATCTAATTACATGGACCACAGCTGTCTAACTCAATGAAACTAAGGCATGCCCTGTGGGGCCACCCAAAATGCGTGGGTCCTGATGGAGAAGTCTCTCTGAATGTGGTCCACTGGAGAAGGGAATGGCAAACCACTTCAGTATTCTTGCCTTGAGAATCCCATGAACAGTATGAAAAGGCAAAATGATAGGATACTGAAAAAGGAACTCCCCAGGTTGGTAGGTGCCCAATATACTACTGGAGATCAGTGGAGAAATAACTCCAAAAAGAATGAAGGGATGGAGCCAAAGCAAAAACAATACCCAGTTGTGGATGTGACTGGTGATAAAAACAATGTCCAATGCTGTAAAGAACAACATTACATAGGAACCTGGAATGTCAGGTCCATGAATCAAGGCAAAGTGGGAGTGGTCAAACAAGAGATGGCAAGAGTGAACGTCGACATTCTAGGAATCAGAGAACTAAAATGGACTGGAATGGGTGAATTTAACTCAGACGACCATTATATCTACTATTGTGGGCAAGAATCCCTTAGAAGAAATGGAGTAGCCATCATGGTCAACAAAGAGTCCTGAATGCAGTACTTGGATGCAATCTCAAAAACGACAGAATGATCTCTGTTCGTCTCCAAGGCAAACCATTCAATATCACAGTAATCAAAGTCTATGCCCCAACCAGTATCACTGAAGAAGCTTTAGTTGAACGGTTCTATGAAGACCTACAAGATCTTTTAGAACTAACACCCAAAACAGATGTCCTTTTCATTACAGGGGACTGGAAAGCAAAAGTAAGAAGTCAAGAAACACCCGAGTAACAAATTTGGCCTTGGAGTACAGAATGAAGCAGGGCAATGGCTAATAGAGTTTTGCCAAAAGAATGCACTGGTCATAGCAAACACACTCTTCCAACAACACAAGAGAATACTCTACACATGGACATCACCAGATGGTCAACATTGAAATCAGATTGATTATATTCTTTGCAGCCACACTGGAGAAGCTCTATACAGTCAGCAAAAGCAAGACTGGGAGCTGACTGTGGCTCAGATCATGAACTTCTTATTGCCAAATTCAGTCTTAAATTGAAGAAAGTAGGGAAAACAACTAGACCATTTAGTTAAAACTTATCAACATATTTATTTTAAATAATCAAAGGTTTGTGGTTGGATTTTTTTATGTTTTCTTCTGTTTATTACTTAGTCACATCCCTAAAATCTCATTAGTATATTGAGAGAATAAAGAAAAACAAATGCCTTGGATGCTATGGAAAAGAGGAAAATTTAGCACAAATTTGGGTGCAGGACATTTACCTTTGTTCAAAGAGGTGACATTAGCATCCTAGAACTGAATTATTTGAGGCAGCAGCAGGCAATTGCAGACAGCCACAGTGGTCTAATCCAGACCAGTTTATCCTGGTGTGACAACCAAAAAATCAGAACTTATAAGTCCAGCCAAGGGAAGAGGACAATAGCTTCCCTGCTTGGTCCCAATATCAATATCAACAGCCCCAATATCATATCAACATTGTATATGAATAGCACAGAGCCAGAACTTTTAGGTGATCTGATAGTTCAGTTATAGTGCCAGGAGTGGGAAGTAGAAGTCTGCTATGTATCAAATAAGAAGACTGTATCCAGCAGTAAACATGACATAGTCCCAGGGGAATTCCTGAATTAGTTGGATGGAATTTAAGGCTGAGCTGGAATTTGAGGTCTGCACAATGCTGTTGAGGAGAGCTAAGCCTGAAAACGCCATTGTGCCACTGCTTTTGTGAATTTACCCCACTTCTCAGTTTGATACAGTGTGAGCAGACATGGGTTACTTTTACATTGCACCCAGGTAACAATTAGCCAAAGACCTCTGCTACTTTCAGTAAAACATATGCTTTCTTTCAGGGATCACAAGTGACTTTGAATGCTAGTACCATATTTTCCCAAGAAGAGTTCAAATTCTACACTGTACTTTGGCAGTATTTTTTTTGAAAGTCTCAGCATCCTGGTACCTTCACAACAGGAAGGGCTATTTAAGATAATGGAGAAGGTCAAAGGAGTGTGAAACAGTTGGGAAAGTTTAGTTGCTTTTCCATTTCCACTATCTCCTCTGTTACTACCTAGGTATTTCTTGAGGATTAGTCTTTTAAAATTGGCACCAGAAATTTTGTAATTATAGTGAAACTAGTGACTGGGGACTAATTATTCAGTTTACTCACTGCTTGCCAACCTTCCCCGTCACCCTGCAATAATTCTCCCTGTAATTTTTTGGTATTTATTTTTGCTTTCATTTTAAAAGCTATGACATTCACTAAATATAATAGGAATTTTCATAGCCAATACCTTCAGATAGTTATCAGGTTATTGGCAATTTACATAGTTTATGTTTTTTAACCATAGAGCAGCTCTTGAGGTAGCTATGTTACTACCCTACTTTGTAGCTCAGACCTAAGAAAGGTTAAATAAGTTTTCTAATCTGTAGGTAGTAAATGCCAGTGCCAAGATTTCAAACACAGGTTTGCCTAGTACTGAAGACTTTACTGTTAATTATTATGGTATATAATTTCTTCAATTTCAGTAATAGGAAATAGGAATTCAACTGTGGAGAAATGGTTAAATAATTTTTCATAGTAACATTTGTGCTAGTTTTAGTCATGTTATATTTTATCTTTAGATCCTCAGAGTTTGGCACACAAAAAAAGGGTGACTAGATAAATATAGGTGAGTGAAAGTTTTCATGGAAGAAACATTTTCTATGCAATTAATATATTCCAGATGTCTAATAAGAGGTTGATATTTTCACACCAAGTTGTTCTATATGATTAGACTTATTCATCTAATCAGTTAATTTAGCCTACATTTTACAAATTAGGACTATGTTGATGCTGTTGTTCAGTTGCTCAGTTGTGGCCAATTCTTTGCAACCCCAAGGACTACAGCACACCAAGCTTCCCTGTCCTTTACTATTTCCTGGAGTTTATCAGACTCATGCTCATTGAGTCAATGATGTCATCCATCCATTTCATCACTTGCAGAGTGTTAACCTCCTCCTCCTCAAAATTCTAACCTTCGTTATCTTTTATGCTAAATACTTTACAATGGATAATTCAAAAAAGTAAAAGAAATGTAAAATGCCCATTGTAAAGTATTCAGCATAAATAATAATGAATGTTACAATAACTTTTACAGAAACAACTCAGTTTTGGGCTTCCCTGATAGCTCAGTTGGTAAATAATCCACTTGCAATACAGGAGACCCCAGTTCAATTCCTGGGTCAGGAAGATCCACTGGAGAAGGTATAGGCTATCAACTTCAGCATTCTTAGGCTTCCCTTCTGGCTCAGCTGGTAAAGAATTTGCCTGGAGAGGCCATACCAGGGGCCTCATGGCCGCCTCGATGCCCTGCCTCAGGACAGGGTTTGCAGCCTAGAGGCCCTCAGGCCTGAGCTGCCACTTCCTGCTGCTGCTACTGCTGCTGCTGAGCTCAGGTTTCAAGGAGAGAGCACCAAATCAGAGATCAAGCGCTGAGCCTTTGGAGAGGGAACACTGGCTCCAAGACCCTAGATTACCAGAAAACTAACCCTAGAGGGTACCAAAGAGTGAGAATTCACACAAAGGAAACCACTTGAATACAAGACCTGGCCTCACCAAACCAGCAGTAGCAGCCTGTGCAAGATACCTCATCTAAACAACAAACAAAGCAAAAATACAAACCCAATCATCAGCGGACCAGATTGCCACCTCACTCAGCCTTTCTCATCAGAGGAGAACCAAACAAACAAAAACTCAGAACAAATCTCATCCTATAAGAAGCTTACACAAACCACTGGACCAAACTTAGAGGGCAGAAACCAAGAGGAAGAAAGAATTCAACCTTGAAGCCTGGGAAAAGGAAACTTCAAACAAGATAAGTGAAAAAAAATTAATGAAAAGGCAGAGAAATGTGACACAAATGAAGGAACAAACTACAAACACCAAGGTCCAAATAAAGGAGGAGGAAATAGGCAAACTACCTGAAAAATAATTCAGAATAATGATAGTGAAGATGATCTAAAGCCTTGAAAAAAATGGAGAAAATGTAAGAATCATTTAACAAAGACCTAGAAGAATTAAAGAATAAACATACAGAGACAAACACAATTACTGAAATTAAAAATACTGTAGAAAGAATCAATAGCAGAATATCTTAAGCAGAAGAACAAATCAGTGAGCTGGAAGATAAAATGGTGGAAATAACTTCTGAAGAGCAGAATAAAGTAAAAAAAAAAAAAAAAAGGAATGAAAAGAACTGAGGATAGTCTCAGAGACTTCTGGGACAATATCAAATTTACCAACATTGAATTATCGGGGTCCCAGATGAAGAAGAGAAAAAGAAAGGGTTTGAGAAAATTTTTGAAGATATTATAGTTGAAAATGTCCCCAACATGGAAAAGAAAATAGTCAATCAAGTCCAAGAGGCACAAAAAGTCCCATACAGGATAAATCCAAGGAGAAACACACCAAGACACCTACTAATCAAACTAACAAAGACTAAACACAAAGAAAGAATATTAAAAGAGCAATGGAGAAGCAACAAGTAACATAGAAAGGAAACGCCATATGTTTAACAGCTGATCTTTCAGCAGAAACTCTACAGGCCAGAAGGGAATGGCAGGATATATTTAAAGTAATGAAAGAAGAAAATCTGTAAATAAGAATACTGTATCCAGCAAGGATCTCGTTCAAAATTGATGGAGAAATAAAAAGCTTTTCAACAATCAAAAGTTAAGAGAATTCAGTACCACCAAATCAGCTTTACAACAAATGTTAACGGGACTTATCAAGAAATACAAGAGCAAAAAGATTTACAAAATTAACCCCAAACAATTAAGAAAATGTCAATAGGAATGTATAGATCAATAATTACTTTAAATGTTAAATGGATTAAATGCTCCAACCAAAAGGCAAAAACTGGCTGAATGTATACAAAAACAAGACCCACATATATGCTGTCTACAAGAAACCCACTTCAGACCTCAAGACACATATAAACTGAAGAGAGGATGGAAAAATATATTCTCTGGAAATGGAAAGGAAAAGAAAGCTGGGGTAGCAATCCTCATATCAGACAAAATAGACCTTAAATAAAGAAGATTACAAGAGACAAGGAAGGACACTACATAATGATCAAGGGATCAGTTCAAGAGGAAGACATAACAATTGTAAATATCTATGCACCCAACATAAGAACAACGTTGGGTTCAATTGTCTTTTGTCTCAATACATAAGACAAACACTAACAGACATAAAAGGAGAAACTGACAGTAACACAATAATATTAGGAGACTTTAACACCCCACTCACACCAATGGACAGATCATCAAAACAGATAATTAATAAGGAAACACAAGTCTTAAATGATACATGAGTTGAAATGGATCTCATGATATCTTCAGGACATTCCATCCAAATGCAGAAGAATACACCTTCTCAAGTGCACATGGGACATTCTCCAGGATATACCACATCTTGGGTCACAAATCAAACTTCAGTAAATTTAAGAAAGTTGAAATTGTATCACACATCTTCTCTGATCACAAAATTATGAGATAGATATCAAGTACAAGAGAAAAAAAAAACCTGTAAGAAATACAAACACTTGGAGATTAAACAACATGTTTCTAAATAACAAACAGGATACTGAAGAAATAAAAAGGGAAATCAAAACATTTCTAGAAACAAATGACAATGAAAACACAACAAGTCAGAACCTATGGGATGCAACAAAAGCGGTTCTAAGAGGCAAGTTTATAGCAATACAATCCTACCTCTAGAAACAAGAAAAACATTGAATAGACAACCTAACTTTACGCCTAAAACAACTGGAAAAAGAAGAGAAGAAAAAGAACAATAGCAAAACAAAATTAGTAGAAGGAAAGATATCATAAAGATCCAAGCAGAAATAAAAAAATAAATAAATAAATGAAAGAAACAATAAAGATTAATAAAACTAAAAGCTGGTTCTTTGAGAAGATAAAATTGACAAACCTTTAGCCAGACTCATCAAGAAAAAAAGAGAGAAGAATCAAATCAACAAAATTAGAAATGAAAAAGCAGAGATTACAACAGACAATGCACAAAGGATTATAAGAGACTATTATAAACAACTATATGGCAATAAAATGGATAGCCTGGAAGAAATGGACAGATTCTTAGAAAAATTCAATCTCCCAAGACTGAACTAGGAAGAAATATAAATTATGAACAACCCAATTACAATCACTGAAATTGAAGCTGTGATCAATAATCTCCCCAAAAACAAAAGCCCAGGACCAGACTGCTTCACAGGAGAATTCTATCAAACGTTTTGAGAAGAGCTAATGCCTATCTTTCTAAAACTCTTTCAAAAAATTGCAGAGGAAGGAACAATTTGACCCTCATTTTACGAGGCCACCATCACCCTGATACTGAAAGCCAGACACTGACAATGCAAAAAAGAAAAAAGAAAGAAAAAGAAAACTGCAGGCCAATATCACTGATGAACATAAATGCAAAAATCCTCAACAAAATTTTAGCAAGCATCGTTCAGCAACACATCAAAAAGCTCATACAGCATGATCAAGTTGGGTTTATTTCAGGAATGCAGATTCTTCAATATATGCAAATCAATCAATGTGATACACCACATTAACAAACTAAAAGAGAAAAACCATATGATAATCTCAATAGATGCAGAAAAAAACCTTTGAGAAAAATCAACACCCATTTGTGATTAAAACTTTTCAAAAAATGAGCCTAAAAATACCTACCTCAGCATCGTAAAGGCCATGTATGATAAGCCTAAAGCAAACGTTATTATCAATGGCGAAAAACTGAAAGCATTCCCTCTAAGATCAGGAGCAAGACAAGGGTGTTTTCTTTCACCACTATTATTTAACATAGTTCTGGAAGTCCTAGCTATAGCAATCAGAGAAGAAAAAGAATTAAAAGTAATCGAGATAGGAAAAGAAAAAGTAAAGCTCTCACTTTTTCCAGATGACATGATACTGTATAATGAAAACCCTGAGACAGTATTAGAAAATTCCTAGAGCCAATCAGTGAATTTAACAAAGTTGCAGGATACAAAATCAATGCGCAGAAATCACTTACATTTCTCTATACTAACAGTGAAATATCAGAAAGAAAAATTAAGGAATCAATTCCATTCACCACTGCAACAAAAAGAATCAAATATCTGGAAATAAACTTACCTAAGAGACAAAAGAACTGTACACAGAAAATTATAAGACATTAATGAAAGAAATCAAAGATGACAAAAACAGATGGAGAGATGTTCCATGTTCCTGGGTAGGAAGAATCTATACTGTGAAAATGAATATACTACCAAATGTAATCTACAGATTCAATGTGATCCTTATCAAATTACCAATGGCGTTTTTCACAGAACTAGAACAAAATATTTCACAAATAATATGGAAACACCAAAGACCCCAAATAGCGAAAGCAGTCTTAAGAAAGAACAATGGAACTGAAGGAATCAACCTTCCTGACTTCAGATTATACTACAAAGCTAGAGTCATCAAGACAGTATGGTAGTGGCACAAAAACAGAAATATAGACCAATGGAACAAGATAGAAAGTCCAGAAATAAACCCATGCAGATATGGGTACCTTGTTTTTGACAAAGGAGGGAAGAGTGTACAATGGGGCAAAGACAGCCTCTTCAATGAACGGTGCTGGGGAAACTGGACAGCTACATGCAAAAGAATGAAATTAGAACACTTCCTAACATCATACACAAAGATAAACTCAAAATGGATTAAAGACCAAAATGTAAGACTAGAAACTTTAAAATTCTTAGAGAAAAACATAGGCAGAACACTTGATGACATAAATCAAAGCAAGATCCTCTATGACCCACTTCCTAGAGTAATGGAAATGAAAACAAAAGTAAACAAGTAGAACCTGATTAAACTTAAAAGCTTTTGCACAGCAAAGGAAACTATAAGCAAGGTGAAAAGACAACCCTCAGAATGGAAGAAAATAATAGCAAATGAAAGGATTAATTTCCAAAATATATAAGTAGCTCATACAACTCAATGCCAGAAAAACAAACAACCCAATCAAAAAGTAGCAGAAAGACCTAAACAGACATTTCTCCAAAGAAGACATATAGTTGGCTAACAAACACATAAAAAGACGCTCAACATCACTCATTATTCAGTTCAGTTCAGTTCACTCTCTCAGTCGTGTCCGACTCTTTGTGACCCCACGGACTGCAGTATGCCAGGCTTTTTGTCTGTCACCAACTCCTGGAGTTTACTCAAACTCATGTCCATTGGGTCCGTGATGCCATCCAACTGTCTCATCCTCTGTCATCACCTTCTGCTCCTACCTTCAATCTTTCCCAGCATCAGGGTCTTTTCAAATGAGTCAGTTCTTCACATCACATGGCCCACGTATTGGTGATTCAGCCTTAGCATCGGTCCTTCCAGTGAATATTCAGGACTGATTTCTTTTAGCCCTGGTTGAATCTCCTTGTAGTCCAAGGGACTCTTGAGAGTCTTCTCCAACACCAGAGATCAAAAGCATCAATTCTTATTATTAGATATATGCAAATCAAAACCACAATGAGATATCACCTCATACTGGTCAGAACAGCCATTATCAAAAAGTCTACAAACCATAATGCAGGAGAGGGTGTGGAGAAAAGGGAACACTCTTGCACTGCTGGTGGGAATGTAAACTGATACAGCCACTATGGAAGATGGTATGAAGATTACTTAAAAAGCTAGGAATAAAACCACCATATGATGCAGCATATACATATGCTCTCCTATACATACACCCTGAGCAAACCAAAATTGAAAGAGACGTATGTATCCCATTGTTCACTGAAGCACTATTTACAATAGCTAGAACATAGAAGCAACCTAGATGTCCATCAACAGATGAATGGATAAAGAAGTTGTGGTACATATACACAATGGAATATTACTCAGCCATAAAAAAGAACACATTTGAGTCAGTTCTTATGAGGTGGATGAACCTAGAACTTATTATATAGAGTGAAGTGTAGTCTAATGCACATATATGGAATCTAGAAAAATGGTACTGAAGAATTAATTTATAGGGCAGCAACAGAGAAACAGACTTGGAGAATAGACTTATGGACATGGGGACAGAGTTGGAGAGGGTGAGATGTACGGAAAGAGTAACATGGAAACTTACATTACCATATGTAAAATAGATAGCCAATGGGAATTTGCTATATGGCTCAGAAACTCAAAAAGGGGCTCTGTATCAAACTAGAGGGGTGAGATGGGAGGGAGGTTCAAAAGGGAGGGGATATATGTATACCTACTGCTGAATCATGTTGAGGTTTGGCAGAAAACAACAAAATTCTGTAAAGCAATTATCCTTCAATAAAAATATAACTTAAGAAAAAAAATCCACCCTGCAATGTGGGAGACCTGGGTTGATCCCTGGGTTGGGAAGTTCCCCTGGAGAAGGGAAAGTTTACCCACACCAGTATTCTGGCCTGGAGAATTCTATGGACTGTATAGTCCATGTGTGGTCGCAAAGGGTTGGACACGACTGAGTGACTTTCACTTCACTTCACTTCAACCCAATTTCTTACATTTTCACTTCCTTTCCTCTTGGATGCTGTGATTAGTCACATAAGTTCCCTCTCAGGAATAAAGACTTATTCCCTCTGCTACTGAGAGGGCTGCCAGTGAAAGCCCTCAGGTGACAGTCTGTTACAGGGACTGTCTAGGCTGCTGGGATCTGCATTGACCAAGGTCACACCCCGCTCCCTGAATTTCTTGTATCCAGTGATTGATTGACTGATTTGTCTATGAAAAGACCCCACCCTCTTGCTTGAACCTCAGAGAGCACTGAATGGATATCACATCTTTGGAACTTCCAGTAGGACTGAGACAAGTGTTGAGACTTCATTGTAGTTTACTTTTTCCTTCTTTTTGGTCTTGCTCTCCTTCCTTTCCTTCTGCAAGGCAGTCCCTAATAGTCCTTCTACTTGTTAATCTCCATCTTGAGCAATGACTTCCAGGGAACTCAACCTGCAACACTCTGTGAGTTTTAATGTTTTTACAACATTATAGGGTCTTCAGTCTCAGACAAGTTTGGTGAGATACTGAAATCAGAGTACATGGGCTGATTAGCTGTGAGATACTGAGTGGGTCACTTAGCATCTCTAAACCTCATCTTGACACAGAGAATGGCATTAGTAATCATGAATTTAATAAGAAAATGAAGATAAAACACAGCATGGTAACTGGCACATAAGGAGCTCTCAATGTACAAAAAATACATGAATTATTATTAAGGAGAACATCACACAACCTCTGAAATATTGAACAAGAGATTCAGTGAAGACAGAGTAAATAACTTGCTCAGGGTGCATAGTTGGGGCAGAGTTGAAACTAAAATGGAGGTCTCTTGACTCTGCTGCACTGTGTTGACTTTAACTTTTAACCAAACACTTGAGAGTATAAAAATGGTACTACATAGCAATAGTTGTATTTCACACATTTATGCTTAAAAACAGTCAAGTTTCATAAGAGGTGACTATAATTATCCTTAAGTTTTAAAAGAGATTAGAATTCAAGCAACATTTTTAATTCAAAAGAACTTTTGGAAATATTTCTTTTTTTGTCTCTACTTCTGATTCCAATCACAGAAATGAAAGTCCTGGAGACTGGTTAACATGCCTTCTGTATTTCTGAGGTGCCTTCAGAATATGATTTATGCACTAAGAACTTACAGCATTATTGACCGTCTTGTTGTCATGAGATAATGGAAGTCTCTCTGCTCCCTAGAGGTAAATTATACTTGATTTTTTTCCCTAAAAAATTAAAGCCAAGGAAAATCATTTTCAAGGAGAAACTTATCAAAGACAGGTAAAAATTGCCTTATATTATCTAGAGTTTAAACTGTGCAATAGGTGACTATAGTACTCAATCCAAGGATTATTATTCAAGTCACAGTTATGACATAACAAAGTTTAAATTATTTTCTTGCTTTCTTCTGTCAATACTTAACCAATCAACAGATATTTATTAAGCACCTACTATGAACTTGGCAATATCTACCCTTCCTTATTCCCAGAGGATGAAAACAAACCTATTCTATTAAGATTTGAACTCCAATTTTCATGTATTTATACAAGACATTTAATGTAAATGTTCAAGAAAAAATCATCACAGTGTTAGCATTGTATAAACTTGAAGAATCTACTTTTCATTAAAACCCTCACCCCTCCATTAACACTCACTTAAATAACATATTTTGATATTTAACAATAATCAAAGGTATAATTGATAAGGCACTTATTGAAAGTGATCAAGCCTTTTATCTTCTTAATATTTAAGACTCATATTATATATTGTAGAGCATATGTCTTTCCAAAAATGTTCAAGTTTCATAATTCAATTAGCAGTAAACATAAACCATGTCAAAATAGTGTCACAGGTGAGTGGCATTTTGATGCTCTTATTTCTGAACACAGAGCAAGAAATATTGACCCTATTACAAAGAATAAACATCAATAAAACAGCAGGTCTCTGATAAACAGTATAATTACCAGAAGGATCTGGCTATTTACACATCAGGACCTCTGTCTTCATATATCTTATCCTGTTATATAATTATCAAATAAAACAGTAATTCCAGAATAAGTAATAGCAATCACACAGAGTACTGCATAGTTAAATATTTTCATCTTAGTTGGAAGACATTAGTATATAATATTTAACAAATAATTACTCTGAATTTCTAAACACTGAACCAAACTGAAAAACCAATCAGCAGCTGGTGAGAGGGCATTTCTTTCATTCTTCTCACATGTGTTTCACTTTAGTTTAAAAAAAAAAAAAGAACTGTCCTTTTAAGACATGGTGCTTTTTCATCTAGGCTTTTAGTTTGGGGAGGTTTCCTTTTGTAAATCAGTTCTTAAAAGAATGAATTCCTCATTCCAATGGGAGGTTCTTTTGCTTTGCAGGCAAGTATCTCGGTATTCTTTTTCTTCCAGTGCTGTGATGGGTACACTAAGAACGGTCTCTTGCTGAGCTGTGTAGCTCCTACAGATGAGGACAGCAGGAGACCAGGCAGATAGCCAAGACGGAGAGTGAGAGGAGCTGAGATCACAGCCAAGGCTGCAGAAGGCAATCTGCTTCATAAAAGCAGAAAAAGGAAAGCTCTTGCTCTGAGCCCTAAGGTTCTCCTTAAAGTCTGCCGGTTTGTGCACTTGCTTGCCCTCAATTGACCTGGGCTTCTGAGGAGCAGAAAAGCTTTATGGAGATATGATTCTGAGTCACAACTTTGCATCATAATAGGTTTGTAAAGTCTCATTGGTAGGAATAGTATGCAGGTGTGTGGAGACTGCCAGATTGATTGATAGGCCTCTTCCTAGCTGCCATTCAGAAAGAAGATGCTCTTCATTCTTTCTTTGGAGAAGGCTTTGGCCAGTTTCTCTCCAAGCCATTTCCTTTTATAAAAAAAAAAAACAACTTTGTTTTGTTTGTCCTTTAGGATTAGTGCCACTGTTTCAGGCTGAGCAGGATGGAGCATTTCAGTGTCACTCACACCAGTCAGTCAAACTGTGACAAAAGGCAGGCTCTTCCTGTCAGGATCTTGAGAAGGAGAGGAGGGGGCGCTCCACAGGGGCTCTCTTTGCAGCCCTTAATGCTTTTGGTCCTGAAAGGAAAGAATGGGAAGGAGCAGGAAATTAGACTTAAGTCACCTCCAAATCAGTACAGAGTTCAATCCTAGCTGGTGTTTGTTTATAAAATAGCTCTCTAAGTAATTCACACTCTGTTTCCCATTTAACCTCTTGGCCACATGGCATTCAGCCTACTGAGGAGATTTTCTGGAGTTGTTCATAAAAGTGCTGAGTTTGACACCGACAGAAAGGAATTTGGGGTCAGAATTACTATTTTAAACTTAGGCCTTTGGGATTTATAAAAGATGTTTCCGATATGCTAGAACAGCTGGAAGAGTCTGTGAGATCTGTAGTGTAAGCGAGGGCTTCCTTAATTTGTATTACAGGTGAGGAAAACCAGGCCCCAGGAGGTTGGCTGACTTTCTCCTGTACCTTCAGAACTTGTGATAACATCTTGCAGTCCTAAGGCACAGGACTACTGAAGGGGAGAGCAAACCCCTCCATGCTCCCAGACCACTCCCAAGTTGAAGCTGCACTTGGCAGGGGGGACAGTGGGTATCCCCTTGTCTCTCCCAGTCCCAGCTGAGGGTATTTCAGTCTCCACCAGATAAAAAGACACATTCAAAACCATTAGCGCATTTTTTTTTTTTTCTCTGTGAGGGTGGAGTTGGGACTGGTCACTGAGCAATTGTGATGACCCAGAAATTACATGAATTCATTTCTTTCTTTTTAGATAAAAGTACTTCTATTCCCATTTTTCTATGGCTCATTTTCAAGAGAAGAGTGGAAAAAAAAAGTCCAGCATCTTTGCTAGCAGACTCTCCTTTTCTATGCACAGTCTTTTATTATCTATCTTGATTCTCAGCCAATATCTTACTTTTTTGTACTTTGTGTCATTTAATCACCTAAAGAATCTGACTCAGTGTCCATCCCACTGGATCACAGACTACTCCTCCTTTATCTGTATCTCCCAGGAGGAGAGGGAGGGCCTAGAAACCTTTTCCCCTCTGTTTGCTCCTGTCCTGACCATATAACTTCCTTTTCTGCCAGATCTCTTTTGAGGTGTTATTCATTTCTGAACTGATTCTTTAAAAATTAATTTTATGTAACAACAGAAAAATCTCTGGGAAAGTTATCTCATAATTAAAACAGACAAAGACTTGCTTCATATATGTGTACAGAAATGCAAAGAAATATATGTATAAATGTACATGCCTATATAAATATATATCGTATAAGATTTATCAAAAATCTCTTTTTAGGTTTATTTTTAATTTTTTTTTTTTTTAGTTCAAACACAGGCCAAAAGAGGAAAAACAAAGGTAATTGAATTCAATACATCCTCTTTAATTGTTTTTCTTTGTGGAGGGGCAAGCAATTGTATGATGAAATGTTTCTACTTGGGCCATATCATATTGAAAGCCCTCTTTCTAACTACTCTTTGTGTGTCTTGGTACAGTTGAGGTAAAATAACAATAGTAACAAAGAGAAAGGAAATAACAATTTGCTAATGCATGGTGAAAGTACTTAAAAATAAAAAATGTTGGTGGAAGACTAGGATCAAACCTGCTCCCATTTCAGTCCTTGATTACGGTTTTGACTGCAAGCCACACACATATGCAAGAACATGTACACACAGGCATACACATACTCACTCACATTTTTTACTTTATAAAGTCTTTACAAACCAGTGTTATTGTTCTGTGGGATTATGAGACTATCCTGACAATTTTGTATTGGGTTAATCAAAATAGCACAAGTTTATTTTATCAGCTGACATCCAATCAGGAAAACAGAAGCCACCTGGAATATTTCAAACAGAAATTGAAACAGAAAATTGGTTACACAGATGCTGCTATAGGTGAGAGGCTAATAAAGAAATGGTGATGCAATTTAGAATTTAGACTTAGGAGGCAGCCACAACTACTGTTATTCCTGAGAGAATAAAAGGACCAAGTGGCTTTGCTGGAGCTTAGGGTCAGGGATAACTTAGTAAAAGGTGAAAACAAGGAGGACTCTGAGAGAGAGGCTGTCTCATGAAACTGTAATAGCACCGGAGGCTCAGACACAGAGAAGTCAAGAAAAGGACACCAGGCTTTTAGTGATGACTCCTATTGACCAAGTGGAAGTGAAAGTGTTAGTTACTCAGTCATGTCTAACTCTTTGTGACCCCGTGGACTGTAGCCCACCAGGCTCCTCAATCCATGGAATTCTCCTGGCAAGAACACTGGAGTGGGTTGCCATGCCCTCCTCCAGGGGATCTTCCCAACCCAGGTATCGAACCCAGGTTTCCCACATCACAGACAGAATTTTTTACCATCTTAGCTACCAAGGAAGCCCCATTGACCAAACCTACATGGAAACCAGGGGAAAAGAAAGCCTTGTAAATGTCATTTCGTGTGAAACAGAACACAGCAGCAGAAAGGCAGAGAAAGGATCTGAGAGCAAATAGACAAACGGCAAATCACAGGCTTGCTAATTATCTAACATATCTGGCACAGAGTAAACACTTAATAAATGTGAGGTTTCTTTGTTATAGCAATCTGTTTTAACAAATAGACATGGCAGTAATTAGTTGAAAGTTCAAGTAAAATGAAAAGCCAAAGAGTATTTTACAGTAACTGTTCATAACAGTTGAGTTGATTGTAACTCCTGCTTATACAACATAGCTGAGATAGCTTTTGGTTATTGAAATATTTGCAAGAGTCATCCCATCACAAAGTGGCAAATATATTTGAGAGGAAACGTTCCGAGGACTTGAGGAAATTTTAATCATCTCTTCAATTTCACAAAAAACCACTGGCACTGCCTAACTACTCATGCTTTATGGCTAGGAAGTAGATGCCTAATATTCCACTCTTCAGCTCTGGTACCTCATAGCTATTAATATAATATCATCACTACCAGTGCAACAGGATATACTGCTCAGAGGATCTTGTCTTTGAAGTGAAATGAAACCCTAAAGCTTTCATTTGCCTAATGAAAACTTGAGCCAGAAAGTTTCTCCATTTCTGATCACATATGGAGCTTTCTAAGGTCACTTTGGCTTGGGACACCAGATGCTGATCCTGCATGTGGCATTCTCATCCAAATTTGGAGCAGGTGCCAATTATCAGAACAGGAAACAGATATTCAATCCTAAGAAAATTTCCCCCTTGGTTACATAAGGAGGGCTCTTCAGTGCTAAATTATAAAAGGATCCATATTAGCTTACTGCCTTAAGTACCAATCTATGTAGGTTTTTGTCTTCTCCTTGGCCTATGACTTCTTGGAAACCTGGGCATAAACATTCAGATCTCACATAAGAAGGCTTTATATAAATATGAATGTGATTTTCCCTAAATCTAAAGGTGGCTTTCATTAAAAAGCAACATTAGACTCCCTCTAATAGCCAGCATAGTATGAAGAAAAATAGCCCGAGATCTGAGAAAATGGGTACTGACACAGATGTTTCTGTGTGGGGGCCTCTGCCCTTCCTTCTTTTCCAAATATACAACACTGAGTGGTGGCTGTCAGGGTCAGGAGAGGAGGAAGTTCTCAGATGCCCGTGCAAAGCAATAATCTTCAAGTGAATGCCAGGCCGACAGGGATGTGGTGTTAGTTACAAGGAAGTCAGGAGGCCAGGACTGAGAGTCAAGGAAAGTTAAAAACAAAATCAGTATGAGGGGAAGGGTCACAGAAGGAAGCAAAGATGAGAGTCAGAAGGAAAACATCTGTGGGCATTGTAAGAGCTAACAGGGAGGGGAAGAAGACAAGCACATTTTTTCTTTGCTTTATGTTGCATGTTGCATGGTTTTGATATCCTCCCATTTTCTTTATAATATTCTCAACTCAAGACTGCTAATGTGTGGATATGAGTTACTCTGTCTAAAATGAGGGTCACTAACCAAATGTTACCACTCACCTACTCACTCCTTCAGCACTATTTCCTTGCTGCTTTTACCAAATATCCAGCCCCCACCAAGTTCATGACTGTTTTGGTCTCATGTGGTTGGAATATATTAGGGAGGGAACACACTCCAGTCTATATCTTGCTGCATTATCCTAAGATGAATAAGAGATTATTTCCCATCATTTTGCTCAATAGGATTTGGGTTTGCTTGCTTTTGAGAGAAATTTGAATAAGTGGGTAAAAGGAGTATTTTGTTGTTTTTACAATTTTTTTTTTCCTCAGTAGTAGAGACATGAGTTACACTCTTTGTTTCATGTTTTCAACATAAGCCATTTTTAAAAATTCAATTTTAGTTTTTCTGTTTTTCTCTCTCATCTCCCTTTCCTACATTCATCTTCCTCCTTTCCTATAGGCACCTGCACTGAGGTATTGGGCTTCAAACTTTTGGTATGATTGTATCCTTATAAAATTTGTAGTGGTATTAAGGTATTTAATTAGGTTATTGTATTTAAATTGTGCTTAAATACAAATGTGCTATGAATTTCATTCTATTTGTAAATTCTGTGTACTTTGCTACATGAACATTTATGTACATATTGTCAATTGTGACATCATACAGTATGTATCTATCATATTTTGGTTATCCATCCAGTCTCATTTTCTTGGCTACCTCAAAGTCTTCTCTTCTGTAAAAACTGCCATGATGAACAATCTCACACATGGTCCCTTAGGGATCAGCATAAGAAATCCTCTGGGATATATACCCTGGATAAAGATGGCTGAGATGTTGGTTATACAGACACACTATTTCTCTCACTGCTGCCAAATTGTAAAGCAAATGTTTTATAATTCTTTTGGCCATCTGGTTTCCATTTGACCTCTAAATGATACAGAAATTCCAAATCAATACTCCTTAGCCTCATGTCTCATCGCTCCAAAATTTCCTGCATAAATTTGTCTTCTTTCGTAGAACCACATTATGACCTGCCGATATTCTGCTGCATCAAAAATAAATCTGAGCTTGCTTTTGAAATGTTCACTACATTTATTAGAAGTGGTATAGATTGAGATACCACAATATGATTTTTAAAGCCATTACTAACCTGATCATTAAACACTTGAATTCGCAGCATTTCAAGCCATACTGATAGTCCCAGGTGAGATGCACTTCCTGTTGGGGAATGTGAGTAAAGAATTCAAGTTCAAAATCCTCCAATTCTGCATGAAATTTTGCATTCATTCTTATCACATGAACAGTCACAACTTCTCAAGATTATATGCTGCTTTACTAGCATAGCAAAGAAACAAAAGCTATAAAATAAGATTCTTTCATAAATAGTTTTGGTATGACATAAATCTTCTGAAACTCTTTCTCTTAATACTCATCAACTGCTGACATAGTTTGATGACAAGAATAAATCTTCATTTACCTAAGTAGAAGGGTTCTGAAGCACAGGGGTGCCATCCTTTGTGGTTTTTCTCCACCTTACTAACTGATCCTTCTTAGCTATCTTTACTGGCTCCACTCACTGGCCTCCTGGGCCTTCTCTTTTTCTATGTCCCTTCCTTGACCTTTATGTGACTTCCTTAGAAAGACTTTGAAATGGCAACCCACTCCAGGATTCTTGCCTGGAGAATACCATGGGCAGAGGAGCCTGACAGGCTACAGTCCATGGATCGCAAGAGTTGGACACGACTTAGCAACCAAACCACCACCTGATGGTTGTCAACTGTGTTGTCACCAGATGGTTGTCAACCACCACTCAGCCAATATGAAGTAATCACATAGCCTCTTTCTCTTTTTTTCTCTCCATCTCCTCCTCTCCCTACTCCCTCTCTGAAGGGGCATATATATATAACATACTATGGCACTTCTCTCCCATAGAATACATATTTCATAAAAGCAAGATCCTCGTATCTCTTATAAACATCTATATCTCTTATGTCTAGAACAATACTTTTTTTTTTTTTTTTGACTGAGTGAATGAAAAAATGGTACAGGGAATTTTAATGGTATGTGCCATAAATCAAAGCAAGGTTTTCATAATATGACTAGGGAAAGAATACTACCTGAATCCCACCCCAGACCATAACCACTTCTTATCACAATGCTCTCAATAATACATTTTGTAACAATGGCACAAAAAACACAATCACATTACTGTCAGCTAGGCTTGTGTCCAAACCTCAGTGAGAAGTTTTACCCTGCAATCCTTAGGGCCCTTTATTGAATTCTAACCTAAATTCTATAGTATTTTTGTATTCAGGTTGTTATAGAATATCAGAGGATGAAAAAGAAGAAAGAATCAATATTTAAGATGCAAGAGAGAAAGGAACAGGATGGCCAGGACTACTGTCTTATGCTTTAGACTTTACAACATGAGGAGACAGAAAAGCATGCCATATTTTTGTGTGGTATTTCAATGAATTATGAACTGTCTCATGATGAACTATAGCTATGCATGTTCTGGAATCTGACTGATCAGTTTATTTTTATCCTTCTTGAAGCAAGATAAAAATGCAAGTGTAGAGCGGGTGACCAAAGGGGCATCCTTCTAGCATGCTTCTACTTAATCTCTATCTTTTATCCAGATGTGGTCATTACCTGCTCTCCAGCTGTCACTTTGGACTTTTGAGATGAAAAGCAAGAGACAGTTTTTAAAGCACTCCACAGCATTCAGAACACTTTTATCACAAAAACAATCTCTTTAGAGTTTTACTACAGCATTTTGAGGTGGACAAGGCAAATACTAACATGCCCATCTCAAGGATTAAGAAACACTTGATCTCATACTTAGGAAATTTTGCCACAGCCATTGGCCACAGTAAAGTTTTTGCTCCTCTTGTTTCTTTCTAATCACCTCTTATATCAATATATATATAGCGGGGTTACTGGATTTTGTGGTGAGAAAAAGGATGTCTCATATCTGATACAATAGTTTTTATGGTTGATTTTATTAACTGCGATTATTTTAGTTTGTATAGATAGTTCTTCTGATAAGCCCCAAAGTACATTCTATACATTTCTACAAGTAGAAAGTAGAAATGTACTTTCTACTTTATCAGTGATGAGAGAGAATTGAGAAAGTTCAGGATAAAAAAGCAAAATACATGTCTCTTCTAGAGAATAGGAGAAAATGTATAGGAGTTTATAGTCTATGTAGTCATGGCTGGAAATTTTAAATTTTGCATTTTCTTTTGTACATGCAAAAGGGATGAAAGATCATTCAGAAATCTTGTTCATAATGTGCTTAGAAAAATCTTAACCTTGTTAAAGAAACTAAAGCAACTGTTTTCTATGAGAGGGAAATTCAGTGCTTACAATTTTGCAGATGAAAGTCCTTAAAACACAAATGCCCTGTCTCCTTAGCATGTATATTACATAACATTTAGTTAGATGCACACTAAGTTGTTTAATTTTAGTTGAGTTTTGAGTTCATGTTGGTCTATGCCATGTTTCTTGGCTCAAGTCAAAGGTAAGGCAACAGGGAATGTGCTTTATCCCTGAAAGATATTACTGTGTGAGACACCCTATAAAAGTTAAATTTATTTAATACTTGCAGCAAGTCAACATTTTTATGATTAATATGGCTATTGACCACAGACTTTTTATATACTATTTCAAGTTCGTGTTTGAGGATCTCAATAAATCATCTAATGTCACTGAGTTTAGGGTCCTGCCTAGGAAATTTTGGTCCAGTTTATTGAGCCACACACAACAGATCTGCCATAAATAATAATGTGCTATTTATGGCATTCCTGCTCCACTTAATAAAACATGAAAAAAAATGATGAAATAAACTTGGAAGAATAATAGTAAAAACTGAGTAAATTCTTACAGTCTTAAACAAAATAGCTGAACAGAGTCACTATGTTTTATACTGGCTTATTGGTTTGTATGTGTGTGTATTGTGTATGGTGCTCATTCTATCTGACTCATAGCAGTTCAATCTTATTATATATAGATAGATCTCATGTATTGTTAATTATTTACCTCCCAGAGTTTCTCTTAATTATTGATCTGATTAATATCTAGTCTTATTGAAATCAATTAAACAAAAGCTTGAAGGAGTCTTGTTTAATGGCTCTATCAAAGACTACTGTGACTGATCTACCTTCAACCAAGCATACATCTCTCTGCATAATTAGCATCTTCTTTGACTATGTATAAGACTTAGAGAAGGACATTTAAAACTGCATGGCATGTAGAAGAAGATGAAATCAATCAGCCTTTTTCTAATCTATGATTTAATATTACAATGTGAGTCTGTTGCTTATCAGAAAGGTTTTAGAAATTAAATCACAAATGCTATCTCTATTATTCTAAGATAAGGATATGAAAGCTCTTTTCATTTGATTGCTTGCTTTGATGCAAAGAAATATCATAACTTTTTGTCTAATAGTTTTCTCCTAATTTTGAGTTTTATGTCATGCTCAGTAGCTTAGTCATGTTTCTTTGTGACCCCATGGACTGAGGCAGGCAAAAATACTAGACTGGCAAGGCCTGGCTCCTCTGTCCATAGAATTTTCCAAGCAAGAATACTGGACTGGGTTACTATTTCCTCCTCCAGGGGATCTTCCCAAGCCAAGATCAAACACACATCTCCTGTATGAGACTGCATTGGCAGGCCAATTCTTTACCGCTGAACTGCCTAGGAATCCCAAATAAGCAAATATTATAGTTAGACATGTCTAGCACAAGGCTGATATATGAAAAATTCAACAACTATTTATTGACTGTTAATGGTTGTCTTTACTATTATTTCAAATCAACTTTTAGTCATCAGGTTCCTATCAGGCAGCTCATGACCCACACAGTATACTTAAGAAGTAGTAATGGCCTACTGCAATAGTACATTGTTCTTCTTGCCTGGAGAATCCCATGGACGGAGAAGCCTAGCAGGTTACAGTCCATGGGGTCGCAAAGAGTCGGACACGACTGAGTGACTTCACCTTCACCATCACCTTCATTTTATTCCAGTAGTTTCACTCCCAAATACCTTAAAGGATGGGCCTTGTAAGTTAGTTAAAAAAGAAAGGTCTCCAGGTTTTCCATATCACTGTTACTCAGTGAGAAGCCTCCAGTCTAAGCAGTGCTTTTGTCTAGATCTCCCTGGTCTTCAAAGTTAGTGCAAGAAGCTCTCTACACATGCATACAATGTGACTGTTAGAGGAACATTGCTTAGTTTTGACCACCACAGACCTCTGGGTATGTTTGAGAACTCTGTTTCACAGGAGAATATCTCTTATCTGAAGCAAAAGTAAGACATAAGTTTGAACACAGTGCATCCTAGTTGAAAGTGAAAGTGTCTCAGTCATGTCTGACTCATTGTGACCCTGTGGACTATACAGTCCATGGAGTTCTCCAAGCCAGAATACTGGAGTGGGTAGCCAGTCCCTTCTCCAGGGGATCTTCCCAACCCAGGGATTGAACCCAGGTCTCCTCTTTGGTAGGAAGATTCTTTACCAATGAGCCATCTGGGAAGTTCCATATCCTGGTTACCTACAATTAAAAAGATAGGAAAGGAAATAAAAAATAACATTGACTCATTAAAATTTCCCCAAGGTGTATGAGGTAGAAAGTATAGATGTTATTATTCCCATTTCAAAGATAAAGAAATAGTGTTCAGAAGAAATTCATTCATTGTACAAAGTCACCACATACTCAATTTATCAGTTAGGCCCCTGGCAAGATAGAGATGGCATACACACAAACTGGGTAACTGGAGATAATTTAATAGAGGGCTGTTTACAAAGCTGGAGGGAAGGGCTAAGAAAAGTAAAATGAAGTGGTGCTGTTTATTGTGGCTGATATTAGTTTGGGACCTGAAAGGACCAAGGGGAGAGAACAGTTTCTGCAAACCAAGAGTGTGCCACCAGAAAGGTCAAGTCGCATTAAAAGGTCCCAGTAAAACCACAGTTACCCAAAAAGAAGGAAAGAAAAGGATTGAATACCCTCTCCCAACTTCCCTTGACCCAGGGATTGAATATAAGACCCTCACTCCCACCCTGCCACCATATTACAGGCAGATTCTTTACCATCTGAGCCCCCAGAGAAGTCCGTGAATATTGGAATGGGTTGCCATTGTCTTCTCCAGGGGATCTTCCTGACCCAGGAATCGAACTGGGGTCTCCTGCATTGCCGGCAGGTTCTTTATCACCTGAACTACTAGGGAAGCAGGCTACAAATGAAAATAGCAGTGAGCATGAAGGCTGATTTTAATATTTATTAAGACCAAAGTCTTTGACTGTGTGGATCACAATAAACTGTGGAAAATTGTGAAAAAGATGGGAATACCAGACCACCTGACCTGCCTCTTGAAAAACCTATATGCAGGTCAGGAAGTAGCAGTTAGAACTGGACAGGGAACAACAGACTAGTTCCAAATAGGAAAAGTAGTACGTCAAGGCTATATATTGTAACCCTGCTTATTTAACTTATATGCAGAGTACATCATGAGAAACGCTGAGCTGGAAGAAGCACAAGCTGGAATCAAGATTGCCGGGAGAAATACCAATAACCTCTGATATGCAGATGACACCACCCTTATGTCAGAAAGTGAAGAGGAACTAAAAAGCCTCTTGATGAAAGTGTAAGAGGAGAATGAAAAAGTTGGCTTAAAGCTCAACATTCCGAAAACTCAGATCATGGCATCTGGTCCCATTACATCATGGGAAATAGATGAGAAAATAGTGGAAACAGTGTCAGACTTTATTTTTTGGGCTCCAAAATCACTGCAGATGGTGACTGCAGGCATGAAATTAAAAGACGCTTACTCCTTTGAAGAAAAGGTATGACCAATCTTGATAGCATATTCAAAAGCAGAGACATCACTTTGCCAACAAAGGTCTGTCTAGTCAAGGCTATGGTTTTTCCAGTGGTCATGTATGGATGTGAGAGTTGGACTGTGAAGAAAGCTGACCGCCGAAGAATTGATGCTTTTGAACTGTAGTGTTGGAGAAGACTCTTGAGCGTCCCTTGGACTGCAAGGAGATCCAACCAGTCCATTCTGAAAGAGATCAGCCTTGGGTGCTCTTTGGAAGGACTGATGTGGAAGCTGAAACTCCAGTACTTTGGCCACCTCATGCGAAGAGTTGACTCATTGGAAAAGACTCTGATGCTGGGAGGGATTGGGGGCAGGAGGAGAAGGGGACAACTGAGGATGAGATGGCTGGATGGCATCACCGACTTGATGGACGTGAGTTTGAGTGAACTCTGGGAGTTTGTAATGGACAGGGAGACGTGGCGGGCAGCAATTCATGGGGTCGCAAATAATCAGACACAACTGAGAAACTGAACTGAACTGAAGACAAAAGTAACTTTATTTTGAAAAGGACAAAAAACAAAAAACAAAAAACATTTCTTTCTCTCCTCCATATCAAGAATAAGACAAAGACTGATTGCCAGTGGTATATTTAGAAATTAGTGATTAGATGCCTATTATCGTTCTCACACTGCTTTTGGTCTTTCAGAAAATAATATGTATATATATGTATTTATATATATACAAAGAGTATAGACCCAGCCCTTAAGAAGCTCACAAGTCTAGTTAAAAAATCATATGTTATTGTCATAAAAGATGTAAAATCTGTTTTCTATTTTATTTGGATCTACAATTGTCTGAATAGAACTATCAAGGGATGTTTAATAAATCTTGTGTTAAATTGTTCTGTGGTCACATAAGCTTGGGGGAAAATGTTAGAGAAAAATTAAAGAGCTTATTTGTAGCAGGAATTTTCAGAGACTTAATCGTGGTAAATGTTGTACAACATTTCAAAAGTACGGAATATTTTCTGAACTTATTTCCCAGGACACATTTTTCCCCATGTATAAGGTCTCTGATGGAGAAGGAAATGGCAACCCACTCCAATGTTCTTGCCTGGAGAATCTCAAGGATGGGGGAGCCTGGTGGGCTGCCGTCTATGGGGTCGCACAGAGTCGGACACGACTGAAGCGACTTAGCAGCAGCAGCAGCAGCAAGGTCTCTGAAGATTAAGTACTTCATATACAGAAAAATTTTTGAAAACTATGACCACATGTCACCACCCTGATGCTGGGAAAGATTGAAGGCAAAAGGAGAAAAGGGAGGCAGAAGATGAGATGGTTAGATAACATTACCAACTCAATGGATGTGAGTTTGAATAAGTTCTGGGAGATAGTGAAGGACAGGGAAGCCTGGCATACTGCAGTCCATGGGGTTGCAAAAAGTTGGACACAGCTTAGCAACTGACATCAACAACATGACCACATGATTTCATCATTTCAAATTTGTGTAGATCTTCTTTTCATAATTTAGCTTCTATTCAAATATTTTAGCTTTAGGTTAGTGTCCCCTAGACTAACTATTAGATAATTTTTCAGCAAAATACAGATGTTAAATGCAATAAAAGAATTCATATTTAAAAAGAAGATTTACTTTATAAAATCCTTTTCTAAATATAAATAATTATCCTTTGACCTATGGTTTGTAAACCTAAATTTTGTTTATTAAATTTCTTAAATTAGTATATGTCTGCATCAGTTTTAAGGGTTTTAATGATCATGTCACCTGTCTTCTGATCAACTCACTTTATTTATTCATTTTTAATCTCAGGTTTATTTATTTATTTATTTATTTACCTTATAATATTGTAGTGGTTTTGTCATACATTGACATGAATCTGCCATATATATACATGTGTTCCCCATCCTGAACCCCCCTCCTATCTCCCTCCTCATCCCATCCCTCTGGATCATCCCAGTACACCAGCTCTGAGCACCCTGTATCATGCATTGAACCTGGACTGGCGATTCATTTCACATGTGGTAATTTATGTTTTAATGCCATTTTCTATTTTATCCCACCCTTGTCCTCTCCCACAGAGTCCAAAAGACTGTTCTATACATCTGTATCTCTTTTGCTGTCTCACATACAGTGTTATCGTTACCATCTTTCTAAATTCCATATATATGTGTTAGTATACTGTATTGGTGTTTTTCTTTCTGGTTTACTTCACTCGGTATAATAGGCTCCAGTTTCATCCACCTCATTAAAACTGATTCAAATATATTCTTTTTAATGGCTGAGTAATACTCCATTGTGTATATGATCACAGCTTTCTTATCCATTCGTCTGCTGATGGACATCTAGGTTGCTTCCATGTCCTGGTTATTACAAACGGTGCTGCGATGAACATCGGAGTACACGTGTCTCTTTCAATTCTGGTTTCCTCAGTGTATATGCCGAGGGAAATCCCCAGCAGTGGGATTGCTGGGTCGTATGGCAGTTCTATTTCCAGTTTTTAAAGGAATCTTCACACTGTTCTCCATAATGGCTCAATTAGTTTGCATTCCCACCAACAGTGTAAGAGGGTTCCCTTTTCTCCACACCCTCTCCAGCATTTATTGCTTGTAGACTTTTGGATAGCCATCATTCTGACTGACATGAAATGGTAACTCATTGTGGTTTTGATTTGCATTTCTCTGATAATGAGTGATGTTGAGCATCTTTTCATATGTTTGTTAGCCATCTGTATGTCTTCTTTGGAGAAATATCTGTTCAGTTCTTTGGCCCACTTCTTGGTTGGGTCATTTATTTTTCTGGAATTGAGCTGCAGGTGTTGCTTGTATATTTTTGAGATTAATTCTTTGTTGCTTCATTTTCTATTATTTTCTCCCATTCTGAAGGCTGTCTTTTCACCTTGCTTATAGTTTCCTTTGTTGTGCAGAAGCTTTTAATTAGGTCCCATGTGTTTATTTTTGCTTTTATTTCCAATATTCTTGGAGGTGGGTCATAGAGGATCCTGCTGTGGTTTATGTCAGAGAGTGTTTTGCCGATGTTTTCCTCTATTGCACTCCAGAGAGAAGAAATCCAGCTCCACCAACCAGAACATCAACTTCCTTTATAAAACTCAGGCAATTAGTATTAACAGTAAGTACAGTAGTTAGGTGCTTCCCAGGTGGTGCTAGTGTTAAAAACCTGCCTGCCAATGCAGGAGACATAAGAGATGCAGGTTCAGTTTCTAGGTCAGGGAGATCCCCTGGAGGAGGGCACAGCAACCCACTCCAGTATTTTTGCTTGGAAAATCCCATGGACAGAGGAGCCTGGTGTGCTACAGTTCATGGGATCTCAAAGAGTCGGACATGACTAAGTGACTAAGCACACATATGCTGTTCAGTCGCTCAGTCATGTCTGACTCTTTGTGACCTCATGGATTGTAGCACACCAGGCTTCCCTGTCCTTCACCAGCTCCTGGAGCATTCTCAAAGTTATATCCATTGAGTTGGTGATTCCATACAACCATTTTGTCCTGTGTTGTCCCCCTTCTTCTCCTGCTCTCAATCTTTCTTGGCATCAGGGTCTTTTCTAATGCGTCAGCTCTTTGCACCAGGTGACCAAAGTACTGGAGCTTCAGCTTGAGCATCAGTCTTTCCACTGAATATTCAGGACTGATTTCCTTTAGGATTGACTGGTTTGACCTTCTTGCAGTCCAAGGGACTCTCAAGAGTCTTCTCCAGGACTAGAGTTCAAAAGCATCAATTCTTCACTGCTCAACCTTCTTTGTGGTCCAACTCTCACATCCATACATGACTACTGGAAAAACCATAGATTTGACTATATGAACATTGTTGGCAAAGTGATGTCTCTTCTGGCATAAGTCTTTTCGAAGGAGGTCATCATTACTGCCATTACCCATACCACAGTTTGACCTCCAAGCCAAACTATAGGGAGGGTACATATCCCCATCATTCAGCAGAAAATTGGATTAAAGATTTACTGAACATGGTCCTGCCCACCAAAGCAAGACCCAGTTTATCCCACAGCCAATCCCTCCAATCAGGAAACTTTCACAAGCCTCTTATTCTCATCCATCAGAGGGAAAACAGAATGAAACCAAAATCACAGAAAACTAACCAAACATCACATGGACCACAGCCTTGTCTAACTCAATGACACTATGAGCCATGCCATATAGGGCCATGCCATATCCACCCAGGGTGGACAGGTTATAGTGAACAGTTCTGACAAAACATTATCCACTGGAGAATGGAATGGCAAACCACTTTAGCCTTCTTGCCTTGAGAACCCCATGAACAGAATGAAAAGCATGCATAGTATTTATGTAGTCATAAACATATGACTAGAAATGTACATACATGAATATATACAGACATATATGAATTTTAGGATATAGCCTGTTAATATTTTTCCCCAGAATATGGCACTATGATTGCTTTTCCTTCTGTGTTGACTTTCCCTATGTCTAATCTCCAGTTCCCAGTGGCTGACATACAGCCTGAATACAGGGCTATAACTGTACATATATGTCCCTGCAAATGCAAACTCATGCTGCTATCTTTACTAAAAGTTGATAGAAGAAGAGTTAGGATCTGTTACTGTGAACCACTGGCTATTCATTAATTAGAATTAACTTTGAAAAAAAAATTTTAAAGATAGATGTGTGTGGAATGGTGGGAGGTGCTCAGCTGAGTCTGGACTTGGAAATAAAGGCACTAAGTGTAGTCTCAAATTGGCACCAGATTAATTGTACAGCTTTAAAGAAGTCACTTTGCAGGACTGGATAGAGATGTGAGGGCATGCTAAATGTCCATTAAAACAAATTCTCTGGAAGTCTTTGCCTTCCATTTATTTAGAGACGGAACTAAGTTCTGTACAGGGTACAGAGAAAGAAGAAAAGGAAATCGCTGGTAGCCTGGCTCAACTTACAGACTCATAATTCTTTCTTTCTTTATCTTTCTTTCTTTCTTTTTTTTTTTTTTTTGCAATAAAGATACTTTTCTCCAGGGTAGAGGGGGTCCAATGTAGCTACTAATGACTCTTGGTGGTTTTAGACTTTTTCTTTCCCCACTCCTAAATACTCCAAAATATTTATTACCAAAACGTTTCCTTCTAAAAATATTTTTGTATAATTACTCTCATTTTTAATATTTAAATATTTTATCACCCATATACTGTCTTAAAATTTTCTATAAGTTAGTGTTTCCAAACAATTGAATTGTTGGCTAGACTTTACTCAGTTCCTTCAACTGAGGCCAGTTTTATCTTCTGAATAATATGATTGAATGACCTCAGTAATTACTAAACCTGAAAATCAGAATCTAGATTAAAAAAAAAATACAAATTCTCTGCTCTTACCCTAGATCAACTGAATCTGAAGATTCCATAAGTAAGGACTCAATCAACATATTTTTATAAGACTTTCTAAATGGATGCTGTAGATATAGTGTGTGCACTGGATTGTGTGTGAGATAACATGACACAAGTGATTTGTTTGGGCATTCTGATCCTAAAGACTGTGACCTGGAAGTGAAAAAGATTAAATAGACTATATGCTGGCTAAATACAAGGATATTTTATTTCTCAGTAGGTATGTCATTACCACTTTAAGGAACGCATAGTAGTCATTGCAGCCTTTCTTTTACACAGGAGGATGCAGAAGACCAGAAAGGGTAAAGGACTTGTATAAGGTCATTAACATCGGGAAAGGATGCATAGCCCCTGACTTCTAGCACAATTATCTTTAAACTATTGCAATTCTAATATGTGAAATACTGAAGAAGGGGGTTTTAAATGTCAGTATCAACTCATTAATGCTTTCCCCCTTCCCAATTCTAGGCCATGAGAAAGAAATGACTTCTGGGTATGCTGTGGTTTTCCTGTTTAAATGAGCCCATTAAAATGGTCCTCTCTTCTTCCTGCCTAACTAGTTTCTCTCGGTTCTCAGTGGATGAAATAATGTGTACTACTTAAGATTCATATTTTCTTTCTAACTATGCCTTGAAGGAGCAGGATTAACTTTCTCAGCTTCTTCTCCAGCAGTAAACTCTAATTGGCTGACAGCTTGCTCAGGCAAACACATAGCCCCTGAGGGCTTTTATGGTAAAAGAAAAGAAAACATGGTCACAGACCTACCATTTCTCAATAAATTTCTCCCACAAATTTTAAAATTGGATGCATCAGGAAGGCTGAAACAAAGATGTTAGATACTAGCCAATAAAATTAGAAAGTGACCCAATATTCTTCCTTCTTCCTGAAATGTCCTTTCTATCATCTTATATAAGAACATATTCTCAAAATTTCATTCACATATGACCATGTGTACAATACAATGCTTTATTAAATCACTCGTCAAAAAGCTTGCAACTATCTCAAAACTGACCATATACTACCTATGTGTTTGTCTTTATCCATTTTTGTGTCTTCTGAAGACATTGCTGATTTTTTCCTCAACTTCTTTTACCCTGCATAGTAGCAATGGGTTTTGAGAAGGATTGACTCTATGCTCCAATGCAGCCTCCTACCCATGGACACCGATTGATTCAGGTAACTCAGTTCAGTTCAGTTGCTCAGTCACGTCTGATTCTTTGCGACCCCATGCACAGACTGCAGCATGCCAGGGTTCCCTGTCCATCACCAGCTCCTGGAGTTTACTCAAATTCATGTCCTTTGAGTTGGTGATGCCATCCAACCATCTCATCCTCTGTCATCCTCTTCTCCTCCTGCCTCCGATCTTTCCCAGCATCAGGGTCTTTTCAAATGAGTCAGTTCTTTGCATCAAGTGGCCAAAGTGTTGGAATTTCAACTTCATCATCAGTCCTTCCAATGAATATTCAGGACTGATTTCCTTTAGAATGGACTGGTTAGGTAACTCAGGCCTAAGAAATCACTGCATGACTTTCCATGGCTCTAGGGAGAAATGAAGGCTAAAGGGATGGTTCAAAACCCAAGACTCTATCCAAGCATGTTAGCAATGGGGCACTCTTTCTGAAGGATATGGTTACAGAAGCCTGAACCTCTCCATCCTTTTTGCTGTCATGAGAGAAGTGATCCTGCAGATGAAGCTGGCACATTACAGAGGGCAGAAATGAGAGAATTACATAAAAATAGTACCAAAGCCTCTTCTAGCTATGGTTTCTACAGTGATAACATGTATTATAAATATCATTTGAATATAGGATTTTTTAATTTCTATCCTCCATTAAGCCAAGTTAAAAAAAAAAGTTTTAACAGGATTACTAAGAAGATAAATGAAGATGTCGTAGATGCAGAAAAACATTTGGCAAAGCCTCTCATGAAACTTAAAATTCCTTTGGAAACATACAGTTTGAATGAATAATCAATTAAATGCCAGAGTCTCCAATGCCATGTCACAAGGTATTGGATGTTCAGCATTCATACAATCAACTGGAGAGAAGAAATAGAAAGTAGGCTTAGTGAATTTCTAGATTTGAAAGCAGTAGATAATATGTTTGATGATTAAATCATAATTTTACATGATCTCTATGGTCTAGAATGAATAAAAAAGATAAATTTACACGTATGAATATTTTCACATTAAGAGTTGTTTAATAATGGATGGGAGAAACAGTAAGTCAATGAAAGTTGGCTACCAACTTTATAGAAACTCGTAAAGAAATATGATATAGATATTTTAAAACCTAAGACATTTTAAAGCTTTGATTAACAGAAGTATAATGCCTAGAGCAAGAAAATAAAGATCAATTCTGCTTTTTCTGTGTTTAGATAATATAGAAAGGACTTCGAAGGTGTCTCAGTGGTAAAGAATCCACCTACCAATTCAGGAGACTCAGGTTCTATCCCTGAGTTGGTAAGATTTCTTAGAGAAGGAAATGGCAACCCACTCCAGTATTCTTGCCTGGGAAATCCCATAGACAGAGGAGACTGGTTGGCTACAGTCTATGGAATAGCAAAAGAGTAGAACATGACTTCATGACTAAACAAAAACAACCACAAATATAGGAAGCTGCATGTTAGATTTTGGTATTTTAGCATTTAGTAGGTTACAATTGAGAAATAGTTACAAATTGATGTTTCTTTCTGAATGTTGAGCTTTAAGCCAACTTTTTCACTCTCCTCTTTCATATTCATCAGAGGCATTTTAGTTCCTCTTCACTTTCTGACATAAGGGTGGTGTCATCTGCATATCGGAGGTTATTGATATTTTTCCCAGCAATCTTGATTGCAGCTTGTGCTTCTTCCAGCCCAGTGTTTCTCATGATGTACTCTGCATAGAAGTTAAATAAGAAGGGTGACAATATACAGCCTTGACGTACTCCTTTTCCTATTTGGAACCAGTCTGTTGTACCATGTCCAGTTCTAACTGTTGCTTCCTGACCTGCATATAGGTTTCTCAAGAAGCAGGTCAAGTGGTCTGGTATTCACATCTCTTTCAGAATTTTCCACAGTTTATTGTGATCCACACAGTCAAAGGCTTTGGCATAGTCAATAAAGCAGAAATAGATGTTTTTCTGGAATGCTCTTGCTTTTTTGATGATCCAGTGGATGTTGGCAATTTGATCTCTGGTTCCTCTGACTTTTCTAAAACCAGCTTGAACATCAGGAAGTTCACGGTTCACGTATTGCTGAAGCCTGACTTAGAGAATTTTGAGCATTATTTTACTAGCGTGTGAGATGAGTGCAATTGTGTGGTAGTTTGAGCATTCTTTAGCATTGCCTTTCTTTGGGATTGGAATGAAAACTGACCTTTTTCCAGTCCTGTGGCCACTGCTGAGTTTTCCACATTTGCTAGCTTATTAAGTGCATCATTTTCATAGCATCATCTTTCAGGATTGAAATAGCTCAACTGGAATTCCATCACCTCCACTAGCTTTGTCCATAGTGATACTTTCTAAGGCCCACTTGACTTCCCATTCCAGGATGTCTGCCTCTAGGTGAGTGATCACACCATCGTGATTATCTTGGTCGTGAAGATCTTTTTTGTATAGTTCTTCTGTGTGTTCTTGCCACCTCTTCTTAATATCTTCTACTTCTGTTAGGTACAGACCATTTCTGCCCTTTATCGATCCCATCTTTGCATGAAATGTTCCCTTGGTGTCTCTAATTTTCTTGAAGAGATCTCTAGTCTTTCTGGGGAAACAGTGGAAACAGTGTCAGACTTTAATTTTTGGGGCTCCAAAATCACTGCAGATGGTGACTGCAGCCATGAAATTAAAAGATGATTACTCTTTGGAAGAAAAGTTATGGCCAAACTAGATAGCATATTCAAAAGCACAGACATTACTTTGCCAACAAAGGTCCATCTAGTCAAGGCTATGGTTTTTCCTGTGGTCATGTATGGATGTGAGAGTTGGACTGTGAAGAAAGCTGAGCACCAAAGAATTGCTGCTTTTGTATTGTGGTGTTGGAGAAGACTCTTGAGATTCCCTTGGACTGCAAGGAGATCCAACCAGTCCATTCTGAAGGAGATCAACCCTGGGATTTCTTTGGAGGGTATGATGCTTAAGCTGAAACTCCAGTACTTTGGCCACCTCATGCGAAGAGTTGACTCATTGGAAAAGACTCTGATGCTGGGAGGGATTGGTGGCAGGAGGAGAAGGGGACGATAGAGGATGAGATGGCTGGATGGCATCACTGAGTCGATGGACGTGAGTCAGTGAACTCCGGGAGTTGGTGATGGACAGGGAGTACTGGCGTGCTGCGATTCATAGGGTTGCAAAGAGTCAGACATGATTGAGCAACTGAACTGAACTGATGTTTCTTAAGTTGTAAAGTGTTATAGCAAAGCTTTTTTAGATTCTTTTCCATTATAGTTTTTTATAATATTGACTATAGCTCCCTGTGTTATATAGTAAATCCTTGTTGCTTTTCTATTTTGTATATAATAGTGTGTATTATACTTAATATATACTCTCCTCCTTTTCATCTTTGATAACTGTAAGCTTGTTTTCTATGTCTGTTAGTCTGGTTCTGTTTTAAAAATAAATTCATTTAAAATGTTTTTACATTGCCCATATAAGTTATATATAATATTTGTCTTTCTCTGCCTGATTTATTTCACTTAGTATGATAATCTCTAGATCCATCCATATTGCTGCAAATGACATTATTTTCTTCTTCTTTATGGCAAAGTAGTCTTGTCCGACTCTTTGCAACCCCATGGACTGTAGCCTACAAGGCTCCTCTGTCCATGGGATTTTCCAGGCAATAGTACTGGCATCTGTGACTGGCACACTAAGTGTGGGTGGCTATTACTGGCACACTAAGCACGGCAAAGAGGAGCTACCCCACATCCAAGGTCAGGGGCAGAAGCCAGGAGGACCCCATGCTCGAAGGGCGGCAGCCAAGAGTAGTTAACCCACGTCCAAGGTCAGGGGCAACAGCCGAGAGTGCCAAGCTTTGACAGCGCAGGAACGGTCGAGAGGAGCTACCCCGCATCCGAGGCCAGGGGTGGTGTCCAAGAGGAGCTACCCTGCATCCGTGGACAGGGGCGGCTGGGAGGAGCCGCCCCATGCCCGAGGCCAAGGGCAGCGGCCAGGAGGAACAACCCCATGTCCAAGGAGTGGTGGCTGGCGGGCACAGAAGGGCCTAGAGGATCTATCCCACGTTGAAGGTCAGGAAGGGCGGTGGTGAGGAGATACCCGTCGTCCAAGGTAAGGTGCAGTGGCTGTGCTTTGCTGGAGCAGCGTGAAGAAATACCCTACACCCAAGGTAAGAGAAACCCAAGTAAGATGCTAGGTGCTGCAAGAGGGCATCAGAGGGCAGACACACTGAAACCATAATCACAGAAAACTAGTCAATCTAATCACACTAAGACCACAGCCTTGTCTAACTCAATGAAACTAAGCCATGCCCGTGGGGCCACCCAAGATGGGCAGGTCATAATGCAGAGGTCTGACAAAATGTGGTCCACTGTAGAAGGGAATGGCAAATCACTTCAGTATTCTTGCCTTGAGAACCCCATAAACAGTATGAAAAGGCAAAATGATAGGATACGGAAAAAGGAACTCCCCAGGTCGGTAGGTGCCCAATATGCTACTGGAGATCAGTGGAGAAATAACTCCAGAAAGAATGAAGGGATGGAGCCAAAGCAAAAACAATACCCAGTTGTGGATGTGACTGGTGATAGAAGCAAGGTCCGATGCTGTAATGAGCAATATTGCACAGGAACCTGGAATGTCAGGTCCATGAATCAAGGCAAATTGGAAGTGGTCAAACAAGAGATGGCAAGAGTGAACGTTGACATTCTAGGAATCAGTGAACTAAAATGGACGGGAATGGGTGAATTTAACTCAGATGATAGTTATATCTATTACTGCGGGCAGGAATCCCTCAGAAGAAATGGAGTAACCATCGTGGTCAACAGAAGAGTTCAAAATGTAGTACTTGAATGCAATCTCAAAAACAACAGAATGATCTCTGTTCATTTCAAAGGCAAATCATTCAATATCACAGTAATCCAAGTCTATGCCCCAACCAGTAACGCTGAAGAAGCTGAAGTTGAATGGTTCTATGAAGACCTACAAGACCTTTTAGAACTAACACCCAAAAAAGATGTCTTTTTCATTATAGGGGACTAGAAAGCAAAAGTAGGAAGTCAAGAAACACCTGGAGTAACAGGCAAATTTAGCCTTGGAATACAGAATGAAGCAGGGCAAAGACTAATAGAGTTTTGCCAAGAAAATTCACTGGTCATAGCAAACACCCTCTTCCAACAACACAAGAGAAGACTCTACACATGGACAACACCAGATGGTCAACACTGAAATCAGATTGATTATATTCTTTGCAGCCAAAGATGGAGAAGCTCTATACAGTCAACAAAAACAAGGCCGGGAGCTGACTGTGGCTCAGATCATGAACTCCTTATTGCCAAATTCAGACTCAAATTGAAGAAAGTAGGGAAAACCACTAGACCATTCAGGTATGACCTAAATCAAATCCCTTATGATTATACAGTGGAAGTGAGAAATAGATTTAAGGGCCTAGATCTGATAGATAGAGTGCCTGAAGAACTATGGAATGAGGTTCGTGACATTGTACGGGAGACAGGGATCAAGACCATCCCCATGGAAAAGAAATGCAAAAAAGCAAAATGGCTGTCTGGGGAGGCCTTACAAATAGCTGTGAAAAGAAGAGAGGCGAAAAACAAAGGAGAAAAGGAAAGATATAAGCATCTGAATTCAGAGTTCCAAAGAATAGCAAGAAGAGATAAGAAAGCCTTCTTCAGCGATCAATGCAAAGAAATAGAGGAAAACAACAGAATGGGAAAGACTAGAGATCTCTTCAAGAAAATTAGAGATACCAAGTGAACATTTCATGCAAAAATGGGCTTGATAAAGGACAGAAATGATATGGACCTAACAGAAGCAGAAGATATTAAGAAGAGGTGGCAAGAATACAGAGAAGAACTGTACAAAAAAGATCTTCATGACCCAGATTATCACTATGGTGTGATCACTCATCTAGAGCCAGACATCCTGGAATGTGAAGTCCAGTGGGCCTTAGAAAGCATCACTATGAACAAAGCTAGTGGAGGTGATAGAATTCCAGTTGAGCTGTTTCAAATCCTGAAAGATGATGCTGTGAAAGTGCTTCACTTAATATGTCAGCAAATTTGGAAAACTCAGCAGTGGCCACAGGACTGGCAAAGGTCAGTTTTCCTTCCAATCCCAAAGAAAGGCAATGCCAAAGAATGCTCAAACTACTGCACAATTGCACTCATCTCACACGGAGAAGGCAATCGCACCCCACTCCAGTGCTCTTTCCTGGAAAATCCCAAGGACGGAGGAGCCTGGTAGGCTGCAGTCCATGAGGTCGCTAAGAGTCCGACATGACTGAGCGACTTCACTTTCACTTTTCACTTTCATGCATTGGAGAAGAAAATGACCACCCACTCCAGTCTTCTTACCAGGAGAATCCCAGGGACAGAAGAGGCTGGTAGGACGCCGTCTATGGGGCCACACAGAGTCGGAAACAACTGAAGCGACTTAGCAGTAGCAGCACACGCTAGTAAAGTAATGCTCAAAATCTCCAACCCAGGCTTCAGCAATATGTGAACCGTGAACTTCCTAATGTTCAAGCTGGTTTTAGAAAAATCAGAGGAACCAGAGATCAAATTGCCAACATCCTTTGGATCATTGAAAAAGCAAGAGAGTTCCAGAAAAACATCTATTTCTGCTTTATTAACTATGCCAAAGCCTTTAACTGTGTGGATCACAATAAACTGTGGAAAATTCTGAAAGAGATGGGAATACTAGAGCACCTGACCTGCCTCTTGAGAAACCTATATGCAGGTAAGGAAGCAACAGTTACAACTGGACATGGAACAACAGACTGGTTCCAAATAGGAAAAGGAGTACGTCAAGGCATGATGCTGGGAGGGATTGGGGGCAGGAGGAGAAGGGGACGACCGAGGATGAGATGGCTGGATGGCATCACTGAGTCAATAGACGTGAGTCTGAGTGAACTCCGGGAGTTGGTAATGGACAGGGAGGCCTGGTGTGCTGCAATTCATGGGGTCACAAAGAGTTGGACACGACCAAGCGACTGAACTGAACTGAATAATTAACACGTTGAGAATCTTTTCATGTGCCTATTAACTCTCTGTGTGTCTTCCTTGGAGAGATGTCTATTAATGTCTTGTAACATTTTTTGATTGGCTTGTTTGTTTTTTGATATTGAGTTGTATGAGTTGTTTGTGTATTTTGGAAATTAACTCTTTGTATGTCACATTGTTTCCAAATATTTTCTCACATATAGCTTGCCTTTACCTTTGTTTATGGTTTTTTGGCTGTGCAAAATTTTTTAAGATTGATTAGGTCTTATTTGCTTATTTTTTCATTTATTTCTTTTGCCTTTTTATTTTTTGACCTATAAAACATGGCTACTATTTATGTCAGAAAATGTTTTCTATATATCATGGGAGTTTTATGATGTCATGTCTCATACAAATAATAATTTTTACATACTTATTTATTCATTAATGAGATATGTATTTAACAGTAAATATGAACATTTCTGGATCTACACAAGGGATAATGCCTGAAGACATTAACAGTTTAGTGAAGAACAAAGACAGAAGTCTAATAAATTATAATATTGTGAAATTAGTATAAAGAGCAAATGGATATACTTCCATAAAAACACCAATAACAGAGTCACTAAACTAACTTTGACAGACATGTTGGCTTTTGAGTTCACTCTTTAAAGGAGAGTACAACCTTTCCTAGCCAGAGAAAAAAATGTCCTAAAGAATTATATAGCAAGGATAAGACAGAGTTATGAAATCTAAGTAACCCTTTATGGTTTAACCATAGAGAGAACTTCAGTGGGGAAGGGAAGGCTTGGAAGAAAAGTACAGACTATATTATTTAAATAATTTAATTGGGCTGAAGTATAAAAAATGGATTAGAATACTAAAGTGATTTATTAGGGTGGAGAAATAATTGAGGTAAAATGAAAGTGAAAACATTTAGTCACTAGGTTGTGTCAGACTCTTTGTGACCACATGGACTGTAGCCTGCCAGGCTCCTCTGTCCATGGAAAGCTTCAGGCAAAAAAACTGGAATGGGTAGCCCTTCTCTTCTCCAGGGGATCTTCCAGACTCAGTAATAAAACCTGGGTCCCTTGCATTGCAGATTCTTTACTGTCTGGGCCATTAGGGAATAAATGGTTAAGAACAACCAGTCCTCATTAGAACTGATTCAAATGTATTCTTTTTAATGGCTGAGTAATACTCCATTGTGTATATGTACCACAGCTTTCTTATCCATTCATCTGCTGATGGACATCTAGGTTGCTTCCATGTCCTGGCTATTATAAACAGTGCTGCGATGAACTAATGAGGTGGATGAAACCAGAGCCTACTATACAGAGTGAAGTAAACCAGAAAGTAAAACACCAATACAGTATACTAACACATATATATGAAATTTAGAAAGATGGTAACAATAACCCTGTATCTGGGACAGCAAAAGAGATACAGATGTATAGAACAGTCTTTTGGACTCTGTGGGAGAGGGAGAGGGTGAGATGATTTGGGAGAATGGCATTGAAACATGTATAATATCATATATGAAACAAATCGCCAGTCCAGGTTTGATGCATGATACTGAATGCTTGGGGCTAGTGCACTTAGATGACCCAGTGGGATG
>SJYT01014255.1:48273-79304 GCA_006410635.1 Cephalophus harveyi
AATTCCCTCAGAGTAAAGAAATTTTTTGGAGCATAAATTCAAAAATATTAAAAAGAAAGGAAACTATTGTTATATTTGGTTCATCAAAGAAGAAGGAAATAGAAGAGAAAGAAGAGAGAAATAAAGAGAAAATTTAAATAAATTTAAATAAAGAGAAATAAAAGAAAATCAATTAAGAAACATCTGCCCTAGTCCATCCATATATTCATCTTCACCCTGTTCTCATTTCAGTAAATTGCATTTCCATCTACCGAATTATTCAAATCAAACCCTTAGATGTCGACATCCCTTGATTGTTTCCTTTTCTCTATTTTTCCATATTCAATATGTTTCTAAGTATTGTTTGCTTTACCAATCAAAATAGACTTTGAATTCAGCTACTTCTCTCAATTTCTTCTGCCATCAGTCTAATATTAATGCAAGGGACCATGGCTCAGATTAGTGAAATATTTCCTACAGTATTCTAGGACTCTTCTCAGAGTTGAGGCTAAAGTGGTAAGCAAAGCTATCAAATTATCTGCCCTCATAAAACTGACATACTAGTGGGGGGAAGAGAGTGGAGGAAGATGATAACCAATCAGCCAAATAGTATTTTAGAAGATCAGTACCATGGAGAAGTATAAAGCAAAAAAATGCCATAAGGATGGTCTGGGAAGTCATCTTCTGCAGTGGTGTGCTTTGTGCACTGCATCAAAATTTGGCAGAGAAGACAAGAGCAACTGAACTCATAGTGGTATAATTTGTCTAATTCTTCTGCCCAGATGGTGCTCCTTTTATAAATATATCTGCCAGTGGTGAATATCTTTTTTTTAATTTACTAAAAAGCACAGTTCATGGGCCATCAAGATAGTTCTGTTTTAGAAGGATGAAAGATCAGTGAATGATCTGTTAAGAACGCAGTGCAAGTATGAAAAGCAAGGATGTTAAATTAAGAGGTCATTATAAAATCCCAAGTGGAAAGTTATAGAGGTTTGAATGGTACTATGCCAAAGCCTTTGACTGTGTGGATCACAATAAACTGTGGAAAATTCTGAGAGAGATGGGAATACCAGACCACCTGACCTGCCTCTTGAGAAATCTGTATGCAGGTCAGGAAGCAACAGTTAGAACTGGACATGGAACAACAGACTGGTTCCAAATAGGAAAAGGAGTACGTCAAGGTTGTATATTGTCACCCTGCTTATTTAACTTCTATGCAGAGTACATCATGAGAAACACTGGACTGGAAGAAACACAAGCTGGAATCAAGATTGCCGGGAGAAATATCAATAACCTGATATGCAGATGACACCACCCTTATGGCAGAAAGTGAAGGGGAACTAAAAAGTCTCTTGATGAAAGTGAAAGAGGAGAACGAAAAAGTTGGCTTAAAACTCAACATTCAGAAAACGAAGATCATGACATCTGGTCCCATCACTTCATAGCAAATAGATGGGGAAACAGTGGAAACAATGTCAGACTTTATTTTCTGGGCTTCAAAATCACTGAAAATGGTGACTTCAGCCATGAAATTAAAAGACGCTTACTCCTTGGAAGAAAAGTTATGACCAACCTAGATAGCATATTCAAAAACAGAGACATTACTTTGCCGACTAAGGTCTGTCTAGTCAAAGCTATGGTTTTTCCAGTAGTCATGTATGGATGTGAGAGTTGGACTAAGAAGAAGGGTGAGTGCTGAAGAATTGATGCTTTTGAACGGTGGTGTTGGAGAAGACTCTTGAGAGTCCCTTGGACTGCAAGGAGATCCAACCAGTCCATTCTGAAGGAGATCAACCCTGGGATTTCTTTGGAAGGAATGATGCTAAAGCTGAAACTCCAGTACTTTGGCCACCTCATGCGAAGAGTTGACTCACTGGAAAAGACTCTGATGCTGGGAGGGATTGGGGGCAGGAGGAGAAGGGGACGACAGAGGATGAGATGGCTGCATGGCATCACGGACTCAATGGACGTGAGTCTGAGTGACCTCCAGGAGTTGGTGATGGACAGGGAGGCCTGGCATGCTGTGATTCATGGGTTCACAAAGAGTCAGACACGACTGAGTGACTGAACTGAACTGATAGTGATAGATGCTTTGAGAAGCGGTCAGATTGTGGATATGTATTTAAGACAGAGGAGGAAAGTGTTTGACTGAATGTTAGAACTTTTGAATCCAACCTCTTGTTCAAATCTAACAGCCCTACTCAGTGTGTGACTTCCAACCTCTTGGTCATCATTATCCCCATACATTCTCTCTACTGTCAAAACTTCAAATGCATTGCCTTTCTTCCTTATCTCCAGAGTTCAAGTCTATTCCCAATCCAGGGCTTTGATACTTGCTGTTCTCTATCCTGAAATCCTCTTCCCCAGAGCTTTGCATGGCTGACCCATTTTCAACTAGTCGATGAACTCAACTGTCACCTGCACAGAGAAGCTATTCCTGAACATACTACATAAAACACACAACCCTAGGCACTCATGACCTTTCTACTGATTTATACTCTATACATAATTTATCACTATAACTGACAGGTAACTATTTGCTTATTGTCAGCCATACTATTAATATGTTATAAAGATCCTTGCTGTTAGGAACATTATCTTGATCCAAAACAATGTCCAAAGAATAGTAGTTGTTTGAAAAACGTTTGTGCTTTTTACATTGGATGGGGCCCAAAACATTCAGACACTTGCTTACTACTTTGATTATAATTCATACTTTTGACTACTGCCTGGAAAATGGAATTTTTCTCACCTTTTTGAAAGTAATTTAATACTAGTGAAGTTGGCTTACATTGTTCAAAGAAGGTGAAACTTTCTTACCTCAACCATTCCATTTCCTCTGAAGGTGCCTAGGACATAATGGCATCTACTCATTTAAAATTTCCAAGTGCTGTACTTTCTCACACTTACTTTGAAAATTATTTTATACTGATAGCACCCAGTATGTCAGAGATTATAATAAATCAAGAGGGTAAACATAAAACAAGTTTTTATTAATCAGAGATAATCATTTATAATGAATATGTTAGGCTTATGTTGATGATATAATATTTTGTTATCATATAAAGAGCATCAATTATGTTCATGAAGGGTGCATAATTGCCTATTTATAAGTCCTGCCTGGGGGTAGTTTAATTCTATTGCCAAGCTGCTAGAAATTCAATTGATGCAGTGCAAATTAATGGTCAATACTAATAATACAAAGTTTGTGAGATTTTGATCCAAAACACAGGCTGTTACAAATAACATTTCAATTATTAGTTCTCCTGAAGGTCTTTAACAAAAGAGATGAAATAGTTATCATTCTAAAGTCCTGGTTAGATTCAGATTTTCCTATTGTGTCTATATTAAATACATTGCAGAGGTTTACAGATTATTTTTTAAATGTCAATATCTCAGTTATTTCAAATTCTTCTGTGAGTTATCTACTTGATATATAGGAAACAGTGTCAAAAGACAAAGCATTCTTTAGATCACTTCACTAAAATACAGTTTGGGTTTATTTATTTCTGCTTTACTTCCAAAACAACACAGCCACAAGGAGAATTCCTGAATATTTACCTTGGAAAGTAACACCTGAGCCAGTAGACAATAAAAATGAGAATTTCAAAATGCTTTTAGGGCACTCAGAAAAAAAGTCACTCAAAAAATATTGTAAAGGTGAACCTTGATAGATTTCATTCAAATTCCTACAAATATTTAGCAAAGTTTGAGTGAGTGAGAAGGAGATACAGAAAGATGTTAACATGGGAAACCATGACAGCAGGAGATGACTTTATCCTGTGATCATTTAAACCTGATCTCACTTCCTGAGTGTTCTCCTCTTACTAGCTCAACTTCTGATCCACATTTGAAGTACAAGAGCAGGTGGAGAGTGAAGTGATTCAGTTATAAATATACATGTATCTGAAGGAGATCAACCCTGGGATTTCTTTGGAAGGAATGATGCTAAAGCTGAAACTCCAGTACTTTGGCCACCTCATGTGAAAAGTTGACTCATTGGAAAAGACTTTGATGCTGGGAGGGATTGGGGGCAGGAGGAGAAGGGGACGACAGAGGATGAGATGGCTGGATGGCATCACTGACTCGATGGACATGAATTTGAGTGAACTCCGGGAGTTGGTGATGAACAGGGAGGCCTGCCGTGCTGCGATTCATGGGGTCGCAAAGAGTCGGACACAACTGAGCAACTGAACTGAACTGAACTGATTCTTTTTCAAATTCTTTTCTCATTTATGTTATTACGGAATATTGAGCAGACATCCTTGTGCTATACAGTGGTTTCTTGTTGGTTATATATTTTATTTTATTTGCGTATAGTTGCTTTATATGGCTGTGTCAGTTTCTGCTGTATAGCAAACCTAATCAACCATATATGTCCCCACCCCTTTTCTTTTTCCTTCACATTTAGGTCACCACAGAGCACTGAGGTGCTATACAGTAGGTTCTCATTATTTATCTGTTTTATACATAGTACTGTATATACATCAATCCCAATATCCCAATTCATCTGACACCTTCTTTTCCCCCTTGGTATCCATATGTTTGTTCTCTGTGTCTCTATTTCTGGTTTGCAAATAAAATCACTTTTACCATTTTTCTAAATTCCACACATATGCATTAATGTGATATTTTTTTTCCTCTTCTGACTTAACTTGACTCTAATGCTCGCTAGGTCTATCCACATCTCTGCAAAAGACACAATTTCATTTGTTTTTATAGCCAAGTTGCTGTTGTTCAGTTGCTCAGTCATGTCTGACTCTACAACCCCAAGGATTACAGCACAACAGGCTTCCCTGTCTTTCACCATCTCCTGGAGCTTGCTCAGACTCATGTCCACTGAGTCAGTGATGCCATCCAAACATTTTGTCCTATATCATCCCCTGTTCCTCCTGCCTTCAATCTTTCCCAGCACTGGGGTCCTTTCCAATGAGCCAATTCTTTGCATCAGGTGGCCAAAGTACTGGAGCTTCAGCTTGAGCATCAGTCCTTCCAATGAATATTCAGGTTTGATTTCCTTTAGGATTGACCGGTTTGTTCTCCTTGAAGTTCAAGAGACTCTCAAGAATCTTCTCCAACACCACAGTTCAAAAGCATCAATTCTTTGGCACTCAGTCATATTTATGGTTCAACTCTCACATCCATACATGACTACTGGAAAAACCATAGCTTTAACTAGATGGACCTTAGTTGACAAAGTAATGTCTTTGCTTTTTAATATGCTGACTAGGTTTGTAATAGCTTTTCTTCCAGGAAGCAATTGTCTTTCAGGTCCATAGCTTTAGTCACCATCTTCAGTGATTTTAGAGCCCAAGAAAATAAAGTCTGCTACTGTTTCTATTGTTTCCTCATCTACTTGCCATGAAGTGATGAGACTGGATGTCATGATCTTAGTTTTTGAAAGTTGAGTTATATAAGCCAGCTTTTTCACTCTTCTCTTTCACCTTCATCAAGAGACTCTTTAGTTACTCTTAGATTTCTGCCATAAGGGTGCTGTCATCTACATATCTGAGGTTATTGATATTGCTCCTGGCAATCTTTCCAGTTTGTGCTTCATCCAACCCAGCATTCCACATGACGTACTCTCCATACATTAAATAAGCAGGGTGACAATGTACAGCCTTGACTTACCTTTTTCCCAATTTGGAACCAGTCTGTTGTTCCATGTCAGGTCCTAACTGTTGCTTCTTGACCTGCATACAGGTTTCTCAAGAGGCAGGTAAGGTGGTCTGGTATTCACATCTCTTGAAGAATTCTCCATAGCTGTGTGATCCACACAGTCAAAGACTTTAGCATAGTCAATGAAGCAGAAATAGATGTTCTTCTGGAATTCTATTGCTTTTTCTGTGATCCAGTGGATGTTGGCAATTTGATCTCTGGTTCCTCATCTTTTATAAAGCCAGCTTGAACATCTGGCAGTTCTTGATTCATGTACTGCTGAAGCCTTGCTTAGAGAATTTTGAGCCTCTATTTGCTAGCATGTAAAATAGTGCAACTGTGAGATTGTCTGAGCATTCTTTGGTATTGCCCTTCTTTGAGATTAGAATGAAAACTCACCTTTTCCAGTCTTGTGGGCACTGCTAAGTCTTCCAAACTTGCTGGCATATTGAATGTGCCACTTTAACAGAATCATCTTTTAGGGTTGAAATAACTCAACTGGAATTCCATCACCTACACTATCTTTGTTCATAGTGATGCTTCCTAAGGCCCATTTAACTTCAGGCTCCAGGATATCTGGCTCTAGGTGAGTGATCATACCATCATGGTTATCTGGGTCATTAAGATCTTTTTTGTATAGTTCTTCTGTATACTCTTGCCACCTGTTCTTAGTATCTTCTGCTTCTGTTAGGTCTATACCATTTCTGTCCTTATTGTGCCCATCTTTGGATGAAATGTTCCCTTGGTATCTCTAACTTTTTTGATGAAATCTCTAGTCTTTCTCATTCTGTTGTTTTCCTCTGTTTCTTTAATTGCTCACTTAATTAGGCTTTCTATTCTCTCCTTTTTATTCTTTGGAACTCTGCATTCATATGGCTATATATTTCATTTTCTCCTTTGCATTTCACTTCCCTTTTTTCTAGGCTATTTTAATACCTCCCTGTAATCTACATCTTTGCAAATACACAATTGCATTCCTTTTTATGGCCAAGTAATATTCCATTTCTTCTAAGGGATTCCCGCCCACAGTAGTAGATATAATGGTCATCTGAGTTAAATTCACCCATTCTGGTCCATTTTAGTTCACTGATTCTTAGAATGTCAACATTCACTCTTGCCATCTCCTGTTTGACCACTTCCAATTTGCCTTGATTCATGGACTGAACATTCCTGGTTCATCTGCAATATTGCTCTTTACAATATCGGACTTTGCTTCTATTCTGAGTCACATCCACAGCTGGGTATTGTTTTTCCTTTGGCTCCATCCCTTCATTTTTCTAGAGTTATTTCTCCACTGATCTCCAGTAGCATATTGGGTACTTACTGACCTGAGGAGTTCCTCTTTCAGGATCCTATCATTTTGCCTTTTCATACTGTTCACGCGATTCTCAAGGCAAGAATACTAAAGTGGTTTGCCATTCCCTTCTCCAGTGGACCACATTCTGTCTGACCTCTCCACCATGACCTGTCCATCTTGGGTAGCCCCACATGGTATGGCTTAGTTTCATTGAGTTAGACAAGGCTGTGATCTGTGTGATCAGATTGGCTAGTTTTCTGTGAGTATAATTTCAGTGTGTCTGCCCTCTGATGCCCTCTCACTATACCTACCATCTTACATGGGTTTCTCTTACCTTGGATGTGGGGTATCTCTCTCCACAGCTGCTACAGCAAAGCACAACTGCTGCTCCTTACCTTGGACGAGTCGCCCTTCCTGACCTTGAACGTGGACTAGCTCCTCTTGGCCCTCCTACCCCACACAGCCGCCACTCCTTGGATGTGGGGTTACTCCTCCCTGCTGCTGCCCCTGAACTCGGAAGTGGGGTATTTCCTCTCGGCTGCTCCTGTGCCGTGGCAGCATGGCACACTCAGTTGCTGCCCCTGACCTTGGGCGTGGGGTAGTTCCTCTCGGCTGTGCTTCCTGCGCAGTGTGTCACAGCCGTCAGATGGGTAAATTTAACTCAGAATTTAACTGAGTTAATTTAACTCAGATGACCATTACATGTACTACTGTGGGCAGGAATGCCTTAGAAGAAATGGAGTAGCCATCATGATAAACAAGAGTCTGAAATTCAGTATTTGGATGCAATCTCAAAAATGACAGAATGATCTCTGTTCGTTTCCAGGGCAAACCGTTCAATATCATGGTGATCTAAGCCTATGCCCCAACCAGTAATGCTGAAGAAGCTGAAGTTGAATGGTTCTATGAAGACCTACAAGACCTTTTAGAACTAAACCCAAAATAGGGGACTAGAATGAAAAAGTAGAAAGGCAAGAAACACCTGGAGTAACAGGCAAATTTGACCTTGAAGTGCAGAATGAAGAAGGGAAAGGCTAATAGAGTTTTGCCAAGAAAACCCACTGGTCATAGCAAACATCCTCTTCCAACAACACAAGAGAAAACTCTACACATGGACATCACCAAATGGTCAACACTGAAATCAGATTGATTGTATTCTTTGCAGCCAAAGACAGAGAAGCTCTGTACAGTCAATAAAAACAAGACCAGGAGCTGACTGTGGCTCAGATCATGAACTCCTTATTGCCAAATTCAGACTTAAATTGAAGAAAGTAGGGAAAACCACTAGACCATTCAGGTACGAGCTAAATCAGATCCCTTATGCTTATACAATGGAAGTGAGAAATAGATTTGAGGGACTAGATCTGATAGATAGAGTGCCTGATGAACTATGGATGGAGGTTCGTGACATTGTACAGGAGACAGGGATCAAGACCATCAAAGGGGACGACAGAGGATGAGATGGCTGGATGGCATCACTGACTCGATGGACATGAATTTGAGTGAACTCCGGGAGTTGGTGATGAACAGGGAGGCCTGCCGTGCTGTGATTCATGGGGTCGCAAAGAGTCGGACACAACTGAGCAACTGAACTGAACTGAACTGATTCTTTTTCAAATTCTTTTCTCATTTATGTTATTACGGAATATTGAGCAGACATCCTTGTGCTATACAGTGGTTTCTTGTTGGTTATATATTTTATTTTATTTGCGTATAGTTGCTTTATATGGCTGTGTCAGTTTCTGCTGTATAGCAAACCTAATCAACCATATATGTCCCCACCCCTTTTCTTTTTCCTTCACATTTAGGTCACCACAGAGCACTGAGGTGCTATACAGTAGGTTCTCATTATTTATCTGTTTTATACATAGTACTGTATATACATCAATCCCAATATCCCAATTCATCTGACACCTTCTTTTCCCCCTTGGTATCCATATGTTTGTTCTCTGTGTCTCTATTTCTGGTTTGCAAATAAAATCACTTTTACCATTTTTCTAAATTCCACACATATGCATTAATGTGATATTTTTTTTCCTCTTCTGACTTAACTTGACTCTAATGCTCGCTAGGTCTATCCACATCTCTGCAAAAGACACAATTTCATTTGTTTTTATAGCCAAGTTGCTGTTGTTCAGTTGCTCAGTCATGTCTGACTCTACAACCCCAAGGATTACAGCACAACAGGCTTCCCTGTCTTTCACCATCTCCTGGAGCTTGCTCAGACTCATGTCCACTGAGTCAGTGATGCCATCCAAACATTTTGTCCTATATCATCCCCTGTTCCTCCTGCCTTCAATCTTTCCCAGCACTGGGGTCCTTTCCAATGAGCCAATTCTTTGCATCAGGTGGCCAAAGTACTGGAGCTTCAGCTTGAGCATCAGTCCTTCCAATGAATATTCAGGTTTGATTTCCTTTAGGATTGACCGGTTTGTTCTCCTTGAAGTTCAAGAGACTCTCAAGAATCTTCTCCAACACCACAGTTCAAAAGCATCAATTCTTTGGCACTCAGTCATATTTATGGTTCAACTCTCACATCCATACATGACTACTGGAAAAACCATAGCTTTAACTAGATGGACCTTAGTTGACAAAGTAATGTCTTTGCTTTTTAATATGCTGACTAGGTTTGTAATAGCTTTTCTTCCAGGAAGCAATTGTCTTTCAGGTCCATAGCTTTAGTCACCATCTTCAGTGATTTTAGAGCCCAAGAAAATAAAGTCTGCTACTGTTTCTATTGTTTCCTCATCTACTTGCCATGAAGTGATGAGACTGGATGTCATGATCTTAGTTTTTGAAAGTTGAGTTATATAAGCCAGCTTTTTCACTCTTCTCTTTCACCTTCATCAAGAGACTCTTTAGTTACTCTTAGATTTCTGCCATAAGGGTGCTGTCATCTACATATCTGAGGTTATTGATATTGCTCCTGGCAATCTTTCCAGTTTGTGCTTCATCCAACCCAGCATTCCACATGACGTACTCTCCATACATTAAATAAGCAGGGTGACAATGTACAGCCTTGACTTACCTTTTTCCCAATTTGGAACCAGTCTGTTGTTCCATGTCAGGTCCTAACTGTTGCTTCTTGACCTGCATACAGGTTTCTCAAGAGGCAGGTAAGGTGGTCTGGTATTCACATCTCTTGAAGAATTCTCCATAGCTGTGTGATCCACACAGTCAAAGACTTTAGCATAGTCAATGAAGCAGAAATAGATGTTCTTCTGGAATTCTATTGCTTTTTCTGTGATCCAGTGGATGTTGGCAATTTGATCTCTGGTTCCTCATCTTTTATAAAGCCAGCTTGAACATCTGGCAGTTCTTGATTCATGTACTGCTGAAGCCTTGCTTAGAGAATTTTGAGCCTCTATTTGCTAGCATGTAAAATAGTGCAACTGTGAGATTGTCTGAGCATTCTTTGGTATTGCCCTTCTTTGAGATTAGAATGAAAACTCACCTTTTCCAGTCTTGTGGGCACTGCTAAGTCTTCCAAACTTGCTGGCATATTGAATGTGCCACTTTAACAGAATCATCTTTTAGGGTTGAAATAACTCAACTGGAATTCCATCACCTACACTATCTTTGTTCATAGTGATGCTTCCTAAGGCCCATTTAACTTCAGGCTCCAGGATATCTGGCTCTAGGTGAGTGATCATACCATCATGGTTATCTGGGTCATTAAGATCTTTTTTGTATAGTTCTTCTGTATACTCTTGCCACCTGTTCTTAGTATCTTCTGCTTCTGTTAGGTCTATACCATTTCTGTCCTTATTGTGCCCATCTTTGCATGAAATGTTCCCTTGGTATCTCTAACTTTTTTGATGAAATCTCTAGTCTTTCTCATTCTGTTGTTTTCCTCTGTTTCTTTAATTGCTCACTTAATTAGGCTTTCTATTCTCTCCTTTTTATTCTTTGGAACTCTGCATTCATATGGCTATATATTTCATTTTCTCCTTTGCATTTCACTTCCCTTTTTTCTAGGCTATTTTAATACCTCCCTGTAATCTACATCTTTGCAAATACACAATTGCATTCCTTTTTATGGCCAAGTAATATTCCATTTCTTCTAAGGGATTCCCGCCCACAGTAGTAGATATAATGGTCATCTGAGTTAAATTCACCCATTCTGGTCCATTTTAGTTCACTGATTCTTAGAATGTCAACATTCACTCTTGCCATCTCCTGTTTGACCACTTCCAATTTGCCTTGATTCATGGACTGAACATTCCTGGTTCATCTGCAATATTGCTCTTTACAATATCGGACTTTGCTTCTATTCTGAGTCACATCCACAGCTGGGTATTGTTTTTCCTTTGGCTCCATCCCTTCATTTTTCTAGAGTTATTTCTCCACTGATCTCCAGTAGCATATTGGGTACTTACTGACCTGAGGAGTTCCTCTTTCAGGATCCTATCATTTTGCCTTTTCATACTGTTCACGCGATTCTCAAGGCAAGAATACTAAAGTGGTTTGCCATTCCCTTCTCCAGTGGACCACATTCTGTCTGACCTCTCCACCATGACCTGTCCATCTTGGGTAGCCCCACATGGTATGGCTTAGTTTCATTGAGTTAGACAAGGCTGTGATCTGTGTGATCAGATTGGCTAGTTTTCTGTGAGTATAATTTCAGTGTGTCTGCCCTCTGATGCCCTCTCACTATACCTACCATCTTACATGGGTTTCTCTTACCTTGGATGTGGGGTATCTCTCTCCACAGCTGCTACAGCAAAGCACAACTGCTGCTCCTTACCTTGGACGAGTCGCCCTTCCTGACCTTGAACGTGGACTAGCTCCTCTTGGCCCTCCTACCCCACACAGCCGCCACTCCTTGGATGTGGGGTTACTCCTCCCTGCTGCTGCCCCTGAACTCGGAAGTGGGGTATTTCCTCTCGGCTGCTCCTGTGCCGTGGCAGCATGGCACACTCAGTTGCTGCCCCTGACCTTGGGCGTGGGGTAGTTCCTCTCGGCTGTGCTTCCTGCGCAGTGTGTCACAGCCGTCAGATGGGTAAATTTAACTCAGAATTTAACTGAGTTAATTTAACTCAGATGACCATTACATGTACTACTGTGGGCAGGAATGCCTTAGAAGAAATGGAGTAGCCATCATGATAAACAAGAGTCTGAAATTCAGTATTTGGATGCAATCTCAAAAATGACAGAATGATCTCTGTTCGTTTCCAGGGCAAACCGTTCAATATCATGGTGATCTAAGCCTATGCCCCAACCAGTAATGCTGAAGAAGCTGAAGTTGAATGGTTCTATGAAGACCTACAAGACCTTTTAGAACTAAACCCAAAATAGGGGACTAGAATGAAAAAGTAGAAAGGCAAGAAACACCTGGAGTAACAGGCAAATTTGACCTTGAAGTGCAGAATGAAGAAGGGAAAGGCTAATAGAGTTTTGCCAAGAAAACCCACTGGTCATAGCAAACATCCTCTTCCAACAACACAAGAGAAAACTCTACACATGGACATCACCAAATGGTCAACACTGAAATCAGATTGATTGTATTCTTTGCAGCCAAAGACAGAGAAGCTCTGTACAGTCAATAAAAACAAGACCAGGAGCTGACTGTGGCTCAGATCATGAACTCCTTATTGCCAAATTCAGACTTAAATTGAAGAAAGTAGGGAAAACCACTAGACCATTCAGGTACGAGCTAAATCAGATCCCTTATGCTTATACAATGGAAGTGAAAAATAGATTTGAGGGACTAGATCTGATAGATAGAGTGCCTGATGAACTATGGATGGAGGATTGTGACATTGTACAGGAGACAGGGATCAAGACCATCCCCAAGGAAAAGAAATACAAAAAAGCAAAATGGCTGTCTGGGGAGGGTTTACAAATAGCTGTGAAAAGAAGAGAAGCAAAAAGTAAAGGAGAAAAGGAACGATATAAGCATCTGAATGCAGAGTTCCAAAGAATAGCAAAGAGAGATAATAAAGCCTTCCTCAGTTTTCAATGCAAAGAAATTGAGGAAAACAACAGAATGGGAAAGACTAGATCTCTTCAAGAAAATTAGAGATACCAAGGGAACATTTCATGCAAAGATGGGCTCGATAAAGGACAGAAATGGTATGGACCTAACAGAAGCAGAGGATATTAAGAAGAGGTAGCAAGAATACACAGAAGAATTGTATAAAAAAGAACTTCATGACCAAGATAATCATGATGGTGTGATCACTCACCTAGAGCCAGACATCCTGGAATGTGAAGTCCAGTGGGCCTTAGAAAGCATCACTATGAACAAAGCTAGTGGAGGTGATGAAATTCCAGTCGAGCTATTTCAAATCCTAAAAGACGATGCTGTGAAATTGCTCACTCAATATGCCAGCAAATTTGGAAAACTCAGCAGTGGCCACAGGACTGGAAAAGGTCAGTTTTCATTCCAATCCCAAAGAAATGCAATGCTAAAGAATGCTCCAACTACCGCACAGTTGCACTCATCTCACACGCTAGTAAAGTAATGCTCAAAATTCTCCAAGCCAGGCTTCAGCATTACATGAACCGTGAACTTCCAGATGTTCAAGCTGGTTTTAGAAAAGTCAGAGGAACCAGAGATCAAATTGCCAACATCCGCTGGATCATGGATAAAGCAAGAGAGTTCCAGAAAAACATCTATTTCTGCTTTATTGACTATGCCAAAGCCTTTGACTGTGTGGATCACAATAGACTGTGGAAAATTCTGAAAGAGATGGCAATACCAGACCACCTGACCTGCCTTTTGAGAAACCTATACACAAGTCAGGAAGCAACAGTTAAAACTGGACATGGAACAACAGACTGGTTCCAAACAGGAAAAGGAGTACGTCAAGGCTGTATATTGTCACCCTGCTTATTTAACTTATATAGAGTACATCATGAGAAACACTGGGCTGGAAGAAGCACAAGCTGGAATCAAGAGTGCTGGGGGAAATATCAATAACCTCAAATATGCAGATGACACCACCCATAAGGGAGAAATCTAAGACAAACTAAAGAGCCTCTTGATGAAAGTGAAAGAGGAGAGTAAAAAAGTTGGCTTAATGTTCAACATTCCAAAAACGAAGATCATGGCATCTGGTCCCATCACTTCATGGGAAATAGATGGGGAAACAGTGGAAACAGTGTCAGACTTTATTTTTTTGGGCTCCAAAATCACTGCAGATGGTGACTGCAGCGATGAAATTAAAAGATGCTTACTCCTTGGAAGGAAAGTTATGACCAACCTAAACAGCATATTCAAAAGCAGAGATATTACTTTGCCAACAAAGGTCCGTCTAGTCAAGGCTATGGTTTTTCCACTGGTCATGTATGGATGTGAGTGTTAGTCTGTGAAGAAAGCTGAGCACCAAAGAACTGATACTTTTGAAACTTGGTGTTGGAGAAGACGCTTGAGAGTCCCTTGGACTGCAAGGAGATCCAACCAGTCCAACCTAAAGGAGATCAGTCCTAGGTGTTCATTGAAAGGACTGATGCTGAAGCTGAAACTCCAATACTTTGGCCACCTCATGCGAAGTGTTGATTCATTGGAAAAGACCCTGATTCTGGGAGGGATTGGGGGCAGGAGGAGAAGGGAATGACAGAGGATGAGATGGCTGGATGGCATCATTGACTCAATGTATGTGAGTTTGAGTGAACTCCGGGAGTTGGTGATGGACAGGGAGGCCTGCCGTGCTGCGATTCATGGGGTCGCAAAGCGTCGGACATGAGTGATTGAACTGAACTGAACTGAACTGAATATTCTATTGGATATATATACCACATATTCTTTATTTAGTCCTCGGTTAAAGTCTATCAACCTAAATGGTAAACATTTAGGTTGCTTTCTGGCTATTATAAATAGTGTTGCAATAAACATTGAGGTACGTGTTTGTTGTGGATTTATGATTCCTAGTGTTGCTTTCTTAAAATCCATTCTCTCTCTCTCCTAAAGGCTAAAATGGTTTATTATGTTGTATCATAGGAAATTGCCATCCAGACACCGTATTTTCAAAAAAAGCTTCCCCACAACCCAGGTTTGACAATATGTTTCCTGGACTTCCTTCTATGTTTGTGAATTATATATTCACAAATCCATCACTCTCAGTAGAATCTAAGTTCTGCAGGGTAGGAATTGTCCCATTCTCCATGGCTAGCAGAGTATCTGGCATATAAAACATAACTTAAACTGGATTGATATGATAAGAGTTTTAATTTTGAAAATTTATTGCTTTTGTTTTGGTTTTCAACAACTTTCCAAAAATGAAAATAGACAGGGATCTTGGATGGAAATACTCTCCAAAGTTATGTAGTTCTATAATAATGTTCTTGATATTCAGGTTTGTTTTTTTTTTTTTTTGACATGAGCTGTTGTAGTTCTGAAAACTTTATTAAAAATAATAAATTTTTAATATGAAACGATTTGTAATTCAAAACTTAAAACCATCACCACTTGTTCTATCTCATTACTCAAGTGTCTTCAACGTAAGATTCCTGCTTTGCTTCATTTCAAATATTATATAAAGAAAATAAGGACTGTTTTGCTATCAAACTTATGATACTTAAAAATATATACTCTAGAGGATCTTTTGTTCTTGGAATTTTATTGTATAATTACAAAATTAAAGATGGTTAATGGTCTTAAAAGATAAGCTTTAGTATTTATCTGCTATCACTATAATACTTTTTAAATTAAGGCCAAAGCAGGATGGACAAAGTCTTGAAAATCTGCAAATCCTTAATTATTTTTCATAAACTACCATACAACTCAAGTCTGTGTGTCTTCTTTTCTTTTGCATAGCTTCAGTAACCCCACTGCGTTTGATACAATATGAGTACTATTTTTCATGGAGCACTGTATGATTTGTGTGAGTCCCTAGAGTCAGTCTTGACTTACAAGTCTCCATAAAGCTCTACAAAGCATCAGCTACTCTTGAACAAAAAGCACCGTACATCTGATGTCCCTGGAGAATAGCTGTATAAACAAACCTCTCCTGGAGATCAGCATGCCATTGAAATACAATTTTCACCTGGTGGCCAAAGTTAAAAAAGTCAATACTTGATGAGGGAGAACTTTTAAAATCCTTGAAACAGCAAAGTGACTTAAGGCTATTTGTTGTGCTTGCAATAAAAGTGTAATCCAATGTAATATGCAGGTAGTTACCAACTAGAGAAAGCCAGCTGTGATACTATTGAACAACATCCCCCTCTTCAACCAAATGAGCTGTTAAGGGAAAAAACAGAACTGGTAAAGGACTAATAAGAACTTAAAAAAAAAAATCTTCAGAAAGGTTATATATCAGAGTTATTCTAGAAGTTGTAACAATTACAGAAATCTTGATTCTATTGTGTATAGTTTAGATACTTAATTCTAGGTTTGGGAGATGCCCAAAGAGAAAAAAGCTGTTTGTGTGCTGAAAGAAACTTTGGTGGGGAAACATTAAACTATACAAAACTTATTTATTTAAAAAAATTGGAAACAAGCATGTTTGTTAGAAATACTACATTTTTGTGTTTTTATAAACCTTATGTTACTACCATCTGTAACATTCTACTTTCCTGGAATCTAGCTGGTTCAATTTCCACTTGATGTTTGTTCACTATACATATTTTTATACATAAAGTGAAGTGAAAGTCGCTCAGTCGTGTCTGACTCTTTGCAACCCCGTGGACTATACACTCCACGGAATTCTTCAGGCCAGAATACTGCAGTGGGTAGCCTGTCCCTTCTCCAGGGGATCTTCCCAACACAGGGATCGAACCCAGGTATCCTGAACTGCAGGCAGATTCTTTACCAGCTGAGCCACGATGGAAGCCCTTTTTACACATAACACCCCTTATCTGTAGTTATGTCGGAAGTCTGGATGATATTTCATTATTCCATGCAAATGACATAATAGACATGCTGTCCCTTAAAATATCCAGTGCTCTGACATGTGAGGTATATATTTAATGGGAGTCTGAAAGGATTAGAAATGATTAAATATCTTAAAAAATAGGAAAATCTAAAATTTTTATGTCTGCATGTTCATTTTTTCCTTAGTTTAGTAAAGGATATTTATTTAAATGAAAAATTTAAAAATATTCTATTTACTTTGATGTGCATAATTTCTGTTTCTAAATAAAACCTCAAGGCAAGGAAGATAATCTTCAGTTCTATCAGAGTACATCACAGAGCACTTTTAAGCACTTAAATTGGAAATTGTTCTTGTCTTAGCTAATTGATCACTATTTTTTCTTTACATTTGGCTATTTTATTGAACTGTGTTGTATTTATTGAATAAAAATTGAATACAGGAGTTCTGGAAATAAAACATTCTTTCATAAGGGAAATATAAATCAAAGAAGGCTAAAAGTGCAGAACATGAATGGAACTAGTGTTGGTTTGGATGCAGGATAATAACTTTGATATGGCATTAAATATCTTGAAGGCATTTGAAATATGAACCTAAAAATGAGTATAGGAAATAGAAGTGGCAATCAGAGTTGCTGCTTATTAGTATAGACATGAAAGCCAGAACACTGAGGAAAAAAAGAGTTTTCTATGCTGGTTAGGGATTTATATTTATGTTTGAAAGTTATAGAGAATGTGCACAATTAAAGGATATAAAGAGGAAAGGGAAAAATAACAAATACTAGATAAAAGCTGATGGCTTTTTTAAAAAACATTCAGAAGAAAAATTTCAATAAAACTATGGCCATATGAGAGTCCAAAGATAAAATTAATGGCATGAAGAGAGAAATAAATTAGAATAAATAATGTGTTGTCTATAGCCTTCAAGAAATTTTCAACCAAGTGGTGGGTATTTGCTTTCTCTCAAACACAAATTGCCAAGTAAAAGTCATGGATTTGTTAAGAGAAGAAATCTTCTTGTAGAAGAGATATGAGAAGACTTTTTATGATTTTTGCCTTGTCTTGTTAAAAAGAGCATACTTTTTGACATTTATTGGTAAATCATTTTCAGTGGGAGGTAAATCCTATATTTACTGAGTTGATTACTTAACAGACAAGCATAACTACCTGGTTCAAATATTATTTGAAACCAAGCTACAACTTTTTAAGAATTTTGTATTAAAAAAATTGAAAGCTAGTAATAAAATTGGCATCACTAGTACATAGGCATGATTTTATGAGTTGAATCTGCCCAGTCTTTCAAAGGAGGAATTTAATCTAAGATTTTACTCAAAAAAAAAAAAAAAGTGAAAAGGTTGCTACATTTATATTTTAAAGAAATTTAAGAAGGCATGGCTTTAGATAGTATAACTAAATTTCTTAAAACAAGATGAAATGGTGACATTTTATAGATGATACATATTTCTTCTGAAATTTTTCATTTTCTATCAACTTATTTTTATTTCATATTGGTTTTTATTTCATTGTACATTATATTTGGCTCATGAAAAAGTACCAGTGCTAACATTTTAGAAAGAAGTAAGAAGTCTCAACATTAGTTGTGGTTTCATAAGATTCAATAGAAGTGATTTTTTTTTTCTCACAATTCTCTTCTATACATCTTTTCCAGAGACGACATTAAGTTCTTTTTATTTAAATTAATGTTTTTTAATGTAGATTAGTATTTGTATTTCACACTAATATTTTGATTTGTAAACAATCTGAGGTTGTTCCTCCAGTATAATGTTATGCAAAAGCCTAAATAATTTTCAAAGAACTACTCAGAAATCATACCTTCATTTTAGTTGATGTTACTGTAAATCATTCAGGTGAGAAATGCTTGAGAAATGCTGTAAGCATTTGTCATTTATGTAAGCCCTAAGGCATACCAAGTACTTAGTTTATATATAATAGGTACTCAGTACTACTACTACTACTACTAAGTCACTTCAGTCTTGTCCGACTCTGTCCGACCCCAGAGATGGCAGCCCACCAGGCTTGCCGGTCCCTGGGATTCTCCAGTCAAGAACACTGGAGTGGGTTGCCATTTCCTTCTGCAGTGCATGAAAGAGAAAAATGAAAGGGAAGTCGCTCAGTTGTGTCCGACTCTTAGTGACCCCATGAACTGCAGCCCACCAGGCTCCTCTGTCCATGGGATTCTTATTTGCCAGCTAATGCAAGAAATGTAAGAGATGTAGGTTCGGTCCTTGGGTCAGGTAGACCCCCTGGAGGCAACCTACTCTAGTATTCTTGGTTGGAGAATCCCATGGAAAGATGAGCCTGGTGGGCTACAGTCCATAGGGTCGCAAAGAGGCAGACACAACTGAAGCAACTTAGCATGATACTCAGTACTTTATAAGTAAATCAATGAAATACTATTTTGTTTGTATGTTAGAAAGATATATATATATATATATACAGATAGATAGATAGAGGTAAGAATACTGAAGTGGGTTGCCATGCCTTCCTCCAGGGGATTTTCCTGACTCAGGAATCAAACCCACATCTCTTATGTCTCCTGCATTGGCAGATGGATTCTTTACCACTAACACCACCTGGGAAGCCTACACACACACACACACACACACACACACATGCCTATATATATGTGAAAGTGACATATATATATGTCGCTCATTTGTGTCCAACTCTTTTGCGACCCTGCGGCAATACAGTCTATGGAATTCTCTAGGCCAAAACACTGGAGTGGCCAAAATACTGACTTCCCTGGTGGCTCATTAGGTAAAGAGTCTGCCTGCATTGAGGAAGATTTCGGTTCGATCCCTGGGTGGGGAAGATCCTCTAGAGAAGGAAACAGCAACCCACTCCAGTATTCCTGCCTGGAGAATCCCATGGACAGAGGAGCCTGGAGGGCTACAGTCCATGGGGGTCACAGAGTCAGACATGACTAAGTGACTTTTTTTTCTTTCTTTCCAACCCAGGGATCAAACCCAGGTCCCCCACATTGCAGGCAGAGTCTTTACCAGCTGAGCCACCAGGGAAGCCATATATGTGTATATATATATATACACACACACATATATACATAATATATCCTAGTACTACAGTAGGATTTCAACAAATGTTTGTTTTTTGAATTGTAACACTCAGTTTTAAAAATACCACAAAAAGACACTTTCCCTTTTTACCTCTCTAACCAAATTCCCTACTCCCACCCCAGAACACACAAAAATACATTTTATTAATTTAATTCCTAACCATTATTTTGCTTATTAAAATGATATAAGCAAATTTATCCATCTAATTTGGTTAATTCCCCGTATCTGGAGCAGTGCATAAATACTTACTATAAATAGTCTTTATTGAACTCTGAAGCTAAGCCAGCACCCAAGAGTACAGAGGCATCAATACAAGATTAGCAGGAATCAGACATACTGTGGTCTCTGATCTGTTAGGATGGATGTTTCACATCCTTGGTCTTCAGTCTTCCTACCTGTACATGTAAGGCAATTAATTGTAAGGGTCCTTTTAGATCTATTGTTGTATCAAGTTTTTAAAAATAGTAGTAGTAGTAATAAAGAAATAGCAAATTCTAAGAAGAAACTTTACCCATAAATCTGAATAAAAACTGAATTTACCCTGTATTTCATAGGCCCGATATTTTATCTTTGTTCATTGAGTATACAAGCTTTAGACATAATTTCTTCTGAAATACTCTTGATAATTTGCTAGCATGTATTTGACAGACGACTTATGTTTCTAATACTAATTATGGCCAGAAGCAGCATTATGGGTGATTGTTTCAGATCTGAAAACAAACCACAAAATAAGCAATTTCCAAATAGGTTTATCTTTAAAAAAAAAAAAAAAATGAGTTACTTTTTAAAGTCCTATTTTTTGCTTGTATGTGTAGATTTATATTTGGCATTATCTCTCTAAATAGAGGTCTCATAATACAAGTTAGCATCATGTTCAGAGAGAATTACAAATCTCATATAGCTGTCTAGCACTTTGAACTTTCTTGATATGCTTTCACACTTATTAACTCCTTTCATTTTCTCAAAAAGACAGGAGAAGTAAACAGAGCAAGTATTAATTTTCCTGTTTATAAAATGGGGAGAAGGCAGTGTGGTGCATGTGATAGCTGATCTCAACAAATCAGAGAATGGAAACTCTGCTTACCAGCAGATCTCCAGTCCTGGGTCCTCAGCATTAATTTCAGCTGAAACCAGTCTATGCTTTTGAGTCTGGTTTTTCATAGAACTGATAAAAACAGAGTAATCCTAGAGAAGACTATAAGTAGGTGTTGAAGAGCATTACACTGTTAGGAATTTCAGAAATAAGAGAGACCTGGACATGGCAACCCACTCCAGTGTTCTTGCCTGGAGAATCCCAAGGACAGAGGAGGCTGGTGGGCTGCCGTCTGTGGAGTCGCACAGAGTCAGACACGACTGAAGCGATTTAGCAGCAGCAGCAGCAGAGAGTCATCCAGTAGTCATCAAAGGTCACTAATGTTTGCACTCCCTCATTCATACCCATAGATGAGAAAGGCCTGGGAATGTTTTTGGTGACAATTGCTGAACTGGATTTTTGCTTATGAAATTTCTCCATGTCTTCAATTAATAATATCACCATAAAAGAAGTTCTTTTTGTTTAGCTATAGAAATATTGTAGAATTTTTTTTAAAAGAAAATAACACACATTAATCCTGCATACTCTCTGCTTCTCCATACAAAATTAATATAACCAGTTTAACCTAAATTGACAGCAGCACTGTGGGTGCTGGCCATCCAAAGCTTTAGAGTTGGCTATTAAATCAGTTCCTAGAGGTTGCTTATGTAAAGCTCATGGCAGCAGTAGCCCATGAATGTTACACTTCATTGTGCAAAAGCCTATTTGGAAACGTTAAGCCTTTGGCAAGATATAGAATCACTACATCATCCTTGCATGGTTTAGAAATTCTTGCTCTTGAACAGAACCAATAACAACACTGTATGCCATATTTTTAGCATTGAGACTGTTTCATTAAAGGAAATAGCCAAGTCCACATTGTTCAGGGAGTTCCATTGATGTTTCTATCAAACAAAATGCAATGTCGAGAGTTCCAACAATTTTACTGATAAAATAACTAGGATATAAAATGATCAATTAGCATTATCAAAATTCAGAAAATAGATTCTGATCTGACAATGTTTTCTCCTATTATCAGTGTGATAACTAGAACTGGCATTTCAATATTTGTAAATGAATAAGAAGCATGTTGCGGCTAACAACTATCTTTCATGTATAATCATCTGGGGGTGAAAAAAACAATGGATTTTGGGATCACACATAAATGGGGTTTTAATCATATCTCTATGTCATGGTTTGTTCAGGTCAGATTTGTTGACTTTAGCATACTGCTGCTGCAGCTAAGTCACTTCAGTTGTGGCCGACTCTGTGAAGTGAAGTGAAGTCACTCAGTTGTGTCTGACTCTTTGTGACCCCACGGACTGTAGCCTACCAGGCTCCTCTGTCCGTGGGATTTTCCAGGCAATACTGGAGTGGATTGCCATTTCCTTCTCCAGGGGATCTTTCCAACCCAGGGATCGAACCCTGGCCTCCTGCATTGTAGACAGATGCTTTACCATCTGAGCCACCAGGGACTTCATAAATGGCAGCCCACCAGGCTCCCCTATCCCTGGGATTCTCAGAGCAAGAACGCTGGAGTGGTTTGCCATTTTCTTCTCCAATACATGAAACTGAAAAGTGAAAGTGAAGTCGCTAAGTCGTGTTAGACTCTTAGCGACCCCACGGACTGCAGCCTACCAGGCTCCTCTGTCCATGAGATTTTCCAGGCAAGAGTACTGGAGTGGGCTGCCATCGCCTTCTCCAACTTTAGCATAAGTCAGGCACTTTTTCAATTACCGAATTTACAACAGTGAGAACAGAGGCATTGTTTTGTTGGGGAAATATACTTTAAACAAAGTAATCCCACAAATAATTTTATAACTAAAATGTGAGAGATGATTCGAAGTATAAGTATAGGCACTATAGATAGAATACCTTAGGGATATAGAAATTCAGGAGGTAAAGGAAAGATTGCCAGAATACAGAACATCCAGTTAAATTCGAATTTCAGATAATAGTAAATAAATTTTTGTATATGTATGTCCCAAACATTACGCAAGAGACTCTTATCCTAATAATATATATTATATATATTACATTATATACATAGAGAGAGATCCCTAAATTTACTGGTCTTTATACTTACATACTTATAAGAAGAGTCAGCAAAGAAACTTTTTTAGGAAACATTTAGATAAAGTTTAAGGGATGACTGGCAATGGCACAGAAACAATGGAGTGAGAAGAATATTCCAGATATATGAAGTATCAGATTGGAAAATGCTATAAAAGTCCAGAAGCACATGTTGCCTTCCATGGGCAGAGAGAAGGCTGAGCATGGAAGTATAATGTGCTTGGCGGGAAAGCTGGTGGAAAGGGAGACTGCAAGGGCTGGTATGGCCTGACCATTCCGGGCAATTCTAACCTAACCAGATTCAGCTTGCTCCTCTTATCCTCAACTTTTACATCTGCAGAGTAAGGTGATAGAAACGACCTAGGGAAGAAGATGTATGCCTAGCAGTGGATGCAGTGCTAATACTGAAGAACACTTGCGGACTATTTCTCACCATGTTCATGTTAGCTGTAACTCATCTTATCATCTATGGAGACTTTTATTGCTTTGTTTTCTGTGACCTATCTTCCACCCACTTTAATTTTTTCCCAGCTTAAGAAATGATTTTTAAGTATATCTGCTCATGCTTTTGTATTTCAGCTGCCTGGTGTATTACTATGCTCAGTCTGAAGTTAGGAGCAGTTTTGCAGTGGGTATCTATGTATCCTGGAAATGATTATCTCTGGGTTCTCTACTTTCTCTCAGGGAAATATCTCATTCAGTAGTACCAGCCCCAAATATGTTTCTCTTCTTTTTCTATTAAATGGAGAATTTCAAATTCATTCTTTTCCAGGGGTTATTTTGTAGAGCACTTTGAAATGTTTTCTACAGTTTTAAGCTAAAATGGCATCATATTAGGGAGAAAGAGTCTCCTTTCCTCATGTCTTGGCCTCCTCTCCATGAGTGCTCATCACCCCAGAGACAACTTCTGTCTCGTGCTCTGACATGCTGGTTTTGAGTGAGCCCGTCGGCCTGGGAGTGGCAGCACTGGGCCAGCACTCTCAGTGATGAATGTCAGCACCGCAGCTGCAGCCTTTTTGCCAGACAGGAGGCTAACAGGCAAGCGGCAGGGAGTTCACAAGCTTGGAGGAGCTTGTTAGGCAGAGTTCAAAATTCTCATGAACATCTCTCTGCCACTCCACAGAACAGCTGCAGCCTCAACAGTGGGAGTCTTCACACTGATTTTTCAAAAAGCTCCCACTCCAGAACTTAATGTCATATTATGCTGTTAAAGGCCTTGCATCACAGTATATTGTCATCCATCATACTCCATGGTCACCATTTGTTGCAGGGTTGCTAATTTGGCCAGAGATTATTTCACTTATTAGAATGAGTTCTCTCACATTCTCTCCTTTTCAGAGAATTTATCAATTTTCCATTCACAGAACTTTCCTAGATGACTCAAACGCAGCCCTTCCTTCATACCAATATAGTTACCAGCCTCTTTCAATGATTTCATGTTAAGAAATAAGTGATTTCCTGGGGTGAAAGATTCTAAGCATTTAGATTAGACAAGAGCGATCTACTTATAAAAATATTTCATTCATTGGAAAAAGCTAAAATGTATACATTCATTCAACAATTAAGTTTTGAAGATTTAGTAAGCATTCTGGATACTGGAGCTAAAGCAGTGAAGACAAAGCCCCTTGCCCTTATATAGCTTTCAATCTACTAGAGAGACAAACTAGAAATCTATAAATAGATAAAACACATAATATAATTACAGGTAGTGGTAACTCCTATGAATTAAAATAAAAGCAGGATAAAGGAGAGATGGTGGGGGCAGTGGAGCAGATAGCTGTTTCCTATAGAGCTGCCAGGGAAAGGCCCTCAAGGCGGTGATATGTGAATTGAGATCTGAAGGCATGACTGTGCCAAGAGCACATACAAATTTGAGATGTTTGGAGGATTAATGTAAAGACTGTATTATAATACTGGGTGTACAGCTGACACTGAATAAGCATCTGTTAGACAATTTCTTATAATGTTCATGCTCTCTATGTAAGGGTGAATAGATTTTACAAATAAGGATAGCAAATATGAGGAGTTGGGCAAGTTGGGTTCTCCAGAAAATAGGGGAAAGAAATTAGTGACTGTTCTTAGATCAATGCCTGTAGAGGAGAAGAGAAGGAAGCCAGTTTGGGCAGAGGGAGAAGTTGAATGCAGCAAAGCCTTGATGGTAGCTTCAGCTGACCTTGCACGGAGCTCTAAAGATGCAATGCTCCTCAGAGCTATTCATTGGAGCAAGCTGTCTAGACCTCGATCTAGCCAAGTGGATCAGACATTGATGTGGGCTGTCTCAGGAAGGGATGTGTCCCTGATGAACAAAGCTCTCCTCAGTCTAAGCCAGAGGTCCCCAACCTCAGGGATCTAATGTCTGATGAGGTGAGGTAGAGCTGATGTCATAATAGAAACAAAGTATACAATAAATATAATGTACTTGAATCATCCCAAAACTATCCCTGCTCTCCATCCATGGAAAAATTGTCTTCCACAGATTGGTCCCTGGTGCCAAAAAAGTTGGGAACCACTAATCTAAGCAAAGCCCTAGAAGGGCTGACAGATGAGCTGGTGCACCACATGCACTCCCAGCAGCTGGATGTGTGGAGATAATTCTCCATGGATCTCTCACTATTCTTTCAGTCAGTCAGTCAGTTCAGTCACTCAGTCGTGTCCGACTCTTTGCAACCCCATGAATCGCAGCACGCCAGGCCTCCCTGTCCATCACCAACTCCCAGAGTTCACTCAGACTCACGTCTATCGAGTCAGTGATGCCATCCAGCCATCTCATCCTCTGTTGTCCCCTTCTCCTCCTGCCCCCAACCCCTCCCAGCATCAGAGTCTTTTCCAATGAGTCAACTCTTCGCATGAGGTGGCCAAAGTACTGGAGTTTCAGCTTCAGCATCATTCCTTCCAAAGAAATCCCAGGGCTGATCTCCTTCAGAATGGACTGGTTGGATCTCCTTGCAGTCCAAGGGACTCTCAAGAGTCTTCTTCAACAGCACTCAATTCCTATTAAGAAGTCCTTCAAGATCTGAACAATACAATACAGATTCTACTCTGAGGAGTAGGCATCTAAATTATCATTTGAAGAACTTTTGGACAAATTTAGCTGAGACATTCAAATTCTATGTATATCAACTGACTACTTAATCAATCTTTTCATTTCCTTGCTATAAATGGAATTCTTAGCATCATATGAAAATCTTGATCTATCAGATATGAACCAATGTGTATTATTATTTCAAGTAAGAAAATATTTTTCTTGGAATATTGAATAAGTTCATTTTCACAGCTTAAATCCTGCTGGAAGAAGCAGATATAAAATCAACTCACTATAATCTGTAATATGAGATAAATTAACTAGGAGCAAACAACAAAATATTTTAAAATATAAAACATTTTAAAATGAAAGATAGTGTAATTAAGGAGAGGAGATGTTGAAATGTAGATAATACTCTTGAAGTAGAATTTTGATGCACTGGAATGGGAGGAAGATTCCCAATTTGAATCAAATGGGAAAGCTGGCCTTAAAGCATAGTTGTTGTTACTGTCCAGTAGCTCAGCTGTGTTCGACTCTTTGTGATCCCATGGACTGCAACACGTCAGGCTTCCCTGCCCTTCACCATCTCCCAGAGCTTGCTCAAACTCATGTCCATTGAGTCGGTGATGCCATCCAACCATTTCATCCTCTGTCATCCCCTTCTCCTGATTTCAATCTTTCCCAGCAGTAGGGTCTTTTCCAATGAGTCAACTCTTCACATCAGGTGGCCAAAGTATTGGAGCTTCAGCCTCAGCATCAGTCTCTCCAATCTCTTCAAGATTGATTTCCTTTAGGATGGACTGGTTGTATCTCTTTGCAGTTCAAGGGACTTTAAGAATCTACTCCAACTCCACAGTTCAAAAGCATCAATTCTTCAGCACTGAGCCTTCTTTATGATCCAACTCTCACATCCATACATGAGTACTGGAAAAACCATAGCTTTGACTATACGGAACTTTGTTGGCAAAGTAATGTCTCTACTTTTTAATACACTCACTAGGTTTGTCATAGCTTTTCTTCCAAGGAACCAGTGTCTTGTAATTTCATGGCTGCAGTCATCTGCAGTGATTTTGGAGCCCAAGAAAATAAAGCCTCAGATATGCATATGACACCATTCTTATGACAGAAAGTGAAGAGGCCACTGAAAAGCCTCTTGATAAAGATGAAAGAGGAGGGTGAAAAAGCTTGCTTAAAACTCAACATTCAAAAAGCTAAGATGATGGCATCTGGTCCTGTCACTTCATGGCAAATAGATGGGGAAACAGTGGAAACAATAAGCATGTAATATAATGGTATGTAATACCATTATAATACCAAATAAGCTGTAATACCAAATAAGCTCTATGTCTGGAGAGGAAGAGTATGGAAAGTTGGGGTTAGAGGTAGGATGAAAAAAGATATTTCATACTTAGCATGTCAAAGCTTTAGATGTACACTGAAAAATTCAGACTTGATTCTCTGGGCTAGTGTCTCAAAATGTGCCTCATAGGGTTTCTGTAGTATTACTTAATGGGAGCTTCTTATAAACCAGACTCTCATTCTCCACCTCATACTTTATGGATCAGGATTTCTGAGACTAGTTCCCTGAAATTTTTAGTTTCTGTTTTTTTTTTTTTTTTTTTTTTTTATCTCTCCATAATGGAGGGTCTCTGCTATAGACAATTGGAACCCACAGAAAACTTGGTTCTCTGCCTCTTTAAGTCTAGCATTAGTGGGAGATTTTTCTCACACTAAAGTATTAATTTTAGTAATTAAAAATATTTAAAGAATTATGACCTTGAAGCAATTTGTTTGAAACAAGTTGGTGATATAATATACTTACACTCCATTTGTCCATTTCAGCTAATGCATATCATAACAAGAACTTTCTCCTCTTGGCAAAACGATACTTTTGTAAAATGCTCAGAGACTGTTGTTAGTCTGTAGTTGCTATTCTCTAGTTCTTAGTGGGACATTTTCCTTTCTTCTGATCATAAGAATCATTTTATACTAGGACACAAGAAGCATCTTCAAGTCCTTGGGGACTCTTGTTTTCTGAGTTGCGGCTATAACAAGGAGTTTATTTTTTGTTTATGATCTGTAAATTTCCTCCCAGATCCCTGATAGGTTTCAGATTCCCTAGCAGCCAGTCTCATCTTTTATTTTCTACTTATTTTCTACAAAATAATTTTTTTCAAAGGAAATCTTTCCCTTTGTTTAATTACAAGCACTTGTTTTTCATCTGCTTCATTTTAGAAAATTCCTTGTTAGTATTTTCTTTTATCTCATTCTTCTGTTCTTTAGGAACTTGTGTCAGGGTCATGCACGCAGATGCTGAAGTGATAGATCTATAAAGCATATCAGATTTCCCGCCTTTCTCATTTATTGTGGTAGCATTGTCACAATAGTAATGCAAATAATATAAATAACAGTTCTTTCTCACTTTTCCTCCCTCAAATAATATTTGACTATTTTTACATCTGTTCTCACATTTTGTTTCCCCAGATTTCCTCTGTAATTTGAGAGGGAATTATTACTTTCCTTTGGCAAAATGCTTAAATACAGATAATAGTAAGATTAAGGAATTTTTCTCAGAGCCATGCAGTAAGGAGCTGGGTGAAAGGAGAGAAACCAGGGAGAAGTCACACTGTCTCTGGCTGTGAATATATGTTAGGTCCAAAATTAGTAAGTGGGTATTTTTAGCCTTTCCTTTGACTTCTAAAGGAGCTCCCACATTTACCAGATCCAAGATGCTAAGAATTTAAAAATGAAACATTTTTAAAAAATCAACAGAAAAGAATTCTGAAGTGAGTGTTGAAAGATTAAGAATGGATAAAAGTTTTACGCCCTGTTGGTTATTTATTATTTTTATTTTTAAGGGATAGTTAGAAAAGTGATGGATCCTCTATACTTGTTAGGAATATGGATGAAAGGAAATAATATTTTAAAAATATTATTATATATTGTATTTCCCCTTTGTTGTATATTGAAATGCAATTAAAATACATTGAAAACAGATTTCTAAAGTTCAGTGTGTGTGATGGTGATTCTGTTTTAAATCTGGGCCACATGTGTATGTGTGTGTGTGTGTGTGTTGCTCAGTTCCCTCTGACTCTTTACTACCCCACGGACTGTAGCCTGCCAGGTTCCTCTGTCCATGGGATTTTCCAGGCAAGAATACTGGAATGGGTTGACATTCCTTTCTCCAGGGGATCTTCCTGACCCAGGGATCAAATCTGGGTCTCATATATTACAGGAAGATTCTTTACCATATGAGCCAGAAGGGAAGCCCTATGGCTCTCTGGATATATAATTGTTTAAAGGTGAAACTTATAAGTCAATTCTAAGCAAATAGACCTTACACATTAGGAAAAAAGAAGAGTGTCTCTCAAAGTTCTCGCCAGTATTTTCAAAAGAGGGAAGGAACTGGTTCCTCCTTGAGGCATGGGAAAGGAATTTTCCCAGTATGTCTGTTCTAGTATAGACTCAAAACTAGAGCGTTATGTCTATGGTAGTGGTGAGTGCTTATTAGCTTGTCCTGTCCGACTCTTTGAAACACTATGTTTGTAGCCTGCTAGGCTTCTCTGTCCATGGAATTCTCCAGGCAAGAATACTGAAATGGGTTTCTGTGCCCTCCTCCAGGGGATCTTCTTGATCCAGGGATGGCACCTGCATTGCAGGAGGCTTTACCACTGAGCCACTGGAGAAAACCAGAGTAATGGGAAGGGTCCAAATGATCAGCAGTATGGGATGCCGTTGTCCACAATATTAACAGTAGCAATATGGACTATCTGCTTGAGACAGGGTGGGCAGACCAGAATTCTAGCTATTAACATTGTTGAAGAGTTAGCCAAAGACCATTGGTAGTTGCCACTGTAGGTACTACTAAGTCCTCAACTGTAATTCCTCAGGCATTACCTCTGATACATGTAACAATCTATACTGCCAAGCAAAGCAAACTTACATGATTCTCTAGCATCCCTCTGCTAGCTTTATGTCTCTATTCCTTTTGACAATCAAATTTCTACAACGCATCATCTGTTATGCTTTCTCAATTCCTCTCTTCTCCTCACCACTTATAGCCAAACCTACCAACAAGTGCTGGTGATTTTGTCATCAGACTTCATGAGAAGTAGGTTCACTCCTGATGCCACCACAGTTCACTCTGACGTGGACTACTGCAGAGCCTGAGATTGCTCTTCTGATGAGCTTTGTAAGTATCCTTCTAGTGTGATTACAAGGAGCAAAGTAGAAATGGTTATAGAATGTGAGTGCCTGGTCCTTTAAGAGTTGTATTTGTCACTGTAAAAGCATGAAAATATAATTCTTATTTTATATGTCAATCTTATGAGCTGGGTTAATGTGAATCTGTCCTTCAGAGGTCAATCCTTTCCTAGTGTGCAGAAAAAAGAAAATTTCTGAGGCTATCTAAACCTGAAAGATTGAGGATGAGGCCCTGGACTAGTGACCTCACTAAGCACTATCCACAAGGGACCCTTGGTCTGTCTGTCCTGAGGCAATGCTGTATTTGGCTACTTCTTATAACTTCTGTGGCTACAACTGTGACTTGATCTTCTTATTTACTTATTTGACCAGGTAACTTTTATGATTGGTGTTCACATTATTTGTTTGCTACTCTGTGTTTATTTCAAAGAGCTCTTGCAAATCACTTCTTTCTTTTCAATGACAATTAGTTTAATTTCAATAATAAGATGTTATTAGACTGAATAACAGATTTCAATATCGCCCATTTATGAATTACTGATACTGATAATTAACTCAGTTTTAGTGAAAACTACATCTTTATTTGAACTTAATTTTCTTTAATATTGTAAAGGAACTGATCATTTGTAATGGCTATTATTTTCATTGTCTCAAATGTTCAAACCTATATGGGGATGTTCAACAACCATTATAACATCTTATTATGCTTATTTTACTTTAGAATATTTTTGCTCCTTTTCTTTTTTCTTATTTGAATTTGCCTTTCTGAAGCTAGTTACTTCATATAGCTTTTTAAGAATTTCTTAAACTCATTC